>JAINUG010000095.1:902500-912500 GCA_029706075.1 Aldrovandia affinis
TATGAGCTGGTTATAAACGCGGGCCTGTGTGCACTCCACTGTATAAGGAGTTCCCCCACCATGTTTGTACTGGAATCCAATATGCAGCTGACAGTGTTCCACGAGTCTTACTCTGGCGTATTTATTTTATGAAAAAAAGATGATCCATTCAAAGCGTTGCTGGATATTAGCCATGTACTGATGTACCATTACCACTGCTCAACGACAATGGGCTGCTTCGCAATGGAGGCAAAAGCATTTGGATTGCAACCCTAGCTGTAACCCTTTTCTGTTCTGTTTCTGCACGCGCGTGTGTGTGTGTGCAAATGGCACACGATCAGGTATGATGAACCGTTACTGCTACTGCTTATGGTCAGTTATTAATAGTCAAAGTAACATGTTTATCTTACTAGATCCTTTATTTGTTCTGTTCTGTGTGTGTGCGTGCGTGCGTGCGTGCGCAAGCCCTTAACACCATCAGCGTGTACGAGATCCCGTCTCGCTCCCCGTTTGTGAAACGTCCTCACTCTCCTCACGCCTCCTGTCAGACGGCACACGGGCAGTAACGCTTCACACCCGCGCGTCATTAGATCTCAGCGGCGCACGGGGAGAGCGTGCTGGGCGCCAACAGACGCAGGACGTGACGCAAGGCCAGGCCAGTGGGCCGGGGCGCTCCAACTCCAATACGGGAGGGTCTGCCGGCCTCCGCGGGGGAGACGCTCCAATCAGACGCATCCACCGAATGACAGCAGCGAGCTGATTATCCCACATTGTCTCTCCGCAGGTCCTCCCTGTCACGCTCCGCATTCAAAATGTGCATAGCAACGACGATGACGACAATCATAATCATGTGCACTTTGTGTGCGAGCGCATGAGAACGGATGCATCTCACAGCGTTCTGTGCAGAAACTCTACACCGGCGACGTATAGAAAATATCAAGAGCGATTTATTTACTTGTTAGCTACAGATGCACTTGGCAGATGCCTTATCCTAGGCCCTTACGAGCCCAGGCGATATTCCTCTTTTAAAACTCCAGTCAAACCGGTTGTTTTTCGCAGGCTAGAGGTTGCATCTCAACATGTATCGAATGTGAAGAGGGATGAACGGTGCGTTTGTTTAAAACTTTTTGTCTCCGGGAAAAGTTTTTCCTTACATTTATTTCAGATTTTCTCCTGTTTTTCTCCCAATTTGGTTGCCAATTAAACCCTCTATTTATTTCAATTCCCCACCCCCACGAGTCCGTCGCCCGTCCTCCGGGAGCGAGACACACATTCCTGGCCGAGTGTTCCCTCCTCTTCCGAGATGGGAATTCTTCCACGGACTCTCTAACCTTCTCCTCGACGGACTCGTGCCGGCTCTCCCTCCCCCCTCCCCCGGAGGCGGACAGCCAAATTCCACCTCCGATCGGGCTGACGACCAGGGCCGGTCTGGTAGAGATGCGAGTTTCGATCCGCGTCCCTGACGGGCAGCGCACACCACTCCGAAGCGTGGTGCATTTGACCGCTACACCATCCGCCGGGCCTGAAAAGTTATCATTTTTATTGGGGTTCTTTTGTGTGCCTCTCGTACTCGTGCTCTCTTCCTGAGAATCCCTGAGTTTGGAGAGGCGCTCGTGTTTGACGGTCGGCTTGCTGTTTAACGACCGCGGGGTCCACCGCATCCTGTGCCCTTAAGGGGCTGTCCTCTGTGTCCGCGTCCAGTGTTTAACGGTCGAGTTCCAAAGCAGTCCGGGATTAATTTTGTTTGAATTCATCCGTGTATTTATTTTGTGCTCCGAGTGCCGTCTAGGCGGGCAGATGACATGAAAGTTTAATGCAGTAATATTCTGTAGGCTTTTAAAATTTTTATGAAATGACAGCGGGGCCTTCTCTTCGACGCGCGCGCGCACACACTCCCGGCCGACGCTCTCACCTGCGGAGGATAATCCCGCGCGTTCCATCAGCCGAAAGCCCGCGTTACACGAACCGATTTACACGCGGCTAAAAAGAAGAAGAAGAAAAAAATCATAGTAATTGCAGAGGCTTATTACCGGCGATGTTATTACCAGCAGTTTCACCGCGGCGTGGGGCGATTTCAAAGGAGATTTTCAATCATGGAGGATTTAAGCGGTATCCAGCTCCATGTGAGATGCCCTGTCACTCAGTTGATGTATGACACATGTGAAGAGTCCTTTTCTCAGTTGTTTTTTTTGCGCGTGGATGCTGTGCGGACGCCGTGGTTACACAGGTGCGTATAGCGTGTTGGTGCAGTGAGACCATTTACATTTTACATTTTACATTTTAGGCATTTAGCAGACGCTCTTATCCAGAACGACTTATACAGTGTATATTTTTTACATACAATCCATTTATACAGCTGGATATTTTACTGAAGCAATTCAGGTTAAGTACCTTGCTCAAGGGTACAACAGCAGTGCCCCACCTGGGAATTGAACCTGCAACCTCTTGAGTTACAAACCCAGCTCTCTAACCATTACACTACACTGCCAGCCCTAGAGACCAGTGAGCAGGACGGGCCATCCAGATGATTTACCACCACTGCATCTGTGCAGCATCTGTGCAATGGGGATCATAAAAAAGCATATGTATACGTACATATACAGTATATATGTATATATATATATATATATAAATGTTGCTGAATTTACTCCTACCAGTTTAGATGGCCTTGAACATCTCCGATAACTTCGTGTAAACTGCAAAAAGTGCAATTCGTTCAGAAAATGCCCCCGCCCCTCTCGCCAGCCCCCGGTTCCGCACGATTGATATTTAGAGACTTCCTTGGGACAAAAAAAAACAAACCCCAGTTTGAATTCCTCCGCTCATGAAAGACTCATCAGCGCTCCAGATCAATGCGTATAAATATTTCCCACAACCGCGCGGAATTAGAATCAGGGAACATCGAAGGGAGTGCTGGGGGGAGGAGGGGGGGGGGATCAATCGGGTCGAGGGCTCTGCAGAAAGGCTGCGAGCGCATTAAGGGAAGAGACGTATTTATAGAGCACATCAAAGCGCACCTTTTGCGCTTCCATAGGGTCCGAGAAGCCCTCGCCATCCTTTCCTTTAGCGCAGGTTTCCTACCGCCTCGATCGCTGGAAAAGAAGAAAGACAGAGGGAGGTTTCAGCCGATCTATCGTCCGCAGGCGTCGCTGTTCGGATGAAAGGCCTGAAGCTCCGGCCTTCAGGACCGCTGGGCACCTCGGTTTCAGGGGGAGAGGAGTTTCTGGCCCGCCGTGCCAAAAGACCCAGGGCACCCACGGGAGCAAAAGCGGGCGAGGCCTTGCCCACTGGCCGCCCCGTCACGCAACGTTACGCGCGAGTGAGTGAGCGAGCTCGACGCGTCAAGGCGCGAGTACGTAAACGCTAACGTGGACCTGCGCTCGGGCGGGCGAGCCACTCCGCTCTGGCCCGTTTTAATTGAATGTGTTTTGTCAAGTGAAATCTCGGCGAAAGCCAGGCAATGAGCGCTTGGCTTTGATCCCACAGACAGCGGAGCTAAGTCACAGTGAAGGTATATTTAATAAAGAATGTCCCCCAGTCACAAGCTGGTGAGAGAGACAAAGCGAGCTCCCGCGCTTTAGATAATATGCAGTGTGGGAAAACATTACAATCTCCAAACCGAGCTGTTTAGCGGGCCTGGCTCATTCGCCTTTCTTTCAGTAAAAATGCAGCGCGTTTACGATCAGACGAAATCAAATATGCGATGAGCGCTGCGGAGTGCTGGGCCTGGCCCTGGCTCCCTGCTGCTGCTGGTTGGTTCGTTCATGCATGAGGCCAGAGGAAGGGAAACGTTATAGGCTGGATACACAGGGATGTTAGTGTAGAAGGGTTTCCTTGTAAAAGTGTCAGTGTTTTAATTTGATCCTACATGCAAAACCTTTCAGAGAAATGCAGTAAATCTGTGACTTTAACGCATGTTTAAACACATGCGCACTTGCATGCACACACACACTCACACACACACTCACGCACACACACACGCATACTCACACATACACACAGTAAAATATACACTTACATACACTCACATGAATGTACATGCATGCACACACACACACACATGCACACGCAGGCACTCACACATATGCACACACACACACACACACACACAAACACACACACACAAACACACACACACACACACACACACACACACAATTCACACACACACACACACATTTGGGGTGGCATGGCTCTTGTTGTGGCTATTACTTGTCTGCTGCTCAACAGACAGCGTGTTGATCTAGCAGTGCCAAAAAATGCACCATGAAGCTGGACCTTCTGCTGCTTAATTACAACCGACATAGCTGTATATAAAAGCTTCATAACTGTAGATATATATATATATATGTCATCTTTGTCTCATTATTATTATTATTAGTATTATTATTAGTATTATTATTTGTAAGGACATTTTCTTCTTGATGCTTTCTTTTTTAACACACACATGTATGTGTGTGTCTTGGCAGTCCTTCCCAATCTAGTCGGCATTCGTAGGCCTTTCTCATTCAAGCTGGTCTCCCTGCATATGGAAATTCAGTTTGATAGACACCAATCCCCTACCCAGCAAACACCAGGAGAGGGATGCATGGCACACGCGTTTGTCTCGCGACCTGCGCCGCCGATCACAAACACAATCACGAATCCCAAATCGGGCCTCGATAACGATGATGATGTTTGTGGCGGTGACGGTGATGATGATGACGGCGATGACGATGACTACCTGAGTAATGAATAGATCTCGCAGCTCTTGTTGGTGCGAGAGGTTAAAAGACTTGGATGCTCTCTCTATCATGAGGGCATTCCTCTTTAACAAAGTCAACTCCGTAATTCAAGAACGCTTTGCAGTTCTATTGAATTAAGCCAAATTGGGCGTTTGGGTGACCTCTTTGTTCAGTTCGGTAAATGCGATCCGTTTTATGGGGAATCTGGGGTCGGGATGGGCCACTGTAATCCATCCAGGTATTTCACGAGACAGTCAGCCCCACATATGGGTCAGTACCTTGTCCCAATGTCCGTACAACAAGAACCAATGTTCTGAACAGCCTGAGGGGTTATGACTATTTAAGATTCATACGGTGATTCATGAAGATTCATAATGAGCCACTCTATGCCATTAGGATCCGTCTCAAACGCGCCGAAGATGTTCAGCTATCCTCAAAATGGAATATATGACACTTTGAGGGTGTTCTGGGAGCAGGGAAAAACACTTTTCTGCCAAAGTTGCTCCTAAGTAATCCCACCGTTAAAAGGTTTTACAAAAACACATGGCTCGTGATATATTCCTCGATCGAGGGCACAGGCAAAACTGCAAAGTAAGTATTCCGAGGGATACGAATTCATTTTTTTCTGGGAAATTGTTATTTTGAACACCCATTTCCCTCAGCACGTCATTCTGAAGCGTTCACCGAAATTGGCCAAATCAAATTTGTTGTACAGAGCACGTATGGCTTTTGGGAGGAGATGAAATAAGAGTAGAAATGTGAAAGTGGATAAAATCGCTGTGAAGATTTAAGAGAACGTGGTGGCTAGGGAGAGCACAGTGTGTGTTATCGCGTTTATGCTTTTAGGGTAGATCCTTCTGAAATGTCAGAAAATGCTTCTTTTTTTTGGTTGTTTATTCATGAATGCACATTTGGCACTATGGTTAAAAGGTATCAGATGATTGTTAGAAGTGCATTTTGGGTTAAAAAAAAAAAAAAAAAAAAACTAATTTTCATTTCGGGTCAAAACAATTATCCTTATGTAGTGTTCTGTTGTCCCAGAGTCCGTTTTGCAACTTTATAAATATGATATTTGTGTATAATGTAATATCCCAGATAACGCATAATGTCCGCATAATATTGCATTCCCATTATAATAATGTGATTTTTAGATGTTGTGTTTCTTCTCTATAATTATGATACAGATTAAGTACCATCCTAAAATGTTTATATTTTCTGTCACATATCATAGATATCCCATGTAGGTTATACATTTTTTTGCTTTTTGTTTTCAACTATAATATTTCACTGTCTTTTTAGAAGTATGATTCAACCATCTGTGCAGGTTCTGAAGAATTTAGTCTGAATAATTCAATAGTTTTTTATATCAGCAGTCTTCATTCCACACACACACACACACATATATATATATATATATATATATATATAGAGAGAGAGAGAGAGAGAGAGAGAGACAGAGAGAGAGAGAGAGAGAGAGACAGAGAGAGAGAGAGAGAGAGAGAGACAGAGAGAGAGAGAGAGAGAGAGAGACAGAGAGAGAGAGAGAGAGAGAGAGAGAGAGATGTGGTGTTTGTAAGAAACCAGAAACTACAAACCAGCAGGTTTGGGGATTTAATTTAAATTGTATTTTGACAAATAAGCATTTAATAATGTAAAATAAGCCATTGTGTGTGCACGCATCTGGAACTTAGCGATAAGGGAGACGGCGGAGGCTGAAAGAGACTTCCTCTAAAGACTGTGAGAATTTAGAGGAATAACAAACAAAAAAACACGCTTTCCACATTTAACCCTTTAAGCTCGAAGCCCTTGTGTTCACGTGACACGAGGAAACATCCATCGTCAGGCCGCTCCCGTTTGTGATCCATAGAATAAGACGACGGCGTGACATGAGACACTTTGTTTAATGCTTACTAGGAGCTGACCTCAACAGTCCAGACAGCTGTCCCTCTGCCTGACTGTCTGCCATACGCTGTCGCGATCACGGGGCTGTGTGGTTTACAGATCTGAAGCACGTCTGAAGTTTTGCTCACAAGCTCGATTCAAACTGCATTCAATTAAAGCAAACGGGGAACTGAACGTTGACAGATAAGGCCTACCCCTGCTGATTTACGATGCGGTCTGTGACATTCACTGTCACTAAGAAACTCCACTGATGACATCGACAGAGAACGAAAAAAACTGACGAAACAAGATTGAGTTAGATAGAATTTCAAAAATAATAATACAAAATATTAAAACCGTGGTAGCGACCCTGGGTAGCATTGTGTATAAATTTAGAGGCTGCCCACTTTAATGATCGAGTGCGTCAGAGCTAACCTGATGTCCACGTGGCCTGCCTCATCCCAGAAGGATTGGGTCACCTCTCTCAGCCACTGGATCTCCAAGGCCTTCAGCCCTGTGCCTTGTGCCGCTTCTATCCCCGAATCAGACAGACACAAACAACTCACGCTAATGAGTTTATGAATACATGCGATTATTTAAATTTGGGAGGGGGGGGGTGGAAGGAAGGAAGGAAGGAACCTCATGGGAATGTAAAGTGCCAAGGGCGCTCTCGGTGAGGGGTTTGCAGGGACCCGGGCGGTCGTGGTCTGTAATTGGTCGGGAGATTGTCACTGGAATGGAATTATGCTAGTTAATCTCTCTTCAATTAATCACTCTGGAGTACCTCTACAGTATGCTAATGCCTTCTCCGGCTGCCGGGATGGGCTTTAAATGGGACAGATTATCAGTGCAAACGTATGACACGCACACACACGCCCACACACACACATACACACACATACATTTGTGTGTGTGTGTGTGTGTGTGTGTGTGTGTACTTCTACATATATGGCTTGATGTTATCAGTGTGTAATTTTTCACAAATAAATCATTGATACAGTACATTATATTTATATAATGGGTTATATCCCCAATCGATCCCTAAGCGCTTATAATTTCACCCTTCAAATTGAAGGTGAAAGGTCGTTCAGAGAGCGGTCAACGAAACGCCTCCTTGTCTCCCGCCCTTGAAGTTTCACCAGTCTCTCTTACCACTTCCATGTTGAACAGATGCTACATCCAGTCATCAGAACATGCTCTTGTATAGCCTGACCCCTTCCACTGGCGGTTTTGTTTCGTCTCCATTTCAGTACCCGCTTAAGAAATAACATTCCCGGGGGCCAAGGGTTGCCATCGAGGTTCAGACAGCCACCAAATCTGTAGAACAATCAATTAAATGCAAGTGTGATGAAGCACACTGAACACAAAAGAGACACCACTATCGATAGAAAAAAACATCCAAATAATCTAAAAATCCATCGAAGAAGTGCCATCTAATCCCTTCCCCCAAAAACTCAAAATTAATCCAGCGGAGGATTACAATAAAGTGTCCCTCAGATTCAATCAAAAAACAGCAGGCTTTCTTAAAACTCGCTCTTGTAATATCGGGCCAAATCAATCTAGGATTTTTTATGATGTTTGTTTTTTGATTTTATAGTCTTTTCTCTTAAGTGTTTTGGTGGTTTAATCCAGCGGTTAATCCAGATAGATTCATGGTCGCGTTGGATAAATGGCAGCAATTGAGTAAAGTAAAAAATGTTTTTAAAAAACGACTCGCAATGATTTCTCTGTATTGCCGTATGTTAGCCTCTGGTCACCGTCTCTGGGCTAGTTTAGCCGTGGCAAAATCTCTGTCCTGTGCTGCTGCTGGTTCGTTGCTGCTGATACATGCTGAATCACAGCGACGAGTCTGCCTGACCTGTCTCTTACCCCCTCTGACGAAATGTCTGGAAACGAACAGTAAACACCTCAGGCACATTACTGCAACAGCAGGGTGTGGAGGGGGCAGGTGAAGGGAGAACAGCGGCCGCTCCGTCTGAAACCCCCGACTTCCTGTCCTGCAGACGAAGCCCCCCGACGCTCGTAGCGCATATGAACACTGAGTCACCCCGGCCTTGAGCCCTGAGAGAACCACCGTCCAATGGAGAGAAGCTAACCCCCGCGTCCTCTGCCCGCGCTCATTTGCGCTAATGCAATGTTTGCTCCCAGCTAATTCCACGGTGGCGCTACATCATACAATCTCGCTGCCAATTACAGTCGCAATACCATCAATGCCATCTGGTACTCGGTGCTGTGCTTGTGTTCACTTCAACACCCCTGCCATTTCATGCTCACGCAGATAGTTCTTCAGCAGACAGATATGACGTCAGCGTGGAAGTTTTGCATCTGTGATTCACTCTCGCTGAAAGCGCGCAAGAGCAATCTCCTAATAGATGTGTCCTATCCGTTCTCAAGATGAGCGTGTTTTTGAGGGGTTTAAAAAAACACATAAATCGCAGAGAAGAAAACCTTTATTAAGAAAACCTAACCTTTTGTTTTTGTTAACTTAAGGACGTAGCTGCTTAGTATTACACATGTCTACTTGTTTATGTATTGTATTAGGCTTAGGCATTATTTTCCACACTGATTGTTTTATTGCTACCTTTGAATTGTGGCTACAGATTTACCTACAGGGTCCTAGTTTAACTATGTGGTTGCTCCTAGCACCTGGAACTGTACTTCCCGCTAGGGTGGCTTTCAGCTAAACTGTTCTTGACTACGGTTAACACTTTGTTGTACGTCGCTCTGGATAAGAGCGTCTGCCAAATGCCTGTAATGTAATGTAATGTATTGGCTATTTGTTTGTTTTTTGGCTACGCGCTCCACTGTCAAAGTTGATCTTTTCCGTTCCCTCTCCACTCCCACACAGCTCTCGCAGAACCAGGTTTTTTGTATTTATTATAACGCGAAGGCCTCGCCCCTGAGCACCACAGAGCAAGACCTCGCAAGTCGAGATCACTCAACGGTAATTAGTCTCAAGGCTGGCCCGAGTTTCGCGTAATTAAATGGAAGCTCTTAGCGGTGCAACCGTAAACCATGGCTTCATGACGCGGTTATTTCTCCAGCAGCCCACACGCTCCTGGCAGCCTGTTAGCTTTGGAAGCGATTTCCTGAGCGTGAGAATAATCCAAACGTCCACACGCCGTAGCGTGGAGACGTCACTACTGCTGATTTCAGTCGCGGCCTTGTGAAAACGAGTCGAACGGAATGAAAAATATACAAATACGGATTCGGTTCACAAGGACCACGGCTAGTCTGCACCAGAAATGGAAAAAAGCGTCTTCTGATTTCGCCATTCGACTTTTGGTGGAAGTGAAGCGGGTCGAAAAACACCACCCTTGGAATGTTTTAGTTTTTCTTCTGTCAGGTCTAATCTAGCAGTTTCCCTAAATGCCCTTTGGCACGTGTAATGCCCTAAATGCACTCTGGCATGTGTA
>JAINUG010000095.1:917500-927500 GCA_029706075.1 Aldrovandia affinis
CCATGAGCAGCAGCATCTTTCATGTAAATACTGTTCGAATGCAACGTACTCAGGTTTGAATATGAATGAGTGTGAGTGCGCCTGCGTGTGTGGGCGTTTTTATTACACTGATGTATTTGTATACGGATATAGGTACGCAGGCAGGTAGCAGTGTGTAAATAAGTAGGTGACGCTGCGATGGGTGGGAGGTACCGCGTCCATCGTGCGCGTGGCGTGCGAGAGCGAAGCCGCAGAGGCAGCCCGGGAACGCAGCGGAGAGGTGAGGCGATCTCTCAAAGCCAGGCGCGCCAGCCAGGCTCTCCCTGGGCGGGGGAAAGTACATGGCCGGATGAAGGGGGAAATAAGTAGCGTTGGGGGCCGGGGAATAGTCGCGCAGAGGAGCCGGGCCGTTTCCAAACGCCATCAATCACAAACAAATGAGATCACGTCGCGTGAAAGCAGGCAGGGCAGGGTCGGGCTGACTGACTGCGCGGGCGGGGAGGCCCGGTCGCGGGGCGGGGGGGGGGGATGTGGTGGGGGCAGGAGAGGACCTTTCTCATCGTTTAGCTGGGTCACGGGCCTCTCACACGCATGCCCAACACGAGCAGGAGCAGCAGGTCAGCTGACAGGAAACAAGGAGTGTGACTAGGAGCATTAGCAGGAGCATTAGCAGAGCATTAGCATTAGCTTCTTTTTTGTTTGATTATGATTTTTTTTTTAACACAGTGCCCCTTTACTCTTGTGTTGTTTCTCTTTAGACCTTTCTTTAATCACATCTCTTCCTCTGTCTCTCTCACTCTTCCTCTCTCTTTCTGTCTCTCTCTCTCTCTCGTCATGCCTCAGTCTGTGTGTGCGTGTGCTGCTACTTTATTTAATTTGATCTTTTTTGTGGTGTAATTATCGACAGCACTCGGAACAAAAGTCATAATCATGAGAATGACGGTGTGCCATTTGTTAATTACAATGAAGATATTAATTTATGAAGGAAAAAAAGTTCTCCGTTAATATACAAATAGTGATTATATTTTATCCTTTTTTTTACAGGAGAAAAAGAACATTAAAAGTAAGCCATCATTAAAACTAATATTTTTCTGTTTAACAAAGAGCAGCATGCTTTCAGAACTCTGCACTCACCCTTTTGCTTGTTTTACAACGTTCCATGCTTCATATCTGGGGATAAACTGTCCACCGTTGACATAAAATACCGACCATACTTCCTCACCTACTTGGGGAACAGCAGCAGTGCTGCTTCAGAGTAAATATCTTAGATACCGTAGCCCACGTATGACCGTTAACCGGAAACAGTACTGTAGCTGCAGACCAATAATTCTAGACTTTTATGGCTTCCCTCTTTTTTCCACTCTCTTTTTTGGGGGGTTTCTGTGTGGATTATTAGTACACAAGTTAGTGATTATCTCTCCAATCGAAATTCCTATGAAGGTCAGCCTGGGTTTGTCACTTCTCGTTTGGCTTAAACAGAGAAGTTCTTCAGACAGTTACGAATCACGCAGTGGCTCTGTACTGGTGAGAGTTACTTTTTATGTAGTTTGTGTTACAAGTACCTCTGTGATAATATGTAATATATGTGTAATATATGTATGGTAGCAACCAGGCTGTTGGTCTGGAGAGCAGTAAAAAATGAGAACCGCTTGCTGACACATGATGTTATTATTCTTAGTAGTAGTACTGGTAGTTGTGTTACTGGTAATAAAATAAGAGGTAGTTGTATTGATACTAGTAGTGGTAGTAGCAATTGTAGTGCTTATGTAGGTTGTGGTACGGAATGCCTGGAGAATAGAGAGTTGTCCGTGTAGTTAATTGCAAAACAAACCAAAAATCTCGTTGAGTAAGTCTAATTTAACTCGTATAAATGCACATTCAAGGGAAAAAAACGGGTGATTAACTTGACAGATTTCACGAGGCTAATTTTAGACGAGTCCGACTGCCGTTCTGCATCTATTCCCAGATAGTTTCACAGCACAGCTAATTGGATAACGCAGACATTCACACAGCTTTCTATCAACCAATCACATCACAAGAAAACACTGTTTCTTTTGGACACAGATTGCCCCACCTTTTTTTAAGCATGATGTTCCTTTAGCTTGGGCTCACATCACTGTTTGATTTGTTTAATTTTGCTTTTCTTCATGTGGTATGTGTCGAACATGAAAGCGCATAACAAGTATCAGAAAATCTACTTTGACGACGAGCTTCGTGCCTCCGGCCTGTCGGCAAAGTCCAAAAGAGAAACGCATTCGCTCGGAAAACGAGTCGCAACGCCTCACCGCGCGGCTCGGCTCCTCAAAGTTTTCTGATACTCGACCCCCTCCCCCCCACCCCCACCCCCCCGACTTCATGTGTGCTCGTACCACATCGAAAAAGCAACCAGAAAAATGTCAGCCTGTAGTATTCATGTGTGTGTACGTGTTTATTTAATTTCCTTCTCATCCTGTGCGGGTGTGGCGTGTGTGCTAAGTAACGCCTGCGCCGTTTTGCCTGTTTCCTTGCAGACTCCAGGCCGCTGCCCGACGTAGCCATGACAGGCAAGTGCACCCGCGAATGTGACGAGTACGGCCACTCGGACTCATGTTGGATGCCCGTACGGACGTCGCCGGAACGGCGGCAGAAGAACAACCAACCAAAGCTATCGACCTTCATGCCCAGCAGCGCCGAGCACGGCAGCCAGGAGACCCTCGCCAACGGCGACCCGCCCCACCTGGTGGGGGACCGCAACAGGAACCTACTGAACAAGAAGATGTCCTCGTCCTCGTACGACACCTTCAGCACCGCCAGCTTCGGCAAGAGCGAGGACGCGGCGCGCGCCGAGGACATCCCGCTGGCGCAGACCGGCGACTACAAGCCGTCCCCCTGCGGCACACTCACCCGCCGCGAGGTCTACCTGTGAGACCCCCCTATGCCCCTCCCCCTTCCCCTCCCCCTTCCCCCGAGGGGCGGACACGCCCACCGCCGGGGGGGGGGATGGGGGGGGATCCCGCGGGCAGACTCGTCCGGGGGAAAAAATTCAAAAAGCGAAAAAATAAACACCACACACACACACACACACACACACACACACACACACACACACATACACACACGTGCGCGCGCGAGGAAAAGAGCGGATACGAAAATGCGGTTTCTGGACAAAAAAACTACAACAACAACAAAACCAACAAACGACAAAAAACAACGAAAGGAAAAGAGAAATTCCAACTCGTGAGAGGAGGAGGAGGAATAAAGTGAAAAAAATGTAGAAAAAAATAACCACTCAAAGCTTGACACTGGGTACTGCTGCTGGCGAGGCGAGTCGGGCTCTGAGACCTGTTTTTGCTGCCTGATAATTTCATTGTACGATGTAGAATTCATTTTTCATAACTTGCATGCATACTCTCCCCTTAAAGACTGTGCTGTGTAAATGTATGGTTTTTCACGCCGTTTTGACGGACTTCGAGCGAGGCGGAGAGACTGGTGTCGCCTCGCGTCCGAAACCCAACGGGGTCCGATGAGCGATGGTTTCGGTGGGCGTGCCCTCGCCCCGCCCCCATGCAAATGCCACGTCACGGCGCCGTCCAATCGGATTCCCCCTCGTCCGGGTCGCCCGCGATGTGGACGGGGACGCAGGGACGACAAGAGACAGAATACAAACATTCGGGCGAAAGAGGAAGCATGACATCTTCATGAACGTAACCAATCGCATCCAGTCTAAACACTTTGGAAGGCTGAGCTTTAATATGGTGTTCTGTGGTTTATACAGTGCAATGTTTCACTCTTTATTAGTTATGAAATGTTGCATACGGTGACCACAATTTCAGTGGAATCCATGAACCCCTTCTGTGATGTTAATCTGTGGCACAAACGGTAGACTGTAAACTTACCCTGGGAGATGTAAGATTACATGTGTGTGCTCTGTCTCTCTAGCTCTCTCTCTCTCTCTCTCTCTGTCTCTCTTACACACACACACACACACACACACACACGTATACTGTATATATATACACATAAATACCCTCACCTGCTTTACATCCACTTTATCTCTCACTTTCTCTCTCTCTATATATAAAGATATATATATATATATATATTTATATATATATACATCTTTGGATGACATCAGAGTTGAGGATAACCCAAGAACATGCAAGTTTTTGAGCCATGGTCAATCACTGTTTGCCGGTCCTTGCTTGAATGACATAAATATGTGTAAACGTGGTTGTACATGTCACCTGCTGGGAGAGAGGGAAAAAAATTAGACAACCAACAGGACGTTTAAAAAAAAAAAAAGGTTTTATTTCTTGGGATTTGACAACAACGACAACAAGCATTGAATACCAATGACTATTGTATCAAGGCAAAGACGAGACAGGAAAACGACCGAACGCAAAATCTCTTTGGGCACATGAGGGAAAACTTGGAAAGGACACTGGAATGAAACGTGGTGTGGAATACTCACTGAGCGCACTCACAGTATGCGGTCTTACTGAGCGCGCTCACGGTCTGGTCTTACTGAGCGCGCTCACAGTCCGCGGTCTTACTGAGCGCGCTCACGGTCCGGTCTTACTGAGCGTGCTCACAGTACGCGGTCTTACCCTGGTTCACCCTGGGGTCTCTTCAGAATGGGCGTCGGAACGCGGGTTAAAAATCGCTTTACCCTGAAGTGCACGCCCAGATACAACACCCACATGCAGCCTATCATGACCAGCAGAATGGTGAAGGCCAGCTCAATAGTATGTGTGTGTGTGTGTGTGTGTGTGTGTGTGTGTGTGTGTACATGTGTGTGTGTGTGTGTGTGTGTGTGTACGTGTGTGTGCGTGTTTGTACAGGTGTGCATGAGTACATGTGTGTAGTCAGTGAGACACGGAGCAATAAATGCACACACACCCGCACACACACACAAAACACACAAACACACACACACACACACACACACACGTGCGCATAGATGTCACAGCACCCTTCTGTTGAATTTCCTGCCGCCTCCACTTCGGTAAGCAAGAACGTCAACGTCATCCAGCTCAACGGAGTTAAATAATCAAAGTCTCTGTTGGGAGATTAAAAAAATGAAAATGAAGCTCGGACGGGGGATTAAAAACATGCATTTTGCATAAAATCCTACAAATGGGAACCATAGATAAACCAAAGTATTGGAAATAACAACCTGGCATGAAGGTATGAATACAATAAAATAAAATAAAACTTGTTTCTCTGGTAAGTTTTAGACAAATACGAAAAAATAAAATAAAAACAAAAAACAAAAAATAGCTTTTGGTAGTATGTTGCTTTAAATACATGCGTATGTGTAACTGTATAGTCGAGGGGGTGGGTCGACCGGTCGGGGGGGAACGTTACAAGCCCAAGCGTTCGTTCTGTTTCGAACCGACGCGGAGAATCCCGAGGTTTCGCGCTCTTTCGTCCGCTTCGCTCTCCGTCGGGGAGGCGTGCGGGGGAATCGGGCCTCCTGTACAGACCTTGTGTCGAGGTAATGAGGCACAAGATCCGGGAGAGACCAAGCGGAAGAATCTCAGATGCAATTGGACATTTTTTGTACGTTAGATAATCTTGGGTTTTAAGGACTGCTTTTTTCTTCTTTTTCCTTTTTTTTTGTTGGGGCAGCCGACCATTCTGTAGTCTGTAAGTACTACTTGTTGTTAAGAGAAGTGCTTCTATGCTTATCAAACTGTATACATAAATATGTACTTTTTATTGCACGTTTAAAGGGAATTTACTTCACTTAAGCGAAGGAAAAAATCAAAAAAATGAAAGAAAATGTCAAAAAAAAAATTATAATAATCTCCTCCTGTGACCATGGAAACCCATCTTGTTGCTTGCTTTTGTTATATCTAAAGAAACATTAGCCATGTAGTGTAACTTAGTATATCGGTTTGGAAGAGGATGAAGTATATTTGGGATTCATCAACACTTTCACGTTTGAAATGTTGTCGTTTTAAGTTGTACTGCATATTTTTTCCTGATTGTTTTGTTTCGTTTGTTAAAGCCACATTTTTTTCCCCCTCCTCCATTGTCTCCTCCCCCCTCATTGAGAATGATTTCATTCCAGCGATGGTGAGTTTGTGGTGAGAGCTACAACACTTGTACAAGTCTAACTTTCTTAATACATTGAACCAAGTTGCAACTTTTTACTGGCATGGCATTTTAATTCCATTTGTTTGTTTTTTAATAAGTAATAACAATAATGATGACTGCAAGGGATGGTCTTCATTATTATTATTATTATTTTTACTTTTTACTTTTTTTTTCTGGTGCCACTTTGTATATTTAGAGTGCTTCTGTAAAACTATAGAGTGAATGCAAAATATGCAACTGTGCCTTTTTATACCGAAGGGTATGATTCAGTGTGGACTGAGAATGGGGTAAATTGATCAATTATTCTGGCTAGCTTAACGACCGGACGGAAGGTATTTCATTGTAAATTGAATGCATTCTGGGCGATTTCTCAAAGCCTACGATGTGGCCCCTCGAATCGAGACCGACCGAATGTGAACAAAAAGTCCAACAAAAAAAAAATCTGTCACAATCGCCATGTTGGAGTGGCACATTCTAATTCGGGCATGGCCACAAACAAACAAAAAAACTTAAAAAAGGTTTAATGAAGACTTTTTTTGTTACAAAAATATCGACAGCGTCGAGTTGTGTGCTTATCCTTGACCGCTGAGGTGTATCGACCATTGCGGACGGGACTCCTCCGAATTTACGCAGTCGTTAAAAAGCGCCTGAGGACATTTGGCTGTCGAGATGCAAGGGGCCCACGAGATGCTAATTCAGAAGGTAAACAGGATTAACAGAGAAGCTGCAGGGGGCGATGCTGGCTGAATTCACACCTCAGGAGGAGAAGCAATCCCCCAAAACACCCCCCCAACATCTAATGTGGGAAGCAGTGCCAATGTCTGATTCCCTCCACCAATAGCAAGATCACCAAATACCATCGGAACACAGTCTGGTCCAAACCGCTATCCGCGTGGAGAGATTAGCAAGAGACAACTGCTGAGAGAGAAAGGTCAAGCCGTGGCATGTGGGTCAGGGAGCTGGGAGCTTTAACCCAAAGGGTACAGGTTCAAATCCCACCCGTTGAGCACCATTGAGTATGGTTCTTAACTCATATTAATACAATTAACACCAGCTGTATAAATTGATAATATAACCTATTTAATTTGGCCTTGGTAATATGGTATGCTACGTACGGTGAAGGGGAAAGGGCAGAGAGATGCATAGGTGGATAGATAGATCGTTCTGATGCAGCGATAGCAGTGGAAGTATCCAAAATTATATAGTTGAAGAGGCCTACTTTTTCATAATCGTTTTAGATGAGAACGATCTGTTGTTATGTTCTCCACTGACACTGACCGGGTCCCTTAGTGAAAACATAAACAGACAGAGTGACGGTGGCCATCAATACACAACAACAAATTATTATTATTTTCATGACTCAACAGTCAGAAGCTGGAGGGTCACCAAAAGCGTGTTCCGATATGTCTTTTTCTCCTCTTTAAGCAAGGTGATCTGGAGGAATCCATTTGAATGTTTGTCTTTTAACTTGGGGTGTGTGTCCAGCCAGCTCCGTCCTTAGACTAAAAGCATTCACAGTCTGTGTGATGAGATCTTTGTAATATTAATCATAACCTATTTGTCCTGCAACTTGGATGTTGATATAGAATTGAGGAACAATTAATCATCATTTATTATGAGTCACTATGCACGCAGCTAAGCTGAACATGGCAAAATGTATTGAACGCAAGTCCACTTCTATTTATGAAATATTTTACATAATTTAATTTGCTTTTGTACAGTTTTCTGTAAATAAATTGCTTGTCATTTTTGTCTCTGCAAAATTAAAATATAACATGTTAAAACGAACCCGTTGCCTTGAAAACTGCCTCCTTTTTACATCCAAAACGAAAGCCTTGTATCACCATACTAATTACGTAATACTGTTTTTCTAACCATCACGTGTCCACCTTGAGGCTTGCAAGTGGTTCGCATTAGTGGGTCATTTGATGAGCTTGAAGTGGTCCAACCCAAAGATTCTGAACCTCATAAGGATTATCACCATCATGGATGTTTTTTGGTTGTCGTTTCTTACAAACAGTACACATCAACGTCGTTATATCTCGAGGGCCGTTCGCGCGTTCTCCGTTTCACCTTGACGAGTGCCGAGGTTGCACGCCACTCAGGATCACTCGAGACGACCAATCAGAAGGAACGGACTGACGCAAAGCCGGCGCTCGCAGCCTTCGTTGTGACAGCCGTTCCGCGCGACGTGTTTACGAACACGCGTTAATGTTGTCACGCGCCGCGGCGCTTACGAGAGCGTTAAGCAGTGCCCTTAAATGACCCCATACATTAAAGAGTTATGCAGATAAGATTATTGCGAGCCGTGTTTCGTGAACGGTGACAGTAAAATACGGCACGGTTTGTGCATGTTACCCCTCCAGTTTCCCCAGTGCCCAGCTGACAGTCGTATTTTGCCCAGATGTCTCAGTGATAGACTTTGTGTTTACAGAGTACGTAATTAGAGATCCATTTACCATTATTCCCAAATCCCCGATCAGTGCTTCCAACTCCTCGTCTTAATAGAACGTTACGACGTACCGTAAAATGAGTCAAAATGAAATAATCCAACCCTTTTTTTGGGGGGGGGGAAGAGTGACAAAGGAAATGTACCAAAAAGGACGTACCTGGGTTGTACAATGCGTGGAGGGAACATTATTTTCTATTCTTTGGATTTCCGTCTTGGGGAAGCATTTTACGAGCGCACAGAAGGCGGCACACAAGAAAGAGGGCACACTTTACACCGAGCGTGTAGCGCTAACGGGTCACGCGTCAAATTGTTGACGCAAGCAAATTAGTGAGAAAAACTTTCACGGTGTACCAGTTATGCTGGGTTTGTCACCAAATGCACTTTGTTTTCGATGCAGGAAAAATGTTGACCCACAAATCTACGCCTTCTAAGTTATGGCCGCTCTATATTTCTGCATTATTTGCGCTGGTAAAGAAAACACACATATGTGTGGCAGTTTATCGCTTCACTGAGCCCAATTAGCCTGCACTTCATCAGGGATCTTTGCTTTCAAATGTATGTTGAGATATCACATATAGGTAGGCTAACACACATCTAGGTAGGCTAACACACATCTAGGTAGGCTAACACACATCTAGGTAGGCTAACACGCATCAAGGTAGGCTAACACACATATAGGTAGGCTAACACACATCTAGGTAGGCTAACACACATATAGGTAGGCTAACACAGCTTTAGACGCTCAGGCAGGAGTGGGCAGCGGGCAACGATCTGTCTCTGGAATCCATGCTGACTTCTGCTCTTAATTATTTAATGCCTTTAATGAGCCCATTCGTTTGCGCAAACTGACATATTCGATACACTGCATTTCAGTATACAATGCGATTCAGAGCTGCACTGTCTTCAGCACCGGCAGAAGATGTTTGGATCATTAGATTTATATAACCAATTTGTTTCAATGCACTTCCAAACTCTCAGTACAATCCAATCTCTACCCCCACCCCCCAAGCATTGTACCGTTATAACGGGATAGTGATCTATATTGCCTTTTGGCGCCCATCAACCTAAACTGACCTGCTAAGCCTCAAAGGCAATCACACCGAATGATCTGATTACATCACCATCCTTAGCTAAGCAAAAAAAAAGAGCTAACTTTAATGAAAGTGACTCTCGAGTGCCCCTTTACGTATTCCTGCAGGTCGGTCCTCAACCGAGACGCCCAAATGACGTGTGGCGGTGTGAAAACGTCTGCCACGTGCTCCCTGTGAGTCGGCCGAATCCGATTGGACCCCTGTATATGGTGCTCCCTTTATACGCCATTTAGCGGCCGCTTTTATCCAAAGTGACAGTAGTGAATGCATACATTTTTCAGTACATGTGGTCCCAGTGGGAGTTGAACCCACAGCCTAAGCGTTGCCAACGCCGTGCTCTACCAACTGAGCCACACAGAAATCGAAACGTTTGTGACCTCACACCCAGGAAGCCACA
>JAINUG010000095.1:932500-1335000 GCA_029706075.1 Aldrovandia affinis
AGCAAAGGCTCATGGGAAACAGAGTCAGAGGAGTGCGTGAGCTCGGCTTCACTGCTTCCTGTGCGGGCGGTTACTCCAAAACACGGGAGAATAGAATCAAGCAAAAACAAGCAGACCTTTTTGTGTAAGAAGCCTTATATATGTTTGCATATTCACCATAGATGCGTCAAACTCTGACACAACAATTATATAGTGTTATTAGTTTCCACAAGGGTATGGCTTTTAACTGTATACACTCAAATACATATGCATGTGTTTTGACATTACTGGCCTCATTCATCAGGCGACGGCTTATTGCATGTCTGGAATGCTTTAATGTACAGGAGGTGTACACACAAATATAAGGTCTCTTGCACAAATCAAATATTCTCTGCTGCTTCTTTCTTTTCATATTGATCTGTATTGACATATAAACAGCAAACCAAAGATGTTTCCTGGTTTCAACTGTCATTTTGAAAATTGCCCTGACGTCATGCCATTTTCCCTCCTTTCACCTCCTTTGACTTTAGGCCAGTTTTGACTGCTCGAATATGTAAATAATTCTGTCTGTACTCCCTTGTAGTACAGCCAAACCAAAAATTCAATGGGGTCGTAGCAAAGATCTCACCCAAAAACACATAACACATAATTTTACTAAATAAAACACAGGCTTCAGTCACAAAAGGGATGGAACACAACATGCTGTGCCAGAAAGATGGGCATTTCCTGTCACATGTCCTTGTTACATGTATAAACCAGTTTGTTGGAGGTGTCAGCCATTGGAGGTTTCAAACCCGGGGCAGGTTTTATACAGTGATCTCTGGTTGGGGGGGCTCTAGAACTGCTAGATGTGACAGATAAGCCTTTTAATGGTCTTATACAGTTATCACAGAGAGATGCTATTGAAGTTTTTCCACCCGGTTTGCAAACAGTGTGTGAATGAAAGACAAATTGAAATTGAGAGAAATAACAAAAGAGAGAGAGAGAGAGACCAAAGAAAGTGTGTGAGTGTGTGTTTGTGTGTGTGTGAGAGAGAAAAAGGGAGAAAGACCCAAGAGATTTTGATACACCTAAATTCGATGGGGGGAGAAGTGGGGGGCGAGAGGGGGAGAGACAGAGAGAGAAAAGGGAGGGTGGATCGAAGATAATGTGGAAGCCAAACACATTTCACAGTCAAACCGGGGTACATAATTACTTGTTTAATTGATTGCCCTTTGAAGTCATTAACAGCAAGCTAAAATTTGTTCTTGAAGTGATTTTCCTTTCACTTGCTCTCAAACCTGCAAGTGTTTAAAAAAAAAAAAAAAAAAAAGTACGAAAAAGAGTGCAAACAACAACTGTCTGAAGCAAGGTTGTCCGATAAGCTTCAAGTGCTCGCTCCCTTTCATTGGAGGCAGAAACATTGCTTTGCAATAGACCAAGGGGGAATTGTGTAAAATAGTTTTTTGTACTTATTTAAATTGATTTTAGTTTGAATCAATACGTGGTGAGATTGTGATCATTCCTTTGATGGTTTCTGGAATGAACAAAAACGACTTGATAAGAAAACTTCTGCGGAAACTGATATAATTAGCCGATATATTTCTCACAGAGTATCCCTGAGATGGCGCGATTGTAGCAACTCTCAAAATCATAGACACATACACACACACACACACACACACACAAACACACAAACAAACAGGACAGAGGTATCCCAGATTGAATCAAATAATACAGTCCCTCTGTTTTGTATTGCTCCAAACATCCTTTTATCTGCACCGATTGGAGATTCGCAGAACACACTGACCAAACCAGTCGTCTTCCACGCTGCACTGATTACCAGTAAAACAAGGCGAGAGGACAATGATTGGCGGCGACCGGGTCGCTGTGTGACTCAGCCAGTGAGTTTAACCGTTTAAAAATGTGGATACAGTACATAACACACCTGGCCTGCAGAAATAGAAGTAGCATTACAAAACAAACAGCTCGTGGGGCTAAAGACCCAGGTACACGGCACAGGGAACCAAATGGTACGCTTTCCTCTGCCCTGCCACCAGGGGGCGAGGCCACCATCCGCAACAGACTCACTCGAGTCCGGTCTGGCCAGGTCACATGAAGAATAAGGGCCATATTTTGTACTAACGAACATCAGAACCATTCAAAGGATTTAAGATCCAAAAGAAATCAATGAATTAATGAGTCAAAATGTTAGTGTGAGGTCACAGCGAATGGTCTCATTACCACAGATAAGACTGCTCCACTTCAAATGTGCGTTACAGTCCGACACGCCAAAGCACTTTACTCACCGTATATATTAGCAGGGGTGGAGGAAGATTAATGACAAACATTATACCAACAAAGCCTTTCTTTTTCAAAAGAGAGGCAGAGAAGCCATGTGCCTCTGTGTGTACTGTAGGCCTAAGCACAAGGGCTTCTGGGATAGCTTATTCCAGTGCCTGTGTGCGCAAATAAACACGCCACACACCACAATTTAAAGCAGAGAGGCAGATTAAAGCAGCGAAGCCCGGGCACTGGATTCATTTGAGCACAAGGAAACGTTTCATGACTTCTCGAGGTAAACATAGGGACTGTTTGGTGGTAAAACAAACCGGTCACATGAGTATCTAATTGGCCAAACTGTCATCAGGTCTTTTTAAACCTGTTGCAGTCCACTGTGTTTTTTTAATGGTTTTCCTCCACCTCCACTGAACGTGTGGTGAGCACACAGCTTGTGGTGCTAACAGTGAGACCCCAACCCCTGCCCCCCCTTCTTTAAGATTTTAACTTTAAGATCCATGAAAGGAATGGGAGATGCTCTGCAAATGCAACATATTAATCAATCATCCCATTGTCATTAATGCATTAATTATGTCATAGAAAAACATCATTTGTAGCTCCAAAATAATAATATTAATAATAGAATTTGATCATAACATAAGTTGATCCTGTAACCCCATTAGATGGGGTATTTGTTCGAACACTGGAAGATTGTGAAGTTTGATAAATAACCAGCTGGGTTATAAACCCCCTCCCCCAAAAAAAAACATACTTGGGAAAAAATAAATAAATAAAAAATGACGCCCACAGCCAAAGTACTTGGCACTCAATACTACACAGATGGACGGATAAAATGGACCAAGCGGAAATATATCTTTAAAAAAAAAGCAATGATATATTATATGTAATAATTTATTCTAAAAAGATGTTTATCTTGAATTGCATTTTAAACAAGCGGGTGGGACATAAGGTGCACCACAAAGCTGACAGGGCACCTCTGCTTGTTCTTAAAATGCTTCTTTATATAGAATGTATATGATTTTTTGATAAACACACTCTCACACACCATGGCTGTGTAAATCATTTAAAAAACATGTGAATTGTGTTAATCATATTTAAATATCATTTTTAATAATTCATTCATGTTGCACGTTGCCTTGCCCTGTCATGGCCTGGCTCGGAGGAGAGGGAGGAATCTGTCAGTTAGTGACAGGAGAAAGAGGCTTCATGAAATGATTAAAAAAATAGGCAGAGCTCCTATATTATTACTATGATTATTATTATTATTCTCATATACTATCAGTCAGTCACTGATTTGAACCAATACTTATGGTTTGCGGTGGAGAATTAAACCTTTATAATTTGTTTAAATAAGTCAGTGATTGACAGCTCATTTGAGCTCCACCCATTACTATGAGGTTCATGAACCCACTCTTACATCACCACTGCGAGATATTGTTATTATTCAAATTATTATAATCATTATTATTATTATTATCATTATTATTAGTAGTAGTGTTGGTAGTAGCATTATTATAATTATGCACAAGTGGTTCAATTAATACAAATAAAATGAAAAAAATCTTGTTTTTTACTCCACACAAAAAAAAACCCAAAAACATCTATAGCCTACTTTAATCTGCTACCTTACATTACATTGTTAATCTGTCCAACACGTTCCAAACGAAAGGCAGCACAGATGCACACACTGTCATAGGTGCGATGGAATGGGAGCGCTCTATGTACAAGCAGATCCAGGAGTTTAATTGCTCCCTTTCATTTCGGCAGGTGAACAATTAGCGACTTTAATTGTGAAAGTGCGAGGACAACGTGCAATTTCCTAAAACAAAATAAAAAGCAGGGGAGGGTGGAGGGATGTTCAGGGAGCTACCATTAGCCCCTCCAAAGGCTTCAAAAACTGCCAGCCAGCCAGTCTGAAATGTCAAATGCCGCAGCGTAATATTCAATTCCGCGAGTCCCCCCAGTCAGCGCCAGAGCACACAAAACAATTTCGACACCAACACGAATCAATAAGACACATAAAGATATCACAGCGCCGTCCGTGCTGTAGCAATTACGTTTCAAATCGGCCTGCTTTTTGACCTCATGCAGCCCTTAACCCACAGAACCAGACACCACCACACACACACACACACACACACACACACACACACACACACACACACATACACACACGCACACACACACAGTACTGTACGCAGCCTTTTATACTCATTACACAGGATAAAGGCTTATAAAAGGCTTGATTTTGTATTCATCGTTGAAACAAGCACTTTTAAATGAGCATTTTTCCACATTTCCGTGAAATGCATGCCATGTTGCATTGCTTACTGTTAAATGTATACCATTAACGTCTGTGAAAGGCTGTGGTGTCATTGTAATTGTAACACCGATAACGGCACACAAAAACATAGAGGGAAATGCGATAGCTGCAGGGCTCTTTGGAAACGTGCGCCGATCGAACTCATCGCAACGTGGAACGAAAGATATTCCACAATTGAAACGATTTCCACAATCCGACTTTCACGTCCCACCAATGACTCACGGTGTCAACGTGCATTTTATCAATAAGGAGCAATGAATAGAGACAATTGCTCTTAAACTCGAAGCATGGTCAGTAGTCAGTTAAATAAATAAAAAGTCAATGGGCATCTCTAAATCTCTGTATCTGAATGCCTAGCCCAGGCCGATTCTTCACTTTTCTAGATTTATCAGATTATACTTTTCCTTTCTGTCTTTTTTTTCTTCTTTTTACTTCCTTCAGATAAGCTGACAACCGGGACCAAATGATCCTCGACAGTTGGCTGGAGAAAGCTTCCGATGCCACATCGATTACTTCAATTAGCTCATTTAGAAAGAAGAGGCGGAGCCTCGTTACCAAGGGGGGAGAGCGCTTGCCATTACGGCGGGTGACATAATCAAGCCCATCTCGCCCGCCCCCTTCCTCCTCTCGCATTCACGTGCGAATGATTCCCCGTGAAACAGATCCCGCCACTGCCTCGTAGCAACACCATTGCCAGCAGTTTTCTAATGTTGTCATCGATGACATCATCCATGACCGTGACATCATCAGTGTCAGACCAGAAATAAAGTACCCGTGCGAATAAAGGAAGAGCTAGGGCTCCCTGGTAAAAGAGATGTCTATCTCAATGGGATTGGCCTGGATAAAGAAAGGATGAATGAAAAAGAAGTCAATAAAAAAGAGCTACTTTGGCTACTTCTAGTTTGGTACCAGTGAGAGAACGCATGCTATTGCTTCATTAATGTGATCCCAAAGCGATGTGATGTAGCTAGACAAGATGCTGGTCTGTCCCCAACTAAACTTAAGGAAACCCATTTTGTGAAGCTCACATGTGAAGTGTTGTATTTCCCTATTTAATGACTTGTACAGCAAACAAAATAGAGCGTATATTTTTAGGCTGGCCTACTGCCAAACATAGTCTAGGTGTAGAGATGGAGAAGACCGTGCCCTAGTGTCTTATGGAGTGAGAAACTTTCCATACTGTCACCTCCTCAACATGTCACCACCACTGTTAGGCTGGTTATCCCTGAACGGTTGTGGATGGTTTGGAACTCCCTCATGGCTGCATGTGTTCTCTGTCCCTCTCCTAATAGGTATCCTGCCATAGCTTACACCTGTCGGGGCTATCTGTATATTTCCTATGCTTGTGCTCCCCTGCTCTCACATAATGCTACTGGATACAACACTGTTTTTTTTTTTCTGACTACATGTTCTCTTCTCTGCCACGGCCTCTGACTCGGGGGCACCCGCCTCCGAGCCCTAGATTCTGCGAGAAGTGTAGGCTGCCCCCATCAACCCTCACCCATGAACTAATTGCAGACCGTTCCTCCCACACCCACGCCAGTCCCTGGATCTGGACCCCCTTCACGTGGTTTGGCCTCCCCCCCCCCACTGACTACCTAACTTGGAGGCGCAAAGTCAGCTAGCCCTGCTTCACCTTGGACTGACCATGATACGGTCTTTTTGGAGACACCCTGTGTTGGTTAGAAGAGGATGGGCTCCCCCCCTTTTAGTCTGGTTCCCTATCATCTTCCTTGCCACTGTCACCTTAGGCTTCGTGGGGGGTCTAGGCCCGGTTCCCTTCCGTTAAGTGTTTTGTGACAATGCGTTTGTGAAAATCAAATCAAATCAAATCAAATCAAATGTATTTGTATAGCGCTTTTCACAATAGAATTGTCACAAAATGCTTAACAGAGGGGGAACCCAGGCCTAGACCCCCCCAAAAGCAAGCCTAAAGGCAACAGTGGCAAGGAAAAACTCCCTTGGTAGGGAGAAACCTTGGGAGGAACCAAAAGCGCTATACAAATACATTTGATTTGATTTAGAGCCAACCAAACTCTGATGCTTGAAATGCCTGTTCGGCATTGCCATTTGTACTCAAAATGCGAAGCTCCATTACTGCATTTATTTAGGCGTGTGCGTTTTATGGCAGAGCGTCAGAGAGCCTTTCTCAGGATGTGATACTGCGCCTTCCGCAGGATGACGGGGATCAAACGAGACGTCCCACGTTTAGCCTCCTCCCGGCTCTGAAACACGGCAGGAACGCGTGAGCAACGCGCTGTTTCCTGACCTCGTCGGAAAACTTCAGGACGGCCCAGGATTGGAGTCTTTTTCTTCTCCCCTCCCCTCCCCTCCCCGCTGGGACGTCCCCGGTACCACGCGGCGTATGAAAGGCACCGGCGAAAGCACACTCCATCACTCTCTCTCTCTCTCTCTCTCTCTCTCTCTCTCTCTCTCTCTCTCTCTCTCTGGCTTTCATATCCACAGTGCGCATAAAAATTCATCTCCCTCTGTGATCTTGCTATTCGTCGCACACTTCGCCATTTCCCAGCGAATTTAGCGGTGTGAGTTAAGCAGCGAGGGACTATTCTTCAGGGACAAAATGAAGTGAGAGTGACCCCCCCCCTTTCTTCTCCGTGCCTCTTTTCCCCAACGTCTTGCCTTACCTTTGCAAACTAACATCGTGTCTTGTGAGAGGAATACAAATACGGCCCCGCCTGTTTCACGTGGTGCGGTTTCAGCATCTGCACTGAATCCTGGGCTTTAAACATCAGGAAGAGATTCCATCTCTCAGCCTTCACCCCTGAAGAGAGTGCACAGGGCACTGATGAAGTGTGCACTAAGTCTGCACTAAGTGTGCACTAAGGGGGGGAGCAGGAGGGCTCATTTGAACTTGCAGTGGAACTTCGCCCTTAGCTTTGAATGAATAACTAGAATTGCAGGTGTGTAACCATGGGCAGCAGTGTAAGCACTGAAATACGAAACCAAAGAATGACTAAATGAAACAATGGCTCAAAAAGGCAAGGAGAATGCACTGTAGGTCACGGCTATATTGAACTGAACCCCCTCAACCCATGGTTGTAGAAAAACCATAATTGGCTATTCGCTGGAATCTAAATGAATTATTATCCACAATTAACTGCCACTTGCAGAGAAAAGCTGAATCGGATCAGTAACAGGATGTTCACTGGATTAATACACACCTGTCCTTGGATCCCATATTCTGGCAGCTCTGTTTATGCGTAAGGTACTTGGCATGGTTTAGGTCCACTCAACCCCCTTAGAGGGAAAGGTAAATGCCAATAAATACAAAGCCATTCTGAGTGATCACCATCATCCTATGGTGAAGCATTTCTATCCTGATGGGACTGGTCTCTTCCAGGATGACAATGCCCAAATCCACAGGGCAGGTGTGGTCACTAAATGTTTTGATGAGCATAAAAGCAAGGTAAACCATATGCCATGGCTGTCTCAGTCACCAGATCTCAACCCCATTGAACACTTCTGGTAGATTCTGGAGCAGCACCTGAGACAGTGTTTTCCACCATCATCAACAAAACACCAAATGATGGAATTTATCATGGAAGAATGATGTTGCGTACCACCAATAGGGTTCCAGAGACTTGTAGAATCTATACCAAGTCTCATTGAAGCTGTTCTGGTGGCTCGTGGTGGCTATTAAGACACTTCATGTTGGCTTTTCCTTTATTTTGTCAATTACCTGTATACTGTGGTGTGTGTGCGTGTGGTCGAGAGACTTTGGCTCAGTTCAAATGTGAAGGACACAGGCAGGCACCGGAAATTAATTCTGTACCAGGAATTGTAATCCCTTTTCAGTACACCTGATTTGGGTTGCGAGAGCTGAAAATAAAAGCCTAGGCCTGAAGCCTAAGGCCGTTATCTGCTGTTAAAGACTCAAGTGAGCTGAACACAGTCACAACAGTACAGGATACAGAACTCCTTCTGGCCCGGACAATAGGGTAATACCTTAGGGCCCTGTGTAGGTAGGGCCCTGCCCCCAAACCCTCACCTGACCACTAGCAGCAATGCACCCCTTGAACACAGATTAGGAGACCCTGTTTGCACCAATTAAAAGAACATCACCTAGGCTATCACCATTGGTACAATATAGACCCTCTTTGATTAAAAGTGTGTATATATATATATATATATATATATATAATTAATATTATTTAGTATAACTTATAACATACCAAGGAGTTGTAAACTGAATTCATTGAGATGTTTTCGCACAGTGGAACAGTCATTCTGCTGAGCTGCAGCTCACGCTCTGTCTTCCAGACCCAATTAATGCAGAGACACCATGTGCTCCAGGAGTTTGCTGTCGATCTCCTGGACAACCACACCGAAGGAGAAGAGTTGCCTTCCTCCAGGTATAAATTATGCATACGCCGAGTTCAAAACAATGGCTGCTATATGCAAATGGCGGCAAGCGTAAAATGGAGCACATTTTATATTTGATGCTGATGGGACTGGAGTCTTGCGTAATATCAGCCTTTTAACATTTTTAACCTTTAATATTAAAGCTGAGTGGCACAAGGTAAGCTTGGTCACGCTGGATGAAAGAACATAAGTAGATGAGTATATATGACTACTACCACCACTAGTGCTACTGCTACTGCTGCTACTAATGATAACAACAACAACAACAACACCAATAGTAATAATAATAATAATTCTATGGCCCGGAGAAATCAGCTAGGCATATGTGAAATAGTGCTGTAAATAAAATGAACCAGCCATTCATATTTCAAAGCCTTCTTACATGTGTGATGTGTTTACTTCCATTTTATGTGAGGACTCGGTGTGTGTGTGCATGTGTGTGTGTGTGTGTGTGTGTGATATGTGTGTGTGTGTGTATATATATATATAATTAATATTATTTAGTATAACTTATAACATACCAAGGAGTTGTAAACTGAATTCATTGAGATGTTTTCGCACAGTGGAACAGTCATTCTGCTGAGCTGCAGCTCACACTCCGTCTTCCAGACCCAATTAATGCAGAGACACCATGTGCTCCAGGAGTTTGCTGTCGATCTCTGGACAACCACACCGAAGGAGAAGAGTTGCCTTCCTCCAGGTATAAATTATGCATACGCCGAGTTCAAAACAATGGCTGCTATATGCAAATGGCGGCAAGCGTAAAATGGAGCACATTTTATATTTGATGCTGATGGGACTGGAGTCTTGCGTAATATCAGCCTTTTAACATTTTTAACCTTTAATATTAAAGCTGAGTGGCACAAGGTAAGCTTGGTCACGTTGGATGAAAGAGCATAAGTAGATTAGTATATATGACTACTACCACCACTAGTGCTACTGCTACTGCTGCTACTAATGATAACAACAACAACAACAACACCAATAGTAATAATAATAATAATTCTATGGCCCGGAGAAATCAGCTAGGCATATGTGAAATAGTGCTGTAAATAAAATGAACCAGCCATTCATATTTCAAAGCCTTCTTACATGTGTGATGTGTTTACTTCCATTTTATGTGAGGACTCGGTGTGTGTGTGCATGTGTGTGTGTGTGCATGTGTGTGCGTATGTGTGTGTGCGTGCATGAGTGTGTGTGCATATGTGTGTATGTCTGTGTGCGGGTTGTGTGCATATGTGTGTGTGTCTGTGTGTGTGTGCGTGTGTGCGTATGTGTGTATGTGTGTGTGCGGGAGGTGTGCATGTGTGTGTTGTGTGTGTGTGTGTGTGTGTGTGTGTGTGTGTGTGTGCGTATGTATGTATGTTTGGGAACGGGGGTAAATCTGAGCTTATTTGATGAGTGCAGTGGTGTGTGTGTGTGTGTGTGTGTGCGTGCATGCGTGTGTGCGTGTGTGCGTGTATGTCTGCGTGTGCATGCATCTTTGTTTATCAGATGAGTGCCAAGGTGCCTCTACCTCACCCCTGTCCCCGGATGGCTTCCTGTTTACTTCCCAATTCTTCCCCATGGAACGGGGGTACCCAGGGTGTCCCCCCTCCCTTGAGGCAACCCCCCTCCCCCCCAGCCTTCTGTTCAGCCCACAGCGCTGAAGGGGTTGTCATGGTTAATTACCCAACACATCCAGAAAACATTTGCATGGACATAATAAAACATTGCACTTTCGCAATCTTACAGATTACATTTCAAACCTGGATCACACATAAAAGGGCCTTTACAATTTTTCCAAGCATTATTCTATTTGACTTCATATATTTATTCATAAGCTTTTTATTTGCCTCAGATGGTTATTTAAAAAAAGGGAAATTGCATTTTGTCCTAGATTCACAGACAGGAGACTGCCGCTTTTCACTCAAACCTGGAATGGACATCTTCTTTTGTTTTTCTTAACAATTTCTTGCAGTGCCAGCTATTTTTGTCCTCCGCGCAAACACTTCCCAGCACTTCATTCCTGTTGTGCTCTTCTCTAAAAGCATGGCCGTAAATAGACTGTTCTCCATTGATAAAGCTCTGACTTGAGAGGTGATTGACAAATCCCAGACCCTAATGGGGTAAAAAAAAACACATTTTAAAAAGTGTCAAATATAGATAGGTTTTTAAAAACCAAGAGCTCAAATCTAACCTAATTAACTGAGCCTGGCTTGAGTGAATATCGGCGAACGTCAGTGGTGTCCACTACATGGCTCGTGAATTAATTTGGTTGTTTTAGAACACATTTCAATGGCCCTTTTTGACAGCATTAAAAAAAAATCTTCTACACTTTGAAATAAATTGATGCTTATGCTTTATTTTATGAATTTTTAGCATTTTTGAGCATCGGTTTTTTGTTTGTTCCACAATTTATATATTCAGCCATCTCCAAAAGAATTGCAATCTAAAAGCCATCTCAAAACTTGCTGTGATCCACCAAGTTGAATTTCTTGAATTTCATGGCAAAGTAGACACCACTGGTATATATTGTAGGCCAGTGCTGAGAAATAGCATGCACTAAAAATAGCTGAAAGCTCTTTACGATGGGCAAAGCTACTGTACTGTGCACTTACATCCCATGCTCAACCCATCGTGCTCTCCTTAGCAACACACAATGCTTGGTTAAAAACTGTTTGCCGGAAGCTACGTTTCCGTTAGCATCAGTCTGTGCAACTTTAGAATGGTCATTCCCATTTTTGTGCGAGAAGTGGAAAGAAACGTAAAAATGTAGGTCGAATTTTTGAACAGTGACAAAATGACAAAAGCACTGATCTACTGCACCCTTGAACAAAATGGCTGCCAAAACCAAAATATACAGTGCCAGTCAAAAGTTTGAGTACACCTGCTGGAAACAATGTTTATCTCATAATGTTTTACACCATATACGTTTCTGTAAATAAATTACAAAAATCACATATAACAATAAATAAAAGAACATCAAAGCAATGTTCAAGAAAATTCAATTTAAAATTTAATCTTGGATTCTTCAAAATAGCCGCCTGTTGCCTTGATAACAGCCTCAAGAACACGGGCCATTCGGTTAATGCGATTTAGCAGGAAGTCACCGAGCAATGTTTTCCCAGCTCTCCTGCAACAATTCCCAGGGACACTTGTGGGTTGCTTTGCTTTGACTCTTCTGTCCAGTTCGTCCCATACAAGTTCTATAGGATTGAGGTCTGGACACTGGGCATTAGTTTGAGTTGTCATTCACGTTCCTCCTTCACCAGATAGTTCTTGCACATCAAGGTGTTTCAGGCCGCTATCTTCCTGAAGAATGAAGGAGTGCCCGATTAACCATAATCCAGATGGAAGGTGCACTCAAACTTTTGACTGGTACTGTATTTTTCCACTGTCCTGTTTTTACTCAGCTGATAAAATCAATGGGCAGCTTTGAAAGCTCATCATTCTACACAGGCATCAAGCTATGATACAGTGCTTCATTGAATATTCTAAACTTGTGTGTTCCCTTTAAGCACACATTAACACATTGAACACATCAGAAAATAGCAACTTCGCTAAAGAGGGCCAAGTCTGTGAAGAAACTTTGTGCTTTTTGCTTGGGTTGTTATGTACAGCTCACACCTGTACTTAGCTAGCCAATACGCCATCGGCTGAACAAGAAAGTGAAATCAAAAGTGACTGCCCTTCTCCGTCCTGTCCACATGCGGCGTGTTATTAACCTCAATTTGTCCCCTCTTGTCTCAGGGAAACGAGTACGGCCATGAGAGAGGCTTAAGTGACAGCTTCGCTCTTAGTGGCATAAAGCCCTGACAGTGGGATAAAGTAGGTGGACTATTATGCCTAGTTTCTCTGAGTTTCAGTTCCTAACTGTGGAAAAAGGCCTCACAACACAAAGTGCAGACCTGAAGCTTCACTCCTCCCACAAATCTTGCTCTCTGACCTCTTCTCCGCACTGTGAGGGAGGCACACCCACATTCTGGGGAGGAAGGGCGGGGGGGTACAAGGCTACCATTAGATTTCCCTCACAGGTGTCTGTCAGCCAGCGAGGGACAGTGCTCAAACGGCATCAAAATCACCTGGCTGAGCAGCTGGTCTGGAAAAAAGACCGTGACAGCTTTCTCAGCATGTCAACATGTGTTGTTTTTATGGGGGAATACAATACGCCGTGTTTCGCCTGAGGGCAGCAGGGGTTGGGTATGTCACCGATGGGAAATGTGGGCGAGAGAGAGAGAGAGAGAGAGCAAGCTCAGGTCTCAAATGCCTTGTCCATGCATCTGTTAGATAAACAGCTATTCCCAGCCAGGAATGTAAAAATGAATTAGGAGCTGCGCAGATGTGCCGACTGTGCACCGCTCGGTGACTATGACTACTCCACCGGCAGATAGGCCCGGCCCTCCCCTTTCCATCGAACCCCACCCGCTCAGCTGGGACTCTCCTACCTCATACCAGGTACCAGAGTGTCCAACCCACCCAGGTTACAAGAGTGTTGCCTTTATTTTGGCAGTTACATATATATATATATTCATTCATTCATTATCTAACCCGCTTATTCCTGGTCAGGGTCGCGGGGGGCTAGAACCTATCCCAGCATGCATTGGGCAAGAGGCAGGAATACACCCTGGACAGGTTGCCAATCCATTGCAGGGCACATACACCATTCACTTACACACTCATACCAATGGGCAATTTAGACTCTCCAATTAGCCTAATGTGCATGTCTTTGGACTGTGGGAAGAAACCAGAGTACCCGGAGGGAACCCACGTGGACACGGGGAGAACATGCAAACTCCACACAGAAATCGAACCTGGGACCTTCTTTGTTTCACAAATATCGGTGGGACTACTGCATAATTATCACATTCCAGTAGTAAAGAGCCTCTGCTTCCGTGCTCACCTATAAATCCATGCTTATTGCAGAGAGTTGCAGGATTTGCTGACAAGGGCATTTACAAAGCGTTCCATCAATTGACATGCCTGAGTAGAAAGAAGCTACCAAACACAAGCGCCTTGACCCGCATGGATTTGTTGGTTTTGGTCGGCTGCAGGACGTCTCGCGTACATTTGTCCACCGTCAGCGATACTGCGGGGCTTTAAAGGTTTGTTTGTCACCTCGTTGACACCTGCAATCGCTCAGAAAGTTCAGCGGGTTATCATATCATATTGCATCTTTGGGCCAGTATTGGCAGAAATGACCATACGGAGATTGAGAGGATGTTGGGCTCCAGATGCCCCCGCGTGCGAGTTTGACTGACTTTATCGTTTATGATAAATTAGCAGCGACCTTCGACCGGGCTCGTATAGAAACGTATCCCGTCTGGCAGCCCTCGCCGTTTGTCCCAACGTGGCAAAAAATAATCCACCAAAACCCGGCGGTTAAGGACAGACGTAGCGATCCCGTAATCGCGGCGACGGAGGGCGCGAGCGCCAGTGGAGCGCAAGCTTTCTGCCGGTTAGTCATTCTGACAAATTGAATCACGCCGTCCACAGCGAACGCGAATTCTGACCCTCTCTTTCTGACTGTGTTACTTAGCTAAAGCGGTCAATCAGAGCGCAGCGCGTGACTGCTGATTAGTATTCTTCAACTGTTCGCTTTCCCTTTCTCTCCATTCAGACTCTCCATCTTTGACATTTATGCTTTCACTTAGAATGTCCTGAAGTGCTCGGGCAATTTCCCAAAATAGAGACACATCGCCCACGAGTTTTCATATTAATCAAAATCCTGTAGTAATCTTCTATTCATTTGTGCGTTTATGTATTTATGTATCTTTTAACCACAGGGTAAACATTTTTCAGTTCACATTTACATTTTTTTGTGTTTGGTTCTTTTCAGGATTGGAATTCCACTTTGTAACACATCACAAATCACATGCACTGTGAAAACAACCTGGGAATAATATACACACAGCTTCTACAGATTAATTTGCGCATTAAAGATGTACAAGTAACTGAAAACACGTGAAGGGAGAAGGGTTCTGGCAGCCCTGTGTAAGTATAAGGTGCATGGCAACCCCTTAGAGGGCATGGTAAATGCCAATAAATACAAAGCCATTCTGAGTGATCACCTTCAGCCTATGGTGCAGCATTTCTATCCTGATGGGAGTAGTCTCTTCCAGGATGACAATGCCCCCATCCACAGGGCATGAGTGGTCACTAGGTTTACTGTGCATGAAAACAATAAAAAACATATGCCATGGCCGTCTCGGTCACCAGATCTCAACCCAAATGAACTCTTATGGAAGTCTCTGGAGCAATGCCTGAGACATTGTTTTCCATGACCATCAACAAAACACCAGATGATGGAAATTGTAGTTGAAGAATGGTGTTGCATCCATCAAACAAAGTTACAGGCACATATAGAAGCTGAAGCTGTTCTGTTGGCTCATGGTGGCCCGACGTCCTATTAAGACACTTTATGTTGGTGTTTCCTTTATTTTTAGCAGTTACCTATATAAGATAATGCACTAAAAATGACATTGAGATCAATTCTATGGCACTAAGTGTTTTCGGGTCGGATAGGGAAACAAATTGCACCATTTCACCAAGTGCTTACGAAACCAAACTGGATGAAGCCATCACGTGCTATCAGTAAATCACTAATCTGAACCAATGAAAAGGAAAGCTCAAGTATGGACAGCAAACCCTTTTGATTGGTTTATAAATGATGCTGATTGACAGCGCTCGCATAGATTTCAAGGCTAAGAAAAAGTGCCATTTGCCAGAAAGTGTATGTGTGGGGGGAGTGGGGGGGGATTTGAGGGTAATAAGGGGTGGGGTTGGGGATTGAGGGTCAAGAGTGGATGAGTGAGGAAAATCTGTGTCAAATAACAGGGGTGAGAGTGGGTGCTCAAACTTTTTCGATTGTTTAGATCGTATCCATTGTATTTTTGTAACTAATTCCAACTGTTAATACTACTAATAGCTAATTCCAACTACTAATTTCTCAAGGTTTCTCTAACACATATTGGGAAATGAAAACAACATCGATCTCGTGTGTGAGATTGCCAGGGGTCACCGCGAGACCGTGAGGCCGGGCCTGCAGGGCTTGAAGCTCCCTCCGGGAGTCTGCAGTCGGGTGACCAGATTCAAACGGCCCATTAATATCCATCATGTCATCGTTTTATTAAAATGTGGGACAACGGCCATTGTGGGACAGGGACGACGACTCAAAATGGTGGGACATCTGGTCACCGCAGAAACAGCTCAGTTTCGGGGTGGTTGCGGTTCAAGCCCCCTCCTCCCACCCGACCCCCGCGTCGTCCCCCCGGCACCCCTCCGAAGCTTCTGTTCCGCCGGACGCCAGATTGAGGAGGCCGTCCTTCATGTAATCTGGCCCGGGGGCCCCGTGCGGCGTGCCGGACATTCCTCTGTCCCGCCAACCCGCGGCCCCTCCAGCAGGGCAGGCAGAAGATCTCGGTGGCAGGCCGTTGACTCTTTGATCCTGTCATGTATCCTCCCCGCGCGGTGACAAACTCCTTCCTGTTCGTCAGCGGCGATTAATATGCTGCTCAATACCGCCGCGCTGATGGCTTGATGGGGCGAGGAAGCAAGCAGATGCCGCCGTGATAAATACGCGATAGCCTTCCAATCCTTTCAGTATAAACCGTGCATTAATTATAGCAACTGGCACCGCACCGCCATCAATATATGCCCAGTCTGTGATGGAAGTACTGTAAATTAAATAGCTACAAAAAATGATGTGCAGGTAGCTGCCAAAATAAAGGAAACACTTGAGTAAATGAGGGATACAAAGTATGGAAGCAGGTGCTTCCACACAGGTACGGTTCCTGAGTAAATTAGGCAATTCATCTCCCATCATGCTTAGCTTTTTAGTATAAAAAAGTTGACCATTATTTTGGCTATCATGGCTAGGTGCAAAGTTTTCGGTGACTTTGAAAGAGGGGTGATTGTTGGGTCATGTTTGGCGGGAGCTTCAGTGATGAAGACTGCTCAACTTGCTTATGTTTCAGGAGGAATGGTGATGTTGACAACAAAGGTGATATTGGCACGGTATCACGTCATTAACTAGGGGCAATTATGGTTGAAAGCACATACTCCTCAACCGTTATGTCCGTGCATTGGTTCAAGATGCAAGACAAAACAGACAAACAACTCCAGTTGAACCAGTTGACTGCAAACTGCAAAACCACCTGAGACAGGTGAGACATGCAACTGAATTCAAAAGAAGAAAAAGTCTGCCATTTATAAACATGGCCATTTTAAATAGACTCTGACCTGCACATTTTTAGCAACAAATTTGGTTTACAATTGGTTGTAAAACCTAAGAGACCTAATTTATTTGTGTGGGTCCAAAGCTTGTGTCTGCCACTCATTGTCTTTTTCGAAAAGGGAGAGTGCGTATTTATCAACCGGCTCAGCCGTGGCTGAATGGAAGAGAAATCACTCCATCTCATAATTGCCATTGATTCAAAGCTCATCAGGAAAGCCACCATATACAATTCCCCAGGGGAGTCTAATGTCTTCCTTGGCTCAATTTTAAGTGCCCCGGTTGACTTTCAAACCGTTGCTGCTCTTGTAAAAATGTAATCAGTGATCACATGTTAATTGTTTGTCAGGCAGAAGTCCTTATCCAGGGCAAACTAAACAGCTTATATTTAAATCAATCACCATACTTAATGAAACAATTATTTTTCCTCACCATTGTTGGTATTCCTCGTACGTATCTGGTATTCAAGCCAAACGCTGCACCACATTGAGAAAAACAGAAATGAAAGACGACACATTTACCAGTTCAAGTTTTTGGTTCGCCTTTCCTTCCTTTGAAAACGTGTAATTTTACCATTCTTTCTGGTGTTTTATTGGTATTCTTCTCCCCCCTTTTTCTCCCAGTTTGAAATTCCCAATCGTATTTTGAATGCCTGCTGAAACCCCCGCTGTCAATTTGGTGAGTGTAGACAAGCATGCGCCCTCCTGCTAAACACGCACTGTCAGTCCATGGGTGTGTTTACCATTCTTTAATATGGTTGGTGGCTAAGCATCTGGTTTGAATACCGGAGATAAGGAAAATCAGCCATGGCGGATGCCATTTGACATTTACATTGACATTTTAGGCATTTAGCAGACGCTCTTATCCAGTTTACATTTCTTTACATACAATCCATTTATACAGCTGGATATTTTACTGAAGCAATTCAGGTTAAGTACCTTGCTCAAGGGTACAGCAGCAGTGCTCCACATGGGAATCGATCCTACAACCTTTGAGTTACAAAGTAAGTCCAAGTCCAATGTGCTGATGTCACTCCAGCGCCTTCCATTGTCCAGGGACCACTCTGCCCACGGCGAGTGCTGCTATGGGGATGCACTTTGAGTATTATTGAAAAAGCTGAAGAAGCTGGAGGTTTTTTTTCGGGGTCAGTTCATTTATACAAGGGACACGCATCCCATCTGACTGAAATGGTCCCATCTGAATGAAATGGTCCCCATCTGACTGAAATGGTCCCACCTGAATGAAATGGTCCCACCTGAATGAAATGGTCCCATCTGACTGAAATGGTCCCATCTGAGTGAAATGGTCCCATCTGACTGAAATGGTCCCATCTGAATGAAATGGTCCCACCTGAATGAAATGGTCCCATCTGACTGAAATGGTCCCATCTGACTGAAATGGTCCCACCTGAATGAAATGGTCCCACCTGAATGAAATGGTCCCATCTGAATTAAATGGTCCCATCTGACTGAAATGGTTTGTGTACTCTGCACGGAAGCCTTCATTATTTCCATTACTTATGCTGCCATGTGATGCTATTGAGCAGAATAAGGCCAACTTCAGCCAATCAGCATTCAGCCCAGGTCCTCGTACCTTGTGATCGCTACGTATATTTTACGAGATGAAAATCACATCCACGACATAGCAAATCAATTTTTCACGCATTAGTAAAAAGATGGGGGGGACACTTGCATTCTGTAATACTGTCCAATAAAACCTATCTTTTAACATTCACGTACATTTTAATTAATTTGGATAAAATTAACATGGGGAGAAATGTGTATGCTTCTGGACCTAAATGCATTCCCTCTCTTTAATCAGTTTTAGAAAGGAAATTATGACAATATTTGTTTCAGGCCTATGTCAAATGGATTACGTGTATCAAAAAAAGTATACACTGTATATATTACACAGGTTTTTTTTGTTGCTGCTAAAGTCATCAGTGTCATGCGCATTTAAATACAGCCCGGACTTATTCATTAAGACAACGGAAAGTTTTGAATGCGCAAAAATATATTCTCACAAAACCGACCATATGCTCTGTGTCAATATGACTGTAGAGCCGTTGATGTGGAAAATGGCTCCGGGGCCACGGAGCGCATGTGTTGCACATGCTGTATTTGGATGAAAGATCTTCAATATGTATATACACATTTGTAAATGCTGCATCTAAAACATACACGCATTTAACGACGGAAAACGTGAATGTGTATTTATGCGATCGTACGAAATGCTGCACGAAAAAGAAAGCACGTTCAAAATTAAACATCGGAAATTTTAAAGAACCATCAACCATCAAGTTTTCGAGGGGGAACCATATGCTCAAAATGTTTCTCAGATTCAGACACAGAGCAATGGAGTCAAGATATATACAAAGAAATACACGCTAAGATAAATATTATCATTCAAGCTCTGCACAGAACCCTTAAAGCTACATATCAAGTTGATGCATACACTTAAAGTACAAAGCAACATAAGATCAATATAAAGTATCATGTGAATTTTATATGTTAAGTGATCTGTTCGTAAGTAATTTATATAATAACTACAGTAATCATCATCATCATCACAGCATCCATTAAACTTTATTTCATCAAGGTCCTGAGCTCTCTAGGATCTGAGAGTGGTTTCTGAGTGCTTGTTCTTAGTTGATTCCTAGCATGACTTTGACAGGCAGAAAAAAACTTCTCCCCAACAAGCTTCCCCCCCCACATACAAACAAGCACAGCCACCCGCCCACCCACCCCCCTCTGCTATTTTCTGTCCAAGGGCACGGCTTCAGAACACAAGATTGCAATCACATGAAAGGCAGCACTGCACATTCACCTGTGCAGCTCTGTTTTATCATGGGAGCTGGGCTTCATCTCTCTGACATATGACAAATAAATGTTATCAATAGTATATATATATATTGTGGCAACACAAAAGCTAGCCCAGGGAAATGGCTGCCTGCCCCTTTAAATCTTGTGATGCACTAGAGCCATAGAGACTACACCTCCCTTCAGCCTGCAGTGCCACACCTGGCCACCAGCTGCATCGAATTAAGCAATTGGCACTGCTGGCAGCTGAATCAAATTGTGGACTGAATAAAAGGACTGATTGTGCCACATTGAGGAGAGGTTGGAGGGCAGCAAGCTGTGCTGCAGGCACTGTGCGCTGGGTTTTGATGTTTGATGGTTGTTTAAAAAAAAAAAAAAAAAAGAATCTTTAGTTGTAAAATGATGGATTGAAGACTTTATTTAGTATTTTGGAGAATTAGTATTTTGTTTGAGAATCCTGTCTCTCTTTGATTGCCTACACCCTCTGAAATGATCCTGTATGTCACCAACCAGTGACGCTACAATATACTGTATATACAGGTATATATACGTATATATATATAAAAATTGAGGAGCAAAAGTATGCTGAAGGCCCTTCCCTGGGTACGGGTTAAGACTTGGGGCTGGCCAGCGGTCCACATCCGACCACATCCAGTGAGAAAGAGGAAGCACGGCCGTCCTGTTCACCAGTGACGAAGGCTCCCAGCCAGCCCAGCCCCCCTGTGGGCCACAAAGACCTTTTGCTTTTGTTCTGCCTGCCTCACTAGGAACTTTATTGGTCTTTGTCATTAACGATGTGGCCTTAGCGGTCCCACGGGGTGCCTTTGGCGCGGTATATTTACAGAAGTTGGCTTTTACTCCACGTATGTGGCGGCGCCGAGCCTCGGGACCGGATGAATTGGTACCGCATAGGGGAGGGATCGAGACCAATAAAACCGATCAAAGCTTCGCACAAAAATCAACCCATGCTGTCGATCAGCTTCTCTCAGCTGTGTGCTGTGCACGCACACTGTGTCTGAACACAGAGGAAATTATCCTGTACGTTTATACATCTAAATCTATACGTTTAATACATGAACGTATATATTCTTTACATACTGTTGGGCTGTCGTGTGCCCAACTTCGAACCGGAGAGAGAATGTTTCATTCCGTCCCATACTGCACCACCCACATATGAGTGAAACCGAGAGACTCACATGATCTGGGTCATTAGGTGAGCCGAGGATACGAGCTGATTAGTCTCCCCGCCTCTGTTCGCTCATGCTGTTTCATTTCACTGGAGAACGCAGAAGCCTTGTGCTTCCAAACCCCATGCAAGACGATTCCCTGCCCAGTCCAGTCCAGTCCAGTGTGGTCCAGTCCGTTTAAAATGGCGAGGCGGCAACCGTCGTCGGCGCCTCGCAACCGAGCAGGATTGTTTTGCACCTTAACCCGTGCGTGAGCCCCTGCGCTCAAAACGTTTCATTCCTCGTTGTCAAAAAGCCTTTGCAGGTTGCTCAGGTGAATGATAAACAATCGAAATTAGAATTACGCGCGGGTCCGGCGCGATGAAGCAAATTGAATTTTTTAAACCCCTGTATCCGGGCGTTTCCCGAGCGCTCCGTTGTCCGGTGTCAGCATTCATCACAACGTACAAGTGCAAAGAGTAAACACGCAATCAAGACCAAATCACACACTGCGCTCTTATGTCATTCCCCCTGCAAGTGCCGCTGGGTAAGAATACAAATGAACGCATTGCAAAAAGCGATGGCTTCTCTTTCGTGGGGGCTTGACAGGTTTTTATATATTTCTCTAAATATATATACCTATGGGCCAATGCACACACCATCAAAGTGTTTAGCGGTACCCACATGCTAATACAAATCATTATGTAGTTGAATGGAAAATTCCAGTGCATTTTAAAAGTGCATAAACATTTTTACATTTACATTTTAGGCATTTATCAGACGCTCTTATCCAGAGTGACTTACACAGTTTACATTTCTTTACATACAATCCATTTATACAGCTGGATATTTTACTGAAGCAATTCAGGTTAAGTACCTTGCTCAAGGGTACAACGGCAGTGCCCCCACCTGGGAATCGAACCTGCAACCTTTGAGTTACAAGCCCAGTTCCTTAACCATTATGCTAACATTGCCGCCCAAAACTGGTGCAACTGGTGCAAAAATGTATACAGTGGATTGTATGCAATATTTACAACTAGAGACTTGAAAGAAGAAGAAAAAAACGACGTAAAAAAGCGAAGGAATGAAACAGTTTTGACACACTCTGCTGGCTCTTACGACCAATTACACTTTAGCATTGCCTGTCACCCATTGTTCACAACTACACAAATGGAGCCCTATATACAGTATATTCACTGAGCCCCACCATTACATAAATTCACATAAATACATAAATACATTTTGGAATCAAAATAAACTTACAATCCAAAGAAAAAATATACATTGAAACAGTAAAAATCCCCCAATATTTCCACCATTTTTTCACCCAAATGTTGAATTTCACATGTATATTGTATTTGCAATCACAAATTGTGGGCCCATCCAATCTCTGCCTCCATCAGTGGTGATATTAGACCCTATTAGGGGGCCTTTAGCCCCCCCTGTCTTTCATCTCAGCCCCCATGAAAATGTTGGTGAACAGTAAATTCATTAAAAATGTAGACTTGTGCTTTGCATGTGCACATCTCACATTCTCATTGGGGGAGAATTTGACCCCTAAAGGTCAAATCCTACACTCACCTCTGGCCTCCATCAGTTCAAAAGGTCATGGACTAGCATGGCACTGCCTCCAAAACAAAAGACCCTTTTCTACCCAGCAATACACCAGCTTAGCTGCTCAGTTAGTGCACCTGAGGCTAAGGAAGTTGATCCAGGCAGACTGCAGGCTCCTGACCGACCAGAGGTGTCACTAGAGAGCAACAAGACAAGGTCATTCTGCTGACTGATGAAACCTCTGTCCAGTTGTGCATTGCCTGCCTCCCTTATTTGTTTTTGACAATAAATACACATTGTAGCTATTACCTTAGTATGCATGTTACCCTGGAAAAGGGTATCTGCTGGCTCAGTGAATGAATTGTGTAAAGGATTGGATTCTCATTTGTGTATTCCCCTACTGTCTGTGGAGCAGGATCTATCTGGGCCCGCGTGTTCTGCATCGTCTGGCACTGTGTCTCCCCAGTCAGATCCATATCTCCCTCACCCCTTATGACTTCCTGTGGCCATATCTTTGGCACGGCTGAGCCGCCACACGATTCCCTTCTCTCATGGGGCTGCTGTCTTTCATATCCTTAAAGGGGGCAGTGTGAAATACCGCTGACTTTTTCTCACCTAATCTCTTCGCTAATCTTGTTAGAAGTTCCTCGATTTAATGCTATAAATGGCAGGCGACTGCCAAAATAAAAGGCAACACTTGAGTGGATGAGGGATCCTTTCAAACGGTACCCCGCAAATGCCCGTCGGGGAGGGGGGGTCACGGCCGGTACCGGCAGATAGGCCCGGGCCTCCCCTTTCCAATGAACCCACCCCCCCCGGCCTGCCCCGCCGGTCAGCTGGGACTCTCCTAGGCCTCCGTTTGAGAGGAGTGTCTCCTGGGTTACCATAGTGTCACCTCTATTTTGGTGGTTACCTGTACGTTATGATGCATGTATTGCTGTGTTCTGCATACACCTGCTTTTCTTTGTAGTGGGTGGGTGGGGGGGGGGCTCAGAGGACAGAGTGATGTTGCAGTAAACATCGACTACAGCGACTGGTGCACATTCAGTACAGGAGAAAATGATCCATTTTAATAATCTTACCCACTTTGCAAAGGCCCCCAAATTGATCTAGACAAAAACAAAAACAAGCCAACAGAAGAAAAAAACACTTCTCACTAGGTGCTTTCAGAATACAAAAAAAAAAGAAGTACTGATAGGCTCTCGAAATGAGCTATAAATGTAGTGGGGTAATTATAGTGAAGGTAAGAGGTAGGCAGCACTGACAGCGCTTCATGGCTGTTCGGTAGCAGGCTTAAATCCCAGGTGCGGAACTGGAGCAAGGTTGTGCCGAGTTGCTCCGGTAGGAAAAAAAACAAAACAAAAAAACCGTCCAGACTTCTAAACGGATAATATATAAAACATGACCTTCTGTGTGTGAATTGTCTTGCCTGAGGGCCTCCGCAAAACAAATAAATAATTCATATCAATCACGCCCGCTGTCTTCTTCTGTTGATTAACTTGTTTGCTCTTAATCACTCCGTGCAAAGAGAGGCAGACCCGGTGGAATCGGCTAATTCTGCTTTGAGTCTGGCTGCGACGACGACTCTCCTGCGGAGGTGCGGTGTGAGCGCGAGGCGCAACATAACCAGCTCCAAAAAACCTCTCGGCGGGCTCGAATCAAACGGCGACCCGGGGTGACACGGCCGGCCGGCTCAGTCGCAAATGTCGCGTTTGTCAAACGGGAGCCGCTGCTTTGTGAATATAATCATTAATAAATGAATATGCCTCTGTTTCTCCCACACACCCCTTGCTCTTCAGACTGTGGTAGGCAATCAATCTAACTGATGTTTTGTCTCCCCCCCCACACCTTATATTGAGTAACTCACTTAAGCGTGCCACAGGATTCCTGTTCTAACACGGCTTCACAAGTTTATCAGTCAACCCTCCAATTAAGAACAAAATAAATACTTAAGTCTATGAGACAAACATTTTCCGGAAGTGTTTTAAAAAATATATATATTTCAAAAGGGACAATTTTACTGGATTGGGATGAATAACAGCCTCGGATGTTACGGTCAGGTTGCAAATCATCACGACATCACAACTCACGTGGGCCACGCTGACAAATCATAAATCTGTGAATCGTTAAGTTTTTTTTTCACCCTCTTGTTTATTGGTTTTGTTTGATGCTTATGAGATTGTCAGCTTTTCATGTTTGCTCTACGGCTTAATATTAAAGTGTGCACACAAGTCTTGAGTAGCAGGCCCTGCTGCCGACTGAGCCAGTTTTATTAGGCTGCTTCTATGTCGTTGACCCTCCTTTGATCCAGGAAAGCCCTTCATTCACACAAATCTCTATCAGGTGGGTCCCAATAAATAAAATCTCATACAGAATATTTTCTCTTTCCATTTCACTTTTCCTTCTGCACTTCCTTGTTCAACATTTATTTTGGAATTTCTGGCACAAATTGCCCTCCATTGTATGTACCTCTCCATCAGAATATTTGAATAAAATGCCCTGGATTCATTCAACATTTCACCTTACCAGTGGCCTTACGTGAGCCTTACAATGTGAGACGTATGAAAATGAAAATGAAAAAACACGCGCTTCCATTGAAAGGCAACATGTCACTTTATTTGTGTGCAAAGTTAAGAACAAATGTTCCTTGAAATGTTCACAGAATCACGGCATTTGCCTCTGTATAGACTGTATGTCTGATGTGTGTCCCATAGAATAACATGCCCAAGAAAGGCCTGTAACTGTATTTTTAAGAACACATCCATGTGAACGTGGATGAATGTGGTGTTTTGGCATTCAGCCGGTGAGAGATTGAATCCATGCCCGTATGTCAAAAACGATACACCAAGGCAGAGCATATTGAACCATTTTCATGAAGAATTTCATAACCATACCACCCTTCTTTTTAAAACTTTATTGACAGGAAATGACAAAATATCCTGGAATGTGTTACTTTTTCCCCTGCAGAAAGCAACCAGATGAAAATGTATTTATATATATATATTATATATTATATAAAACTCCAGAGAAAATTTGTTTCATGAATGTCATGTTTTCATTCTGTATTACACACAACTGAGCCCCGGGCTAAATCCAGGAGAACATCTGGCCGCAGCCATGTCACCAAGACGTGTCGACTCTGCAAAACTACTAATTAGAGAGCAAAAATGAAATAAATGAGTCTGGCGAAGTTTCTGCTCCAGATATTTCCGTATTCTCGTTTTCTGACGTACGTGACCGACATACCTCTGAGGACTGCCCCTAACGTTCTGAACCAGTGGAGTGACTGATTTAAATAAAATGCGGGGTGTATGGAGGAATTGCCAAGTGGGGCGCGTGGAGGGGGTTGGGGGTGGGGGGGGCACGTTTTATGCCTTTAAAAACGTTTTAAAAAAGTCACCTCGCCTCGTTATTAAATGCCCGAGAAGTGACAGTTCCTTTGTTTTAATTAAGAAAAGTGGTAGGGGACAAGAACCGGCCGTCTCAAACGGCCCTGGGGGACATGCCCCTGGTGTCCCCGGCGGAATTGGCGCCGCTACTTTGAGCCGACGTTGGCTGCGTCCAAAGTAACACGGAAACGTGGGAAGAGGAGGGCGGTAAGCTGACAAACCCCCCCTCTCTCCAGCCTCCATCCCTTCCTCCTCCCCACCTCTCCATATATGTATTCCAGGTCAAGATGTTTAACAGATGTGCGATAGCAGCTAATCATTAGCGGAGCGAGAGTGCTCAGTTTGCGGGCTGCCCCCCTGGTGTGGGGCGCAGGACGCCGGCGGAAATCTAATTGGCGGTAATCTCATACCCCGCCCTCCCCGTCACCTCACCCAACAACATAATTGCCACCAAGGAAACTGGAGTGGAGTTTTATCTGATATGTGATATAAAAATATGCTGTTATTTTGTAATAGCTTTGTAATCATGTGGGCATTCAAAGCACTAATCTTAGGATTTTTTTTTTGAGATACAGTGTATAGGCCTATATATATAAATGAATGTTACAAATAAGCGGGAATTTCACCCAAATAATACATTTATTGTGTCAAAAGTATTTCCACTTGACAGTAGAGTCTGAATTTGTTCGACTTCTAACAAATGCTTTCCATATTATTATTATTATTTTAAAAAGTTATGCTTCTGCCAGTAAATCTTCACCAGTGGCAATTGAAATGACCTGAAATGTGTTCATTTTTCTCACAGGCTTGTGTGCTTACAGCTGTTGCTATGGATGCACGGCAACAGTACCTATAGAGACCACAAGCAACCTGTGTCTATCTGAGGACATGAGAATCAGTAGAATGTTAATATTCAAACTACTTCACTGAGTTACTGAGACATGGCTGTGTCAATTTGTCACTGGTATCATTACCAAAATAAGGACGAGTATAGACAGGCTTAGTGTAACTGTAGTGTCGATGGCGAGTTCTCAGAAAAGTCCTGGGAATCTGAGAAAAATGCCTCAAATGTCTGAGTGAAAAAAGGATTAAATGAGAGTTATACTGTCATGGTTCCATTATTCAAAGCTACTTAGGACAGAGTAGCAATGGTCTCCGAACCCCACAGATGAAACCGCCTTAAAAGTTGTGTGGGATGTGGCAAAGCTCTGTTAACTCCATGTGTGACAGGGGTGAAAAAAAAGAATATTGCAAAACTGTCTGTATGTGTTGATAATATTACCAGGTTATTTACATCTGTGTGTGTGTGTGTGTGTCTATACAGGTAACTGACAAAATAATGAAAGGACCAACATAGTGTCTTAATAGTGCCACCACGAGCTGCTAGAACAGCTTAAATGTGCCTTGGCATAGAATCTGAATGTGTCTGGATGCAATGGGTTGAGACCTGGTTATTGTTTTCTACTGGTGACAGAGATGGCATATGGCTTGCATCATCAAACCATTCACTGACCACTTGTGCCCTGTGGATGGTCATCCTGGAAGAGACCACTCCCATCGGATAGACATTCCTCACCATAGGATGAAGATGATCACTCAGAATGGCTTTGTGTTTATTGGTGTTAACACTGCCCTCTAAGGGATAAAGTGGACCTAAACCATGCCAGGGAAATGCACCCCGCACCATAACAGAGCCACCAGAGTAGTTAATTTACTCAAGAGTTTCCTTTATTTTGGCAGTTACATATAGATAGAGAGAGCAGCATTCCATCACATTTAATTATGTACATATCCTGCATTATCCAGGAGATTCTCTGGTCTGTGCTCTTAATTTTCATGTTCCCTCAGTTCTACCACCTTGCTGGCTGGCTGAGTCCATTGTCTGCAGTATGAGGAACTGTCACAAATCCGGTTCACAAAAATAAATTAGGAAAGAGAAAATGAAGTAACCAGTGATATCTGTAGCAAGAACCTCTTGAAAAAGGAAATGAATATATTTAACAAGATAGTTTTTAAAAAAAGGCATGGAATGAGACAGTTAGCTAACTAGATACTAAGGCACCATATTTTGAGAACGAGTCAGACAGTATGACAATATGACTTAAATTAATACCCCAGACGTAAAACGTTTCCATACAGCGCAAACAAAAAGACTCATTTCAAAGCAGTTGACAATTTGACAGTGCACAATTTGACAATGTAATCATTTGCATTAAGTCACAATCTCCAAGCCAGTAACCACACAAAACTGCTAGGGCAACCAGTTTAAACAAAAGCCAGTTTAGATAGAGTCAGCACCCTATTCATTTAAAGACTCCCTGAGCACGGCCAGAGGAGAATGTGCTCCCCCTCTTGGGTCTGGGTCCTCCTGAGGTTTCTTCCCATTTGTTCCCCCAAGAGAGGGTTTCCTTTCCACTGTTGCCCTAGACTTGCCTTTTGTGGGGGTTGGGTTTTGGGCTAGGGTTACAAATATTTACAAATACATTTTGATTGATCGACTGATTGAAGACTTTATTTGAGTTTCCATTTGTTTGGTCAACAACCTGTGCTGTACACTCCTGGATTCAAGCAACATTTGTCCTTGACCCAATAAGTACTGGGAAATAATGTGCAGGTAACTGCCAAAATAAAGGCAATACTTTGGTAACCTGGGGGGCACTCAAACGGCCCTGGCCCAGGCTAGGAGAGTCCCAACTCCAGTTGTGCCACTCTCGGGTGGGGTGCGGGGGTCTCATTGGAAAGGGGAGGGCCAGGCTTATCCGCTGGCACAGCTCTGGCACCCCGATGGACACTTGCGGTACTGCACCCGTTTAAGGCATCCCTCATTTGCACAAGGGTCGACTTTATTTCGCCACTTACCTGTAGCACTTGACTTTATTCACAGGTCCATGTGAAGCAAACCATTTACGGAGTGCAGGCATTAGCCCATGCTAAACACAAACACAATCACAAAGGGATTTCATTTTGCTAGCAGCAGCGAAAACAACCATTTGAACTTGAATCCCAGGTTTTTATTGATTGTCTTCAACCCTGAAAAACAATGTCTCGTTGCCTCAGGGCTCGGTTACGGCTATGGGGTAATGCGCACTGCATGTTCTGTGTCAGGTAATGAAGATGCATTTCTATGCGCATACGTGCTTGTTAGCGCGAGCGCATACATCGGGATGTATCGGGATACGCTGCAGAGCTTGGAACGGTGGACATTAATATACCACACACCCCCGAGCTACAATGAGTTTATGTTAGACAAAGCAAATATGAAGACATAATCAGATGTCCAAAGCAGATTGCATCTTATTTATGCAATTGAGGACATGTGCAAGAACAAGATATCCAAGAACTATTAAAAGACTAACGTGGTTTCTGAAATATGTAGGCCACATAAAAAATAAAAAAAAGTCAAAGAATGAGTACTCCTGTAACACATTTTCACATTTACATTTCAGGCATATTTAGCAGACGCTCTTATCCAGAGCGCCTTACAGCGAGTGCATTTCAAACAGGCGAGAACAATCGCAGCCAGGGCGGATCAGTGCCGCGGCAAAACAATGGATGCCATCGTAGGCAGGCGCGCGCCACACCCGCATAACAAAAAGTGCACAGTCATAAATACTCAAATTGGCACGGAACAAAAGGACAGCGAAATGAGAAGGGGCCGCGTGCTCTGCGGTTCCGCGTCGGGACAGAACCTGCTGAACGGTGTGAAACGAGGAACCGCGAGGGACGTTAAGCCCGCTCCAACCTTTACTTCAAACACAGAGCGAGCAGAGAGCCTCCTTTGACTAATTTTGTTGTCACTGTTGGCAGATTTTTTCCTGTTTTTTTTTTCTTTCTTGCGTTGGCATTCCATACGCCACTGCGAGCGGCGGCAACCAGCCCCCCCCCCCCGGAGGGGTGATCAAAAAGCGGTAAAGGGACCCCAAACACCTGCCGCGGGCGACGCCAGGCTGATTAAAGGTGAGCTTTGACCCCTCCGTTAGGGCCGCGGGAGAGAGGGGTAATAAGAAACGAGGCGGCTGAGGTGCAGGTGTTGTTTTTACGCAGGCAATAGGCCTCTCTGCCCCGCGCTCCAATCAGCAAACAGCCAGTCCCTCAGCACGCAGCCTTGTGCTCTCAAGAACATGACCCGTCGCATGTGTGTGTGTGCGCGCGCGTGTGTCTACATCGCAGGTACAACGCACTCTTGCAGCCTTGTACATCGCAAATGCAAAGTATCCGTGTACATATGTATTCAGGACTTGCTTTTGGGGGAGTTATACAATTACTCACCCACTCCTCCCTCACACGCTGGAGGAGGACTGAAGCACTTTCATGAAAATACCTGGCATATCTCACCTGCTCATTGGCATCACTGGCAAAAATGTCTCCTTAGACTGAGATTGGCCTGGATTCATCCAGCACTTGTACTTAACTTTGTTTTACAGTTAAACACAAGTGTTGGCCAGTTGATTTTGGTGATCACCAAAGTGTGTTTGTGAAGAAACAAGCTAACACTTACAATTAACAGTGAGCCAATGTTAACGATAAATGTTTATCACATTCAGGCAATGTTTTTTGGCGCCAAGAGGTGTGTCAATAAAGTTTCCGGCCACACGCAAGTACGCATTAAACCAAATGTCCATGACCAGATGCCCAGAACAATCTAACAAGTCATCGGTCATGTCAAGATTTATCTTCTTACTGAACTAAAGTGACTGATTGTTATGTCAGTGTAAATACAATGTATGGCATTTCGCAAGTAGATAACAGCTCCAGGTTTTTTCCTGTATTGCTGTGCATATAATCATTTTTATCATATGCAATTTTCTGAATATGATGTATATTGAATATAACTTTTAAAAATGGCAATGGATTATAAATCAATTCATATAAAAAAACATATTTAAGATTATTTTATCACATACCTGTGCTCACTTCATTGCCCTTTTTTTCACAATGAGTCATTAAGAAAAACATGAATAAAATCCTGTCCATCAGCTCCGTGTTCATTAACTAGCGTTAGGAAAATCAAAGACAGCTCTGAGGTTGGGTAATCTCTGGCACTTTGCCTCATCTTAGATAAGTCAATCCAAATGATATCCTTAACAAGCTGCAGTGGCACCCGCTGTCATCACCAGCCAGACCCTGAAGGATGACGTTGGGGGACAAGGTCAAGCCGAGGTCAGGTAGACGTGCGCTTTGACATGAGTTTGGATGCTGCGATGCAGATGGATTGTGAGCTTGTCTTTGATTGGACGCTGCGATGCAGACAGATTTTGAGTTTGTAGCATGATTGGATGCTGCGATGCAGATGGATTGCAAGCTTGTCTTTGATTGGATGCTGCGATGCAGATGGATTGCGAACTTGTCTTTGATTGGATGCTGCGATGCAGATGGATTGCGAGCTTGTCTTTGATTGGATGCTGCGATGCAGATGGATTGCGAGCTTGTCTTTGATTGGACGCTGTGATGCAGACAGATGGTGAGTTTGTAGTGTGATTGGATGCTGCGATGCAGATGGGCAGTGCGTTTGTGTGTGATCAGATGCTTTGGGGAAGATGGATTGTGAGTTTCACAGAGGGAATTAGGGCCACCATAGGGGTGGTGTGGGATGTGCTTATGGAAAACCGTGATCCTTGCTCAAAATTATTCAAAAAAAAAAAGTCAATGATTTTGAAAAAAACGAAGAAAAACAACTGTAGGTTCCTTACTAAATGTTATCATCGGGGAATGGCTTTATGTTTTATGTGGGTTTTCCAACACTGTTTATCATTTAATATTTGCTTTGGGTGCATTCAACAATTATTCACCCACCCCCCCCCACCCCCACCTCTCTAGAAATTGTTGAATCGAGATAAAAACATAAATGATCTCATGACTGTGACAAGTTAAATCGGTATAATTAGGCTCATGAGATAAGCTATCAAATAATTGTTACATTCTTCTTTTCACATTAGCTTTATTAAGATATCGAAATTTTGAATAATGACTAATTACCCATCGAACAAAAATGCTACAAGCTTTTTTCGTTCGCCGGTAGAATGAAGAAAACATTGCACGCATCTGAGCCTTTTCTGTTTTCCACTGTTTTTCGTCCTCTTCATCTGGAGACAATTCTGTGTGTTTATCTAAGCTGAGAGCCTGCTGAAAATAGACTAAAATGGTACTACAGTACAATGGCTTTCCTCTTGAAGTGGCCTAAAAGCTCACATCTGTGTTTACAGGGTGCAAGCAGAAAGAGATCACTGCGTATGAGCCCCATTGCGTTCGGCTCAGCACATTTTTGCTGATTTATCGCCAACAGAGCACTGCACAAAATAACAATAACATCTGAATATAAGACAAAATTTGAAATGCAGAAGAAAAAAAAAACGATATATCGGTGATCGATACTAAAAAGTGCAAGCTTTTTAATCATGAAAAAAACCCAACAATCCACAATAGGTCTGGTTCTGTTATCAGTCTGAAGGTAACAAACAAGTGTATGAATGATTTTCTTTTTCCACATCGTCAGGACTTTAGCAAGTTCTGAAATAGACCCAATATAAAAATAACCAATGAAAACACTCGGTTTAAATCAATCCTCAGACCAAGTGCTGCACCAGTGCAAGGTACGTCCTCCTCAGATGGGCTTGAGATGGGCTCGGTTCTGGTCACGCTGGAGGCCTTTGTTGGCGATGGGGGAATCGGGCGGAACTCGCCTCTGTCGTGCTGAGGCGGGCTGTGGAGGAGCGCTCCCTCGATATCGCGGTAACGAGATCCGACCGGGCCTTCGCCGTGTGCGTCCCTGCCTCCGCAATCCAACGACGAGGGCCCTTTGAATCCACATCAAGGGCCTTCTTCTCTGACTGCTTTGGTCCTGAGAGTGCGCATTGTTCCACGAGCGCGCTTGCTCCCTAGATATGTTAATTGTGGGGGAGAAAAAAGAAGCAAACGGGCGCAAAGATGATACCTTTCTCTCCTTTTTTAACTGTCGCTCACGGAGAATGGGGCTTACTAACCAGGGTATTTTGGCGGTTTTCAGGCCTGGTTTCTCTCTTCGCAATGAAGTAGCAGGCGAGTTGTTCTTGCAACACTAACATAAAGAAATATTTATAATTCATGAATACTCTGAGTTCTGAATTCTCTCGTACATTGTCACGAGAGCCTCAAAAGCCAAATTAGAGAAGGAACACATCATACTTTTTCCCCGTACGTTCATGGAGAGGATATCCCCCCGAAAAAAAAAAAAAAAAACCTTGTAGATGACAGGTCTTCTCACCATAATGTGGAGCACACTTCTACACAAAGAGAACAACGTGGTCCTGGGAACGCAAACCCAATGCAAGAGAAGCCATTTTTAGATATAGACCGTTATAGACTGAACTGGGCTTATTTGAACTATTCATAGGCTGGAAATAAGAGGGGGGGGAGAAACAAAAAAAACATAATTACACAAACCATTCAGGCCTAACGAAACAGTGCTTAAATCCCCTACCACGATTACTGCTGAGAGATTCATTCTGCCACGTTCATTATTCATACTTGGCGGTAAACAAAATGGAATTAGTTTTTGTGATTCTAAAACTCTAAGCAATTTGTGAAATGTTACGAGAGGAGGGTTAATTGGGAAAAAAAGGTCCCACATACTTGACACTAATTGAGTAGTGCTCACTGGGGTAGTGTCTGAAAAGTATAGTTTTTTGTTGCTAAATCCATATATATATTATGCATAAACACATTGTGATATTTATCATTTCTATTTTGTTAATTGGTCTTTGCTGTTAAATAGACTGAGAGGAACATACACAAATGTGTGCTGCTCAATTCTTCGGGCAATTGTACGCCCCCCTGCAGGGCTGCTGGCCACAGTCAGCACTGGCACAGCCCAGATTCCATGCCGGGCCATGGGTCCCACCTACACACTGGACACAGACCTGAGCAACATGGGTCACGTAAATTGGATTCTTTAAATGGAAAGGATGGCCCCAACAATCAAGAAGACATTTATAACCGGGGTTCGATCCCACCGGCTGCGCCAGTATTAGCTGGCTCTGGCCGGGAGCGCCACCGGGGGCGGCGAGTGGCTGTCCGCCCCAGGGAGGGGGGAAGGAAGCCGGCAGGACGTTCGCTGCACACAGGAGTGGCCCTGTAGTACTAGGTTACGGTCGACGGCCTGGCAAGTGGTGTCTCGGAGGAGACGATACTTTGCCTTCGTCACTACCGGTCACAGGGCTAAGTCAGCAAACTCACAATACAAGGGGGGGGATTGACATGAAAAGAGAGGGTGTAATTGGCTACTAAATTGGGAGAAAAAAGGTATAAAAAAGAAAGGGAAAAAAAGAGGACATTTATAGGGAATGTTGCCATCGTGTAGCACTGCACAAGATTGCTCATGAACTTAGCACCACAGAGCAGCCCATTAAACCACTGTATGTGAAACCTAAGATTTCTGTTTGGTATCGCCGTTTACATGATGGGCAAATCTTTTCATATCATTTTCAGCTCAGTGGAGCGAATCGCCCATGGAGCCAGCAATGGAAATGAAGCCCCGTCGCATGCAGCTCTCAGAATAAACTCACCCACAAAGCTGGTTTATCATTCGCTCCCGAGGAGTTAGGACGCTGGCTTTCCATTGGGCACGTGCATCGCTATGTATACCATATAACAAACATCATCGATATCTGACATAAACATTGAATCAAGATTCAAAAAGATGTGATCTCTCAACAAAAATGTTTTCGACTTAAAAAAGCCACGTTACTCACAAAGCATATGCTCTCTGCACATCTGCTTACCAGATTATTGATAGCAAAACGATGCCAAGTTACAACTAAACTTTCATCAATATGCTTCACAGAAACTAAACAAGCGCTGCTCCAAAACAATGCTTCCCATATGTTCCTACATTTGTTCAAATAACTTGTTTCTACATCTTGTCTTGGCCCTGTGTTTCCACATCTTGTCTTTGCCCTGTGTTTCTCCATCTTGTCTTTCCCCGGTGTTTCTACATCTTGTCTTGGCCCTGTGTTTCTCCACCTTGTCTTGTCCCTGTGTTTCTCCATCTGGCCCTGTTTCTACATCTTGTCTTGGCCCTGTGTTTCTCCATCTTGTCTTGGCCCTGTGTTTCTCCATCTTGTCTTGGCCCTGTGTTTCTCCATCTTGTCTTGGCCCTGTGTTTCTCCATCTTGTCTTGGCCCTGTGTTCCTCCATCTTGTCTTGGCCCTGTGTTCCTCCATCTTGTCTTGGCCCTGTGTTCCTCCATCTTGTCTTGGCCCTGTGTTCCTCCATCTTGTCTTGGCCCTGTGTTTCTCCATCTTGTCTTGGCCCTGTGTTTCCACATCTTGTCTTGGCCCTGTGTTTCTCCATCTTGTCTTGGCCCTGTGTTTCTACATCTTCTCTTGGCCCTGTGTTTCTACATCTCGCCGTCTCATCTCTCATTAGGCTTCTTCAAACGTTGACGTGTATATGGAATCATTTTTATGAGTTTTACATTCTGTGTTTGAAAATAGCACACTCCATAAAGTGTATGTAAATCCTTCATATGATGCTGATTGAAATTTGACATCACAACCTTTTTTTAAATTTTTACAAAACATTTTTGTTGAGATTAGGAGTATACATCCATGGATCTATATTAGCTTCATTGTCATCAATCTCTTCATCATTGGCACAATACATGTTATTATCACCATCATCACCATCTGTTAGCAACAGCTCCATGGATACCTAAATCCCCATTGAAAACTGCCTCCGCATGTTAGCATTGTCTGTGTTTAGAACTGAAACTTGAGATGGGCCTGTTTGCACCCGACAAAACCACATCTGTCTCCCATTGAAACACTTCCCCCCCCATTTTAAACATGAGGGTTTCAGCCGTTGTCACACACTGAACGGTGCTGCTGTATGTCACAGCACACTCACAGCCCCGCATGCCGTCTCGGAAAATCGATCAAAAATGTAATGAATAAAAATGTGTGTTTTAAGAGGCTCCCTTACCCACAATTCCCTAGCCGCGGACACACCTATTAGACCCCGTTCTTCCACAGCGGGTGTCAGAAACTCCCAAACTAGGCACTCTGTGGGGGCTAATGTTAATAAAGATCCAGGGACTATAGCTGGGAGAACAGAACAATGCATGTGACAAACATGGGCAAAGAAAAGTGTATAGAACAAAGTTCATAAAAGGGCTGAAGAGGTTGGTGGACCACAGAGAACAAGGCCTGTGTAAATCTTTCCTTTAAGTTCGATTTCTTTATTCAGTAATATATTTATTTGCCTCTTAAATGTGTTGCATGTGTAGTGTTTTGTATGCTGTGTGTTTTTGTCCTTGGCCCTTGCTATTGTATTTCAACAGCCTTGGCCTCCTGATTGGACATAGCACATCTTTTTTGTGACTGTTTTACAGTATTGCCTTACTGTATAATTTTGTGCCGTAGACTAAACATGTTTAATTGACTGTACTGTTCACGTAAAGGATGTTGAGATTTTCACTGTATAATGAAAAGTGCTATAGAAATAAAATGTATTATAATTTCATGGTGGCTGGCTGTATTGGGGGGGATATACCCAGTCCCTGGGAACAAAGAAAGCACCCAGTCCAAATCTGCTAAAAAACACACACACACACACATATTTGAGATTACCTGTGACCAGGGGATATACACCATCCCCGGGAACAGAGAAAGCACCCAGTACAATTCTGCTTAAAACACACACACACACTCACATACACACACACACACATACATTTGAGATTACCTGTGACCTACTTTTCTCTGATTTGCATTTGACTGTGAAACAAAATTATTTTGGCGTGCCGTCTAGGCGCCCGTTCCTTTGTTTTGCTGCACATCAGAACTGCCTGAATGGAATCGGCGCTGGCCTCGACACCTGGGGCCATACCTGTGCAATCGCACTGTCGTTCACTGAAAGGGCACTGAGCAAACGCAAGCGGCCGCTGTGCGCGCGAGTGCCATGTTTCTACACGCTTGGCGTAACTCGGGTCACTACACACGCGCTATGGGCTGGGTTTGCCATTAGTTGCGATGACTGGATCTGATTTTTGGGGCGGAGGGGTTGGCGTCTAGGTAACGTGCGTATGCATGCAAATTTGTGCTTGATGCAGATGGCGACTGACTCTGTTAAGGTCAGCGTTTCCCCGCGTTGTAATGTAACGCATGTTGCCGACTCAGACCCATATTCCCAACGGAACCAAAGGATGTGAAGGTGAGTGTTTGGAACTGAAACCATCGCCTGTGCCTTCTGCTTTGGTTCACTGCCACGCGCACTCTGAAGAACGAGAGACAAGCTGCCGAATTCTGATCGCCTTTACCTTGTGCTGCACAGTGAAAAATAATAATAACCATAATAATAACAAATAGCCATATATTATCTTGATAATATTTCGGTTTTCTGTTCTAATATAGTTACATGAATAATATTTCTCATGGATAACCTATGCAAGTTTGTCTGCACAGACACATGAGCATGGACCATAATCTGTACAATAGCCAGTGTTTCACATGCCATATTTATTTACTGAATGACTGAGGAGTCTCTGCCAGGAGATTGGACCTAATTGCATCCTCCCAAGCTTATAAAAATAGACAAAAAAAAGTTGACATGTGACAAGATTTGTTGTTGTGGATGCTAAGCAGTACCTTGGAAAATAACCGTAATTAAAGTCGCCACAGCTTTGACCTGATTAAGCCCCGGACAATACCAATGCCATTTTGTGGCTTCCTAAGGCCGGCGAACATCTGACGATATATAATGTCTCTTGGCAGCCAAGTTAATTATAACATAGCTCGACGCACTGCGGTGGAGAGAAAGTATCTGAGAGGATTATAGGGATGAACTACTGTGATGAAACCTGTCAGGGTCAGCCAATGAGGGTCATTTACACCACTCCCCAAAACCATTCCCAAATATGAGGTATGTACCCACAATTGTTGGGTACACGCAACCCTGAAAAAACAATCTTTATTTTTCCCTCTTGCGAAACCCTTTTGCGTTTTCCTCTCCCACAAAATAATCTTTCTTTCCATTTATCTCCCTCATACACACACACACACACACACACACACACACACACACACACACACACACACACACACACACACACACACACACTTGCATATTTATAAAAAAACTCCTGCAATGACATTTAAAAACAGTGGATGCTCTCCACTCTGTAATTTTAGAAGCTGAGGGCAAAATGTGCATTTGAGGCAACCGTCTCCGCCCAGATCTGACAGTAGCTCCCCAAGCATGGGCATCCATTACTGAGGCCTACGGACAATTCAGCAGTCACTTACCTTTCCATCCCGGAAAAGACGGCAGCCTTTCTTTCTAATCCCCTGTTACTTGTTATTGAAGCGCACCAGTAGCACAAATGGAGGGAATGCCCTCCTCTTTACCTTCCTCGACAGCTGCCCGTATATTACCAATAAGCCATGCGGAGATGATTTCGCATGATCGAGTTTTGACTGAAAATGTGTTGTGATTTGCAACAAATGGATTTATGCCATTAATATCATGCCTTTTCATCCCTCACAAGCACCCAAGGCACTTTGCAGCGAGGATAATAATATTAACAATGCATTGTATCCGTATATCGCTTTAACCACGTTCAAGGCAATGCGCGCAGCCATTTAAGGGGGAAGGAGCGCACGCATAGAAGGAGAAGAATGGGAGTCGTTCTGTTTTCAAGTGGGAGGTCAAGTGCACTACAGCAAACACTATAGGAATAAAGAGTATTGGAGGATGGGGTAGGGTTAACAGGCCTCAAAATCCACCATCACATTTTCCCCCCACCCGTCCCACTTTGCACCTTCCTGCTTCAGTTGAAGCAGGGGCGGGCATTCATTCAGCCGGCTAAGCTGGGGAATGTTTGGCCCGCCAGATTGAGCATTTGGACAGAATGGAACCGCTCCTCGAGATCTGCAATACAACCAAGGCCTCAGCTCACCCTACCATACCAAATACTTGAAAGAAGAAGAGAAGAAGACGACTGATTTTTCATTTTCATGTTACAGTTTTAGGCTATAGTTACTGAAAGAGAAAATGGTATGGCTGTGCTTTGCCAACAGCCTTCAACTGCATTTCAAAGGTCAGCTCGCTTTGTCTGATATAAGCTCTGAGTGACTACAGCTCACTACACGCTGTAATTGTTTTGTCATTCAATTGCATTGTTAGTTGTTCACATTCAGAGACCAGGCTTCATGGCCTGTCATTCAGTTGAAACCCAATACGCGTCTCTGTAGCCACTCTAGTCGTGAACTCATAGCCAGGCAATTAGCTGTGATTAAGCGGTGATTCATTAGATAGAGAGAATGGTCATGATGCGTTTTGTGCAATCCAGCAAATTACTGCGTTAACTGAATGGTTTCGAGCAGGGGTCTCCAGTCTCAAGGGGCCGGTGTGGGTGCAGGCTTTTGTTCTAGCCCAGCACTAAAACACCCGATTCAACTAATCAATGAATCGCGGTCCTCAATCAAGACCTTAATTAAGTTGAATCAGGTGTTGTAGCGCTGGGCAGGAACAAAAGCCTGCACCCACACCTTCTCGGATGAGATTGGGGACCCCTGGTTTAGAGTGTAGGAGTCTGGCAATAGAAGAAGCGACTGACTGCCTGCATTCAGCCATGTTCACTTGCTGTGTTGTACACAGATTTGTGGTGAAAGTATTTGACACAAACAGCAAGTTTTCCAACCCCTCCTCCCCCAAAAAATAAAGTCAATTCATAAGAGTGTTATAACCAAACGACAACGGTAGGTTTAATAGTCAGATGTAATTCATTTAACTTTTTATTTCATCTGCTCCTTGCAAATATTTTCATTAAATGCATGTGGCTAATGTTGAGAAAGTCAATAAAAAGAGTTGGATGAGAAATAATAAATAAACAGGAAGTGACAGGAAGCGGAATGCCCGCGCGGCGTAAAGATGGCACCGACGGGATTGGGTTTTCAGTTGCTCTCTTGATGAATAGGACACATAAAACATTTAATTTGAAGCACCATTTTGCGGGCTGCTCCATGGCTCACCCTGCTAAAACCCTGGGTTTCGGTGTGAGCCTCGTCCCACAGTCTGGCGTCAGTGGCTGTGGGCAGCACGCGATTGGCCACCGCATCATCTTTGTCCCATGATGCATCATTCTGCCCGCGCGGCCGGCGCATCGAGCGCAGTACATGCTTGTCTGCATTCTCCCAAAAGGACAAACGACTCGCCGCAACGGCAGGCCTACAAGTACGACTAGGCATTCAGAAACGCCATTTTTAAATTATTTTATAGTTAGTCTACGAGACAAAACTCCCCCAAAAAGTTGGGAGAAATAATGACACTGGTAAACACAGTATTTTTGCAATCGTACTATTGCATCCCCTGCTGAATATAACCGATACATGTCAATATCAACAAGCTTGCCATAGTGCTTTGCTATTGTAATGCAAGCAATACCAACCCGGGCAGAGTATTAGAATCTACTGAAAGTATCAAGGAGGATTGTGGGTAATTAATTCTCCCACAGTGAAGAGGGGGATTATGATTGTTTGTGTTAATGACGGAATACATTAGCCCTGGAGGCTGTCTGGTGCGGTGACGGGACTTGGCGTGACCTTCCGTGATTGGGCGGTTGTGACACCGGGTGCGACGCTCCCTTCCAGCAGCGCTGCCAGGGCATAGCGGAGGTAAACCCCTCACTCTATACTCAGCAATGACCCCCCGCCTCCCTCGAATGACAACCACGCTTCATGTATCCACCTGACCTTTCTTCCTAATGTGACCGTTGTTGTCATACTGCAGGCAAAATACTTTTTCTTCTTCTTGTAAGCAGGAAAAACCCTGACGTTTGGTTTAAACATGCCGGATAACATGTTTTGACTTCGCGTGATCGTTCAACATGATGTCGCGCTCAACAGGCAATGAGACTTAAAGGGAGTTGGAATAAATCATTTTTAAGGTAAATTAAGCGCAAGGCAGTGTGTTCTATCCCTTTAACAGAGACGGCTCTCCCTTGTCTTCCATCAATCTGACAGACTACATCACTTCAATAAACCTGGCTGTCTAGACTCGCTGCTGACTCTCCCGCATTTAATTTAGACAGCTGTTCGCCTTTGTCTCGTGAAGCATCTCTACGGAGCCGCGTTTAACGTGGATTTCCAGAATCGGGAGGAAAACAACCCAGCGAGGAAGACGGAAAATAACAAACGCTGCTGGACCGTCTGCCCCGCGGAAGGACATAATGACTGAGAACGCTTCCGTTTCCAGAGATGGCTCTGCGGTCCCACAAAGAAACAAACAAAGAAGGCACACAAACACTAAATACAGGAGGATCAAACCAGACAAGATTGGAGATTTTGAAATCCACAACAACTCACAAAGTTTTACATTTGAAGGCGCAATGCACACAAGCAGTTTTCATTGGAAACAAACAACCTGTACGTGAAGCCAGTATTATTATCATTATTATCGATAATAATGATAATAATAATCATCTTTATTTTGTACAGTACAAACCATGAACAGTGAATCTTTAAATAGTGATAGAAAATTTATAGAACATTTAATGCTACAACATAGTTATTCTGTTGGAGTTCAAAGTAGTACTTTAACTTCTTTTAGAAGTAAATTTGAAATGCATTATTGAGTGTAGAGCTGCTATATGAAACTGGTGCAGAGACAGCAGAAACGTTTTATTGCTTGCAATTTATAAATGGTACATGGCTCTTCATATTGCTACAGACGAGCTTCAAACGAAAGAAAATGCTGAATCAAACAGTCACATGAAAGATGTCAGAACAATTGCTATAAGTGCCATAACACAAACTTAAATGCTATAAGAAGCAAGTCAATCATTTGTTATCTTATTTTATCATTTCTTGAAAAAGTTTGATTCATAAATGATATGGCAGTAGTGTTCGAGATTGGGTGGCCAACATTATATTTTGGTTAACATGTATGGGTTTAATGTAAAAGATAAACATTTCTGGTTCTTCTCTACTAATCAGCAGTATAATAGATAGTTTGAAAATTGATATTTTTCTATTGATAATATCATCTCAGGTGGTGAGTGGAATTTAGTGAAGGATGAACAAATGGATAGACATCCTTCTAGGAGTCAGGGTCCCTGTGTCAACCCGATACTTTCCGAATCGTCAAGGTTACTTCATCTTGTTGACATATGGCAAACTATGAACCCCGATAACACACAATGTACATGGATCCGGGATTGACCTTTGGTTGATCTGCGATAACTTAAAATGTTCTGTCGCCGACTGTGAGGTTTCAGTGACCCCGCTAACTGGTCGTTGCATTGTGACTCTGACTTTGAACACTGTTTGTTAGCAATAAGTGATCGGATGCCAAATCATATTGGAAGTTTAATTGCCAGTTGTTGAAGGATGATTTGTCGCATGGTGAAATCATTTCCGCTGCAAACGATGCAAATAGTCAACGTGGATGGGAGTGCTTTAAACATAACACAAGAAGTATAGCAATATGGTTTGGTAAATAATCCTCCAGCAGGAGAAGATTAAAACAAATGGATATCGTTGGGAAAATAAATGTGTATTGTAACAGAACAGATTTCATAATACCAGAGAAAACAGACCTTGCTTCATTACACTCCCAATTAGATTCCCTCTATAAATATAGGGCAGAATGAGCATCCATTTGTTCAAAGGCAATATTTGTTGAAAAAGGTTTAAAAAAATCAAATTTTTTGGAAAAAAAAGACAAAGAATATAATCAACAGTTCATTCATCAGCAGCGTAGAAGTCAGGAATCAAAATGTCATCGATCAAGAAATGCTTAATTTTAACAGCTCTCTTCAGAAGTCCAACGTAAATTTGAACGACGAGGATTTTAAATCTCTTCGCGAGGCTGCTCTCTGCACAATGGAGCTTGAATCATTTATCAGCGCATTCAAACTCAAATTCAAATTGGTTAAACACATGCTTTTCTCACTCCTCCATGCAGTTCAACATTAAATGGTCTATTTAAGAGGATTGGAGGACTATGTTTTTTTATCAAAGTGTGACTTGGGAATGGTATTCACACACACACATTTTCTCTTCACAAGACACTTCTATGGAATGACCAGCTAATCAATATCAACAGGAAACGGTATTATTCTCCCTGCCTGCTTCGTCATGCACTCATGTTCCATGTTCTCTTTGCTTCCCCCCACGTAACAAGAAGTGCTAAAGCAAACTTCAAAAAACAAAAGCTTGACATTTTGATCCGCGTTTATGATAGTGTCAGTCGAGCGCTTTCAAGTGCTGTTCAGATGCATGCAGGGAAATATCTTGTGGAATGACGGAGGACTAACAAAAGGTAGGCTAATAATAAACAGGGGAAAATATTCGTACGCTTGCGCAGCTTGATGTAAACGTGAGCAGCGGTAAGACACACAGTGAAAAGGTCAGTTATACACGGTGGCCTTTAAGCGCACTATAACATTTAAGAGGCACTTCAGTGCAAGGGGGGGGGGGTGGCCAAGCAGGAAACCACAAATGCACTAAGACCATTTAACGAGGGAGACCGACCAACATCGTTTAAACAGACTTTTTTCCTCCCACCAGAGTCCGTTTCCCCTGGCAAACACACCCAGGCCCCACTCCCAGGCCCGTGTTGGTCTAATTCCACACTCTCCCACACAAACACAAATAAAAAATGATGAAAAGTGATTCTTCACATTTCCACAGAAGAATTCACCTTGAGAGAGAGAGACGGCGGTCCATCCTTCACCCGTCTCCGGGAAGCCGCTTGGAAGAGCGTCGGCGATCAGATGGCGTTTCCGCTCCGCTGGCTCGGTCGCTCGGAGACGTTGGGGGGAGGGGCGGCGCTGACGGGCCGCTGACAGGCGCGGGGCAGAGCGCGGTGGCGGGGGGGGGGGGCCTGCCCCGGCGGCAGATTGCCTGGCTGCTAAAGAGGCGCGCGAGCTCTGCGGCCCACCCAACGCGCCCAGCAGATGACCGGGCTGCGCGCGGCCTCCGTGCGATGGTGTACTCGGCGGGGGGCCGAGGGGCGAGAACAGGGACGCACGCTGTTCGCCAAGCTGTCCGGCGGATCTGCGGCTCGTCGGGGCCCGGGACTGCGGCACGGAGGGAGGACGGCGCGCGGATACGGACGCGCCCCAGAGACAGAGCTCCTGCCCTTGGTCTGGCCCACCACTCGTCCTCTCTCTGCCCAACGCGCATCTGCGACCGTGTCGTGACCCCGTTCGCGACGCATCTCGGCACCTGAGTTTGTGCCATTGTACATTTTCGTGTAGTTATGATTTTTTTGTATCGTTTTCCTCTGGACTGGGATCCGAATGCTAGATTTCGACGTCTGCATCGTGGGCTTGGGCCTGCTCTGCTGCTCTGAGCATGTACACCGAGCGCTTCGTAGCAGAGAGTACGTCAGCGCCGTAAATACAATCATCTCACGATAATTACACACCAAACAGTTCCGGTTTGTCTTTATGTATTTCGGGTTGGTGTATTAGTACATAACCAGTGTTATATTACAAGATATATTCCCGGGCAGATTTTAGTGGGGATTAATGGGGGGGATCGCGTTCCATCTGATATGATATTAGTCAAAAGCACTTAATTCACAGAGGAACAAAACTAAAACGATTTCACGGTTTGCGTAGCAGACAAAACCTATTAAATGGTGGGATTGTCTGTGAGGGGTTGGGGGGAAAAAAAGAAAAGGAGAAATGTGAATTCACCATATACTGTCAGTTATGGGGGGGAAAAAATAAAAAAAGATTCATTCATGATTGAGTGTATCGGTAATCCATAAGAGAATATGAACATCATTCTCCATTGTGGGCAGCCGAGCGTGGCTTTAAGATTCCATTAGGCTTGCACGTGCGCTAAGCAACTGGGTCCCTCAACAGTGACAATAACAAAAAAAGCCCTCAAGGTGACCTTCAATCCCAATGCTCTCTAACACGCATGTCGGGGGTTGGCTGTGTAACGCGCTACTATCCGAAGTACGAACGGTACTTTTTGAATCACCCAAGTAAACACCCTGCTGTTTAACTGTTTGGAATTTTAGCTATGCGAGCCGTGTAGAGGGTGCCCACGGACCAAATGAAAGAAATGCATAAATCGGGTGAGAGGAGAGAGTGATTTTTGGCTCGGCGAGGCCTGTTATGTTTGGCGCGGTGTCAGCGTTTGACAGATGCGTGAGCGGAGAGGAGCTGACCATGCCTGTGATCAGAGCTATCTGTAGAATGGGGCAGATGGTGCCAATGTACGAGGGGGAAAGAACCCGTTTAGTTACCCTCTGATAGGGATGGAGGCACTGTGTCAGGGAGACGGAAGATTGCTCTCCAAGGGGTGGTGAGAGAGAGAGAGAAAGAGGGAGGGGGGAGGAGGGGGGGCAGGAGGGAGTTTCCAGTAAATCATGCATGCGACCACCCTCTAATTACAACCGTTCTCTCCATCCCTCCTTCCCTCCCTCCCTCCCTCCCTCTCTCTCTTTTCTATAGCTGAAGCCTGTAGTTCAGCCCAAAGTGATCTTAAACAAGGCCTGAAATCGAGGTTTAACTTAATTTAACTTATGTGAAGGTTACAAACCCTGACATTATTACGGCTTGGTTTTATTTGGTAGGTGGTGTCATCCAGAATCCCAAATGTTTTTAGGTTTTTTTGCACAGGGTTCATAGACTGACGTTGGTAGCGATAGCGTGAATGTTACTCCTGCCCACTTCCAAAACCCTGCCCCAGGAGTTGCCCTCAACTTGGTCAGCGGAGAAGAGCAGGTGGCAGGTCATTTAATGAATAATGCACTTGTTTATTTATTTATTTATGCTTTTTTCATTGCGTGACACAATTGACAGCAGAATTCATGAAAAAGTAACACTCCCTTGAATGTCCTGGTTGCAGTTTCGCACAAACCCTGGAGTTTAAGATCTAACAGCCCTCTGCATCTTGTACGGCGTTTGCAGACTGCGCCCTGCAACTTTCTCCAACGCTCCTTCTCTCCCGTTTCTCTCCTCTCTCTCGCCATTTGTGATCCCGTGCAGGGGGAAGCAAGAAAATGCACAGATGGAGTGCGTGAAGGCTGGCAAAAAATATAAAAGCAACGGTCTGGTGAAGAATCACATTGGAGGAGTGATTTGTTGCCCGTATACCCACCACACCCAGACAATGGCAGTTAAACAGCCTGTGCCATGCAGCCCGTTGCACACTGCGGGCACCTGACCAAGCAACAAGCCGAACAAAGTACAGCAGGCCACAGATTGATGGCTCTTCCCCTGCCTGAAAGACCAGATTGACTTTCAATCCAAAGGGACTGTCAAAATGCCCCACTCTGCTCACACTGAGGAAGATTAGCTGGTGACCCTGTTCACAATGCCCTGGCTAACTACTGGGGGGTGGGGGCTATTCTTAACCCCTACTTGGGCAAAAGGGTATTTTAACAAAACAATGGTCTCTCTGGCCCTCCGCCAAATGGCCAATCACCATCAGGAGTCAGTTTCCCGTTAATTTGTCCAATTCAGACAGCATGGCTTCCTGTGTGTATCCAGTCCTCCTGGAATGCAAGGCAGACATGCCCAAGAAGATCTCCCTTGCATGGGCTATTGAGCGGCATGCAAATGGCACAGAACACACACACACACACACACACACACACACACACACACACACACACAGACTCAATAAAGTTCAACAGCCCGGGATAATGAGTGTGACACGGAGTGGAGACTCAACAAAACCTCAAAGTTCTCACACGGCCTCTCTCTGAGTGTGTGAGAACACACACACTTAATCACGTCAACTTAAACACTTCAGTTGAACCCTTTTGTTGGTGGTTCCTGCAGACGCGGACATGTGGAAACCCTCCTTGTAGACGAATACCAAACCAGACCTGTGATAGGTGAACAATTAGTTTGGGGCCACTGTGTACTCACGAGATAACATGGAAATGAATGACTAATTAACTAAAAGCATTGCTTTGCAAAACTGGATTAACCAAGAGTTCGCAGATGCGAAAAATTAACATTTTCACGAGTTGCAAAGTGACACTCGAGTCTGTAAATTACAGCGTGTTCTTGGTCCAATTACGGCGAACGAGCGCAACGTTATCCTTTTGAGAACAGGAATCAGCTATGACTGTTTGCCCCCCCTCCCTCCCTCCCTCGAGAGTGCTTCACACCAAGGGCTGTTCTGGGAGGGGGAAAAAAAGGCCGACAACTCCAGTTGAGTAATTAGCAACAGATTAACAGAAGAAAATGGACAGGGACCCATTTTCCATCAACCCGTTAACAAATGATCCACGTTTGGTCCGAGATGGATAATGTGAATATGCCCTCCAGGATATGAGAGATTCATCACGGAAAACAGAAGAATTGGCTCAGTGTCCTCAGGCAGCGATGCCGCCGGTGCATTTCCACTCTGCGAAAAAGGGGGAGGGGGAAGTTATTTTTCTGTAGACTTGAACTTTAATTGTCGAATGATATCGATATGGATAGCAACAAATCAGAGCTGAGAAACCCTCCGTGCTCTTCACGCGTTCCCTTTCTACTTCGTCGCCGTGAAGTGGAGCACTTCTGTTCATGATACACCGCAGCAAGTAAAAGCAGACCATAATAATAATACTTCTCATTGTTATGCATTCCCATGTTCATGTTTTCAAAGCAATGGAAATTAATACAACAATGGCAGTTTTTGTTTTGTTAAAAAATGTACTCATCCACACTCGGGGGATGTGATCAGCTCAACACAAAATGGCCGCCACATTGGGGTGGTTTCAAATGGCTGCATTCAAAAGAATAATAATATATAGCAGACACTTTTATCCAAAGTGACTTACAGTAGTGCGGCGGCACGGTGGTGCAGTGGATAGCACTGTCGCCTCACAGCAAGAAGGTCTCGGGTTCGAATCCAGGCCGGGGGCCTTCGTTAGGCTAATTGGAGAGTCTAAATTGCCCGTAGGTATGAGTGTGTGAGTGAATGGTGTGTGTGCCCTGTGATGGATTGGCGACCTGTCCAGGGTGTATTCCTGCCTCTCGCCCGGAACGCATGCTGGGATAGGCTCCAGCACCCCCCCGCGACCCTGACCAGGAATAAGCGGCTTAGACAATGGATGGATGGATGGATGGACTTACAGTAGTGAATACATACATTTTCAGTATATGTGGCCCCGGTGGGGATTGAACCCAAGACCTAAATGTTGCCAATGGTGTGCTCTACAAACTGAGCTACAGAGAACCACACAAAATGGCAAATGCATCAGCTCTCCACTTTACACAGCCAAAATAATGTTAAATGTAGGCACTGTTTTAACAATTGGGTAAGTTGGTTTGTAGTTATCAAGCTGTGGGTGGGTATTAGTAACTGTAACTTTGTGTACTTGCACATTATTGTTATTACCATGTAGATGCAGAAGTATTCAAATTCCAATATGTTGACTGAAGTAACGGTAATGTTCATACTTACAGGCGGATCAAAAATGCGATTACAAAGTTGGCACTGTCAAAATTCCATACGTAAAAATATTTTTTTACGGATCTACACAATTCACATGGGCCATTTATTTCATGTATATTAAAACGTATTAAACGGAACAATCACATCCCTGATGCGTCGTTAAGTTCATTGCACAAAGTGGATTGTTTAAATACACCGATCTTCTGCACTTGATGTGAGCACGCGAAGCCAATCCTCTTGCACAGTACGGCACTACAAATCCAAGCAATACAAACAACACAACAGAACCTTCCATCCTAATTAGAGTTTGCAATTTAGTTCAGCGTCCAATTGCCAATGGGAAGCTTATGTTCCTAAAACTTAAAAATGTCTGACCACCTCCTTAACGAGCTGAGATTACATTATATGGCCAGGGGTGATGCATCATTTCAGTTCACACAACTAACCACTCTTTAGCTGGCGTGCCATTTATTCTCAGACGTGTGCTGTCATCTAAAGAAACGCGGATCAATATGAGGTGAAAACAAATATGTCCGTTGTCTGCCAGAGAACATATTTTAGGTATAGAAAGTATCCAAGTAAAATTCAATATGTCTCCGAGTGTTTGCTTTTAATAGGGTGGTTTCATTTTGGAATGCGAGTAATTTGATCGAAAGGGAAGGGAAGGTTCCGGAACACTCAATCTCATATCTTGGGCAGACGTGTGATTGCTCTGCAATATCAGCATTGTTTTATGGCAGTCAGCAAATTGCAGGTGCTGCATTACCGAAGGGGGACAAAATAAATAAATAAATAAAGTTAAAAAAACCGTAATAAATAAACTACTAAAATAAAGAGGTGATAGGAGAGCAACTATTTTGTTTTTGCGGCCTATTTAATTTGATCAAACAAATTGTCTGGACCGATGTTGACATTTCAGCTCTGGGGCTTTTCTCCAAGCCGAGCTCCGGAAATTCTCGGTCAAAGGAAATAAAACGCGACGCCGTTATTCACAGGGTTTGAGTCACCTTTGTTTTATACCAAAAGAGTTTACATAGCCACTGTGTGAACCACCTGTCTGGCCTGTCTTTTATAGTTTGCTTAAAATCCATAAAAAGATTGTAAAACGTAAGGCGACACCCGTCAGGGGACAGACTATTGAAGATGTGAGGTGATGGCCAATTGACAATGCGAGCCAAGGATATGGCTGACTGTAAATATAAGACGACAGATGACTGACAACGTAAGGGGGTGGGTGATTGAAACCGCGCGGCAGGGTTACTCAAAGCATGGCCCTCGTGGGCCGATACCTGGGAGTGCGAAGACACTCTGGCCGATCATTTGCACTAATTGTTCAATTACCTACCCGAGAGGAAGGGAAAACCAGGACCGAATTTGGATTTGTGGGCCAGATTTGAATAAGCCTGATGTGCAGGTTAGGCCTACAGGAAATGAAAGAGGGTGGCACCTTGTTTATGTTAATCATTCTTTGCTTTATAAAACATTTGGTAATATCTAATTCCTTATTTTGTAAAGACCTTGTGTTATGGTTTATGCAACTTTACAAAAATATGTATGTTTACAACGTAAAGATCAATTAATCGGTGCAGCTTTTTGACAGATGACACGTTCATGAATATTCAGCCATTTCTCTGCATTGTGTTGATTTGCTAGCTTTTATTGTACCCAACACTCAAAGTGTGTGCAATATGCAATTGCTGGATAATTCTGAAACAACTGAACTCTGTCTTATCAAATGCTTTAATTTGATATGAATAAAAAGAATGTTCCCACACAGGATACAATTAGTAATGTAAATTACCTGCCTATGGGTATAGATTATTAAACCAACTGGCACGCTTGTCAATCAAGGAAAGCGAAGAAAAACAGCTTACAAGCCACGTAAGCCAAAAAAAGGGCAATTCTAAAAAAATAAAATATCAAACGGATCAAGCAGAATCCAACCACAGAAAGGACGAAGCAAGAAAAGAAAAAGTAATGCGTGTCGATCTTATTCCTCCTGTAGTTCACCTGCAGAAACAAAAAGTGCAGCGTTGAAATGACATAAAAACAGGCAAAGCTTTACAAAAACTTCTAACGAACCATGGACCAGACCCCATAGATACACATAGCACACAGCATCCACTCTCTAGCCCAGAGAAAAAACTAAAAACCCATCACATCATTACCCTGGCCACCCACAGGTTACAATGGGTGTGGAAGCTAACACCCAGCACAAAACATCAAGCTTCTCTCAGTCAAACACGAGTCAAAGCTGAACCATCAACACCTCCGCGAACTCCAGCTCCACTGAGGTGAAAACCCATAACCCATGTCCTGGGGCTGCCCAATGTGAACGCACTCGTCTTAGTTCTTCCTCTGTGTTTCTGTTGATGGCTGATGGCTATTGATTGGACAGTTTCAGTGGTAGACACGGCCCAATCAAAAGCGGCCCTTCTCCACATGTGCGTCTACCCCACCTCCAGTTCTATGGCCACTCCCTCCTTTTACTAAAGAATTTGTTTCTGATTTCATCCCATTTTCTCCCAAATTAGTAGCCAATTACACCCTCTATTTTTCATGTCAATTCCCCCCCTCACATTGTGCCATAGCCTTGTGACCGAGGCGGCACTTGCCAAGCTGTCAACCGTAACTCTGGCAACTATAGAGCCACTCCTGTGCGCAGCGAACTTCCTGTCGGCTTCCCTCCCCCCTCCCTGGGGTGGACAGCCAATTGCCACCCCTGGTGGCACTCCTGGCCAGAGCTGACCCTGGTGCGGCCGGTGGAATCGAACCCCGGTCGCAGTGGCCAGTGTCAAACGTTGTAATCACTGGACCACCCGGGAGGCCCCCACTCCCTCCTTTTAGAACCCAGGTTTGAGAAAAGCCCCAGGAGGGCCATTACATCGCCATTAGCCCAAACAGTCTGTGTAATGAAATGAACACTACGACACCAGGAAACAGTTTGCCTTTTCCCCGTGTTTACCTTAATTATTTATTAATTTATTTTTTTGGTCCAAATTATCAGTAAAATATTAAGGAGCTGTGAGCCACTGCTGCTGATGCTTGCTGTAAGTAAACTAACGGCACAATTAAAGCACAGCCATAAATATCCCTGCGGTTGATTTAAGTTGATTAAAAATCTGCATTCAATTTTACTGTCAGTACTTGGCTGCAGTTCCAGCCTTACCTTAAGTTTTATTTATTTGTTTATGTTCGTTCCTGGGCTCGAATCTCACGGAGGCTTGTTTATGTGCTCTGTGGCGTGGGTGCCAGAAGGAGGAGAAGAAGAAGAAGTTAAATATATCACTATTCCACAGGGGGCAAAATAAATAACATCACACACACTTCATACATTTCAAAGACGCAGAGGGACGCCTCAACCACAAGGGAGAACGGGCGCTTAGGAAAACCTGCGTCTACTGGGCCTCACCTGGACCAGGGGTTCGAGGAGGCGGTGCCATGTGAACTCTGGGACGTTCGTGCAAATCACCAAAAATATAACCCTTGGGGTAGGGTAGCGCAGAGATGGGATGAAGGAGAGAGCCATCAAAAGTCGGGCGCTTAATTCTCCGGCTGGGGGAGATTTAGCGAAATGACCCATTAAGCAGGGGGAAGACGGCGGAAATGTGCCTCATAAGCACTCTCGCTGGAGATAGTGTTGCAGAGCTTAGCGATTTACAGCGCGCCAAGGTTGTTTGGCTCCTTAGCATTAATACTAGTAGTCAGTAAATCTACGCTCCCTCATTCAAAGAAAAGCCTTTCATGCGGCCTGTTTAATTAAGGGCTTCTGGGAATTATAATCAACGCTAAAAGAGATGCCACAGTGATGAAGCATAAATCCATAACTGCATAGCAGTCCACTTCATTTTTCATGCGTCGGCAATATTGCCCATCGAGTAAACAACCGCAGCGTGGAACGATCGCCGGGCGTGGTGTGGTGGGGAGGGGGAGGGAGGGGGTGGCGGTTTTAAAATGGGTCGTTACGGGTATTTTGGCATCTCGTTTAATTTCATTTCAGAGGCTGATGGTACGCACATACACATACAAACACTGCACAAATGCACATAAATAAGCATATTTAAAAAAAAATTACAATAATTAAATTATATGGGCAGCACACAGAAGAGGTTTTTTAATATATATCAAAACTATTGATTAAAGTGACATCAGTTCATAGTCAGAGAATGGTATTCTAAATTCAAAAGGAAGTAGTTTACATTGTTGGAATTGTTGACAGTGCATTGCGGTCGTGATGGTTGTTTACACTGTATATTGGAGCCAGTTGTTACGTAATACTTCACAGCTTAAGACCACAGGCACTAATATGGAGACTTAGTGATAAATTAATGACAAGGCAGGCTTTCAGCAAATGTAAACAATTCCACCCTGTAATTATGCATTCTGTAAAATATGATAACATTAAAGTGTTTTCATACTGGGGTCCAATTAGATTGCGCTCTGAGAGACAAAGTTGAAGAATGCAGCTTTAGAGGTGCTGGGTGGCTCATCCCGTTAAGGAACTGTTCTAGTGTGTGGATGAGCCCCACAGCCTGGCATCGAATCCAGGTCGTGCACGTGCCAACTGTTGCCAGCAGCCTCGCAGGGCGGCGCACAATTGGCAGTATCGACGCCATCGTTGTCCGTGTCTTGTCGCACGCCACCAACAGTCTGCCTTTGCTAAGCTGCGCACAAAGTGTCCTCCTATGACTCACGTCTGCGCGAGCTTAACTTGTAGACTGCGGTGCGAAAATAAGCGGTGGCTGACATCACGTGTTTTTATTTTATTATTATTTTATTTATTTATGTAGCACCTTACCAGCCATACAGCACAAAGTGCTTCACAAAAAGGGAATTAAAATAAAAGACAAAAATAGACAGAGCACAAAACAAACGAGAATATAAAACTAATAAAAACTCATTAAAATACAAAACAAAGGTTAAAAGGTTGTAAAAGTAAGTGTGTAAAAGTATGTTTTTAAAAGGGTTTTAAAAGATAACACTGAAACGGTTGTTCTAATATCTACTGGAAGGCTGTTCCAGAGTTTAGGAGCTTTAATAGAGAAAACTCGGTCACTGGTTTTGGTGGAGAGTGTGTGCTTGTCTGCGCTCTCCCGAATTGAGAGCGAAGGTTGCAGCGAGTGTGGCTTAAAACACGATTGAGCATTCCAAAATCGGGATAAAAAGGGGGAAAAGGCCTTAAAAAAAACGAATGCAGCTTTAATGCTGAACAGAAGGCCAGGGTGTGGACCGTGGCACGCTCAAGTGAGGGATTCTGGAGCAGCAGAACTCAACGCACCATCGATAACAGTGGCGAGGAGCTGGGGCGAGCGTTAGATTTCATTGGCAGTGAAAGCAGGTGCAGGAAAAAATCAGTTAATTAGCCGATCGTAGCCAGAGGCTTCAGTGCACAGACTACACGCGGATCTCAGTCGATGGAAATTGACGGACGGAAATGTTTGTATCAGCAAAGGGAACGGACAGAGAGCATTGCGAGATTAAAAGTTGCCGGGCTGTATCGCTCAGTTTCCACACTACTTTACTCCACTCGTGTTCCACATGACTCAGGCTTAACCGTCTCTTTCTTTAAACCCCTTAAGCCAAAACATCGCACAAACTTGTGCGGTGATTAGAAGTGTGTGTGCTTACTGCGGATTTGCTTTCCTTTAACATTTCCAAACCTGGGAAAAAATGTCCTTGTAGTAAGAGGATACATCTTTCAGTGAGATGAATCTGGGTGTAGTCCCCCAATTAAGTGAGGTGTTTTCTGAGAACAAACCCCCACAAGTCTGTGAATGTCTGTTGCCTCACAGTGAGAAAGCGTGAGAGTGGACACACACACACAGAGGTTAGAGAGAGAGGTGCTCATTTTAGCAATGAGATTGTTTTGACAAAGTACTGAACCAGGGAAATGTCTCTTTTTTTTTAAGTCCCAGAACCAAATAAGCATCAGATGCCATTTTTGTTTATCCATCTCCTTCGGCCTTGAGGTTTTTTTAAATGCTTTTATTGTGTACAGATACTGTGTTTTAATCAAGCCTAATTAATTGTCCAGCTTGCTCATAAACCAGCGTGGCTTAGGGGGTCAGAATCTCTCTGAAAATAAACTTCAGTGCTTTGTGTCAAACATACTAGTATTATTAGTGGATGGATTTTCACTCATTTTGTTTAATTGAATGCACTTAGATTCACATGGCCACACAATAATGCCCCAAACTTGCTATTTTGTGATATTTCTTTATGTTTCTCATTATTCCGCTTCTTCGTCTTTTGTTTCTCATTTCTTCTCTGTGGGAAGTAGCTTGCTTGCTGCAAGTAACAACCAAAAATACCGACATAGTGTCTTAATAGGGCGATAGTGCCACTATGAGCCACCAGAACAGCTTCAATGCGCATTGGCATAGATTCTACAAGTGTCTGTCTGGAACTCAAGTGTATCGGAGGGATGCAACATCATTATTCCACCATTTTGTGTTTTGTTGATGGTGGTTGAAAACATTGTCTCAGGTGCTGCTCCAGAATCTCCCGTAAGTGTTGAATTGGGTTTAGATCTGGTGACTGAGACGGCCATGGCATATGGTTTACATAGTTTTCATGCTCATCAAACCATTCAGTGACCACTTGTGCCCTGTGGATGAGGGAATTTCATCCTGGAAGAGACCACTCCCATCACAATAGAAAAGCTTCACCAAAGGATGAAGGTGATCACTCAGAATGGCGTTGTATTTATTGCCATTTACCTTGCTTTGAGTGGACCTAGGGGTTGAGTGGACCTAGACCATGCCAGGAAAATGCATCCCACACCATAACATAGCTGCCTGAACCCTTCATTTACTGAAGTGTTTCATTTATTTATTACTACCTCTGTAAAGTATATACACAGAAATACATATAAAGGGTCAGCGCTGCTTAAATCACCTGGTGCAATCATTGAATCACTGATTCATTAATGTTCATTCAGAATATCCATGATGAATTCCACCACACATAAAAAAGGAAAAGACGTGCAACGCTGTGATATTTATATGAATGGTAAAGAGGGGCTGTGTGTGATGTCTACACACTCATGAATGAAGTCCCGTGATGTGCCGTGACCGCAGTAGACACCGCGTGGACGAGGCCAGCGCTCCAGACCGCATTGTGCCCCTGCCTGAAGTCAGGCATTAGACTCGAAACGTCACGCCCGAGCTCATTTGATCGCATTGCCACAGTAGGATCTAGCTTCGCCCCATGTGCAGCAGTCACGCCAGATAAATGATGCTTTGCACCGATGCAGGTTTAGTCATAGTGCGCCCCTTGAAGGGGTATAGTACACGGGTCAACACTGGGCTCCACAGTGTAGCGTGGCCACTTTCCTTCCCGGTGTGTCAGTACAATAGCCCTGCTCCAGGGTCCGCGGGCTTGCGTTACGGATGTTGCTACACGAGGCTGGGAAACGGTCACAGTTCAACCGCTCTCTCCCACATTCTCCGGTGGAGGTGCTGCCAGCGCAGTAAAGGGGTAAAGACGTTTGCTTTGGGACACGCTTTCACCGAAAAGGTTCCTTGGCCTTCAGATTAAAATCCGTCTGGGCACCCGTTTGTTTACGCTTTGCTTGCGAACCCTTCGGAAACATTCGCTTTTTACACCATTCCAGATGGAGTGATTGGATAAGGGAGTGGAAAATGAAAAAACAAGCCAGATGCAAAGGATAAATGAATAAATAAAAAAGTAGACATCGGTCCAAGGGTTTCATGCAATATTTTACATGATATTCAGAAAGGCCTTCTGAGCAAACTAGACCATCTGTCATAGCTCCTCTATTATTGCACAGAATTAGGTCCAGGAAAAGTGATGTCTACAAGCAATTATATCCATGAACCTATGAAGCTATTTAATTTCTCATTAAGTCAATCTAATCATGTTTTGATATTTTCTCATCAACACTTTCCCCCGCTATTAAGTCGCCAGAGTTTTAAGGAGTTGTTACCACGAGCACAATAGTGTCTGTGACGAGTTGAGTGGCTACAAGTCAGATCAAATTAATATGCCGTGATATTTTGTTTTGGCCTACAAGATGGTTGACCTCCTTAAATATTCCCATGGATTTCAAATATTATTATATGAAAGGTTTTCTTTAGAGACATTTAGAGATATTTTTGCTTGTGCAAAACATTTTCGGATCACAAGTATGTGTGGTGGAAACAAAGGCACTCTGGTGAGTCGTGTGTCAACTATAATGTGTCCATAAATACACTTTACAATGCCATCTCCTGTGAAACCCTTGCCATGTTAGCCTTTCCTATCCAGGCTAACCAACTCCTGCACCCTGCCCCATGCAGAACCAATTCCAATGTGTCACATTCGCTAACACCAACATAGAATTACACAACGCTAACCGTTATACAATGCCAACTGCCTTGGAACTACGAGACTGGAATGGCTCATCGTGAATGTAAAGCACAGCCATTCTTATGCATCCATCTTTGAGTGTTCTTGAATGTTCCAGTGTTATTACCGATAGTGTTATATACTGAGGCACCATTAATAAACAATTGAAGGAAACTTTATCATAGTTTATTAATGCCACTGAAATCAGTTCATTGTTTTGCCATGCAAGGCCTTATAAATAACCCAAAATATGCCTTATAAATAACCCATGAAACCTCATTGAATATCTTAGTTCACTAATTTTTTGGTGCCTGTCCCGAAGCCATTTGTGAGGGGTGAGCGATGTCTGCATTAGGCCAGGCACTGCAATAAATGTTAATAACGTTTTAATAATATATTAATTGATGGTTAATTAATGGGAGCTTAATATGAAGTGATAGCTTATTATCGATGAGCTCAGCATATGCTCCCTTTCCCAGGGTGGCTCGGCAGGAGAAAATGTAAAGAGGCCTAAGAGAGAGACCGCAGTTCGGTCACACGCAAGCGATTTGTCACAAAGTTAACCAAACAGGTGAAAAAACACTAAAGTCCAAAAAATATAGGACTATAATTTATGCCTTCCAACAAGCTAAACATACAAAAAAGCTGGGCAAAGACTTGATGCATCAGATTACAACTGGTATCAGGCCAGTTAGCATAATGGTTTGACACAGTTAACTGCTTTCCAACCCTACTCCTCCATGCCTTGCTATCCCCCAAAGGAAAATGCCTCCACATTTTGCAAGCACACCTGGGATTAAATAGACCTGCGATTATTAGCTTCACCTGGGGCCATTCCTTTCAATCAACCAATCAGCTTCCCAGCTTTCACACAATTGCAATTGCTTTCACACAATTGCTTCAACAAGTTCAACAAAGAAAGTTTTGGCCAAAATAGTGCATCCTAAACATTAAAAGGCACACATGCAATTGACAAAGGCATCATTCAAAGTCCAACCCATTCAAACGATGAAGGCTGCCCCTTCACACCATTCAAAAGCACAACACGCTCACGTTTTCCCTCAGAGAAATGTTCTAAATTGAACCGTGCCGGATGTGAAGGAAACACAACATGCCTGCGTGATCAATGAGCCTACTGGCTTAATAATACCCTTTTAACAGATGCAGGCTCTTTCAGATCTGGCCAGAGGTTTGACTGTGGATACAGCCTCCCCTCTCATTTGAGTAAAAGGGACGAAATTCCTGAGTCATCAATGGCGCTGCCAGAAGCCGTCATTTTTATTGTAATTTTTCCGCATTAATGCAGGGCTCGTAAAGAAAACAACCTGAAAGGCTGAACACTCCATACACTCAACGCACAAAAAAACAGCGGTGATAAATCCAACCTGCCAGGCTCATTATGTGGGGGTGAATAAGAGCGAATTTCACTGGGATTGTGTAGCTGAGTAGAAGAGAGAAATGCACACGTCTCACAATGGAACACACGCGGACAATACTCGCCTGGATTGTCGGTCTGAAACGGAAGAGATACTTTTCACCTGGATGCAGACGTTCACATCAGATTAATATTGAATTTAATATGATAGATTGTATTAAACCTTTACCGTTGATTACACAACAAGCGCTGATTACCTTATGTGGTTCTGTGTGGCTCAGTAGGTAGAGCACAGCGCTGACAACGCTTAGGTTGTGGGTTCGATTCCCATTGGAACCACATAAATTGAAAAATGTATGCATTCACTACTGTCGCTTTGGATAAAAGTGTCTGCTAAATGTATGCTAAGTATTTCCATAACTTGAAAGTTGATGTTAGTTTGAAAAAATAATAAAACTAATTTTATATATATATATGATTGTAAATATGTATGGTCATTTGTGTTTATTTAATATTTGCTATGGAAACATTTGTTCTCCACAGTGATTATTGTCAAAGGCTTATTTCCTCATATGAATTTCACCTGTGAAATGTTCAACCACATGCATGCATATCCAGTATGTGATAGCGTGTGAATACCTGTGAAGCAAATGTGACATGTGATCACGTGACATACACATGTGACAACGTGAATCGCGTTCGAAATGTCCAGTTCATGTGACTTTTCTGTAAGGGTTCCCTATATCCTTGATAGGGCAGCAGTGTAGTATCATGGCTAGGAAACTGCGCATGTAACTCAAAGGTTGCAGGTTTGATTCTCAAGTGGGGCACTGCCGCTGTACCCTTCAGCGAGGTACTTAACCTGAATTGCTTCAGTAAATCCAGCTGTATAAAAGGATTGCATGCACGAAATGCAAATCTGTGTAAGTCGCTCTGGATAAGAGCGTCTGCTAAATGCCTAAAATGTAAATGTCTAGTCACAAGCAGCTGGCTGGAGGGTGCCAATTGAATCCTCTTCAATACTAGCATCGCACTCAGCACCACTTTCTTCATTTCCCCAGTACAGACCAGACCAGGCCTGTTAAAAAAGGTGTTTTGTGGCTTGTTTGGCCGTAATCTGTCTCGTCTCATTCTCCACTCCATACCTTTGATTGAACCGTTCCAATGCTACCCTCTCCTTTCTCATCGATTTTCTTACAGGATACAATCCCTTGAAGGACAGCGTCTTGCACACCTCCACCAGTTTCTATTTCTCTTCTTCTTTTTTTTTTTTTCTCAGGTTACAAACTTTCGGTTTGATAAGACACAATAACCAGAGATTAAGTCCCAAAAGCGTGGCTAATTCAGTTCATGCACTCGCGCACATAGAAAAATCCACAAGATTAGATGCACTAGCTCTCACAGCCAGTACACAAAAACAACAACAACAACAACAACATTTCAACACATCCTTACCTGTATGAAGAGAAACGGGGGAAACGGAACAGGGGATTATTTTTTGAAAGCGCCATGTTTTCCCTGGTGGCAAGCCTAATCACCTGGAAGAAGAGTAGTGGCGTTTTCACATTCACCGGGTGAGGGTTATGCAATCAAGCTAACTGTTAGATGTAAATGAACATTAACACATTAACACGTGTAGGTATCGCGTAGCACGTCTACAGCAAGGCGTACGGCTTTGGAAATGCCTTTGATTTAAGAGATCAGACCATATACTCCACGTAACAATAACTCTGTATAAGTAGCGCGCCGGGTGTCTCTCGACAAGGCCATGCGCACATGAAGCAGTGAATGCCATCAGCATAATTCTCACCAAACAAGATTGCAAAAGTTACAACCTTGACTTTATTTAATTTATTTTTTATTTAACCAGGAAAAAAGCCCATTGAGATACAATCTCTTTTTCAAGGGAGACCTGGCCAAGAAAGGCAGCAGAACAGCATTTAAAAGTTACATTGACACACTTTAAAGAGGAAAAAAAAACCATCTGATTAAATTAACAAATACACATAATGGCTCTTGTGTTTCAAAATAACATGATTGCAGTACAGCAGCATTTTTCAAGAACATATTCAATATTTCAATATGCTCTCAAGTGCAGTGGTATAATTCTACCAATAAAAGGAATATGTAAATAGCCAAGTTTCATTAAGTAAGTAATTAATTCAGTTGCCCGTTATATACGAAAAACATTTTTTTCTAGTTCAGGTTAATTGAGCCTTATTAATTGTGCCACAATGTTAACAGCATATCTCATGTGTGTGTGGGTGTGTGTGTAAGTGTGGGCGTGTGACATTGTACACAGACACACCCACCCTATGACGGGCCTGCTTCCTGTCTATATTTTGATTTCACCTGTCTGAAATACCTAAGTCTTATCAGGGTGCCATTTGAAATAATTTGCCTCCGTGCATACAGCACAGGACAGGATGGGTAGGGGGGGGATTATTTGTCAAAGTGTATGTCATCTCATTTAGCTGTGCTGAGGTTGCGTGGCGATATAATCTCTGTAGCTGGGTTCAGCTGGGCTCTGCCTAAGTATATTGTTCAGCAGTAGCACTTTCAGATCTCAATCTTCAGAGAGAGTTCTCTCTGCCATTTTATGACATCGGGGGTGGCTGACTAATGCAGTGCACTGTTGGCCTGCCTCCCATACCAATTTATAACATGGTTCTTCCGTCCGTCCCTCGCATACCGAGGTGTTATGGGCGCGCTGCCGTCCCCTCGCTCTATGCCCCGCTGTAGTAACGAAGGGCTGGGAAGGAGGGAGACCTTTCTGAGGAAGACGAGGGTGACGAAGCTCAACATCACCAGGACGAGACGTTCCAGCGTTTTCTGTGTGGTTTCCTCGTCCACTTCTTATGAAATGAATACATGCTTTGTATACTCTTCACAAAGCGTGTAAGGGCTCCGTTGTGTTTTTCTGGTTTTGTAGTCAAGTTCTGTCTGTGAAACAACCGCCATTATCGCTAAATGGAATTTTCTATTGAAGTATTTATTTATTTTAACAATCGTCTGTTTATTTAATGAGCAATGCCCTCGTTTTTAAACAGCCGAAGCTTTGCCGGGAAAATCCATCTGCCTCGTAGCCAATTATGTCATCCGCTGAAACCTGTGACCCGCCAGGTCACGAGCTCAAGTGATTGGACGTGACCGCACGCCACAGAAATTCGCTAATTATATGAATTATCCATATTGTTAAACATATGTGATGCCCACGTTCCGAGCATGGAAATGAAGGTTTCACTTGCAAATGTGCATGCATGTCTCCAGAGGACTAAAGCATCCATGCGCTGGGCATTGTTGACATGTTTTTTTGGTGTCACGATTCCTCGATAACAGGGGTCCCCAATCTTAGCTGAGAAGTCCCGGTGTGGGTGCAGGCTTTTGTTCGAGCCCAGCATTAACCCAACTGATTCAACTAATCAACCAACCACGGTCTTCAGTTAAGGCATCGGCCCTTCTCGGACAAAACGGGGCCCCCTGCTCTATGAGACGAAGAGGGCATTGCGTTCTATCTTCGTGATTGCTTTATTCCCATTCCCCTACTTCCGAAACACGCCCCAGGCTGTTGTGCTGAGGCCTCCTCCTGCCAATTTCTCCGTAGGCCACATTGAGACCTGGAACACAATGCTATTTACATAAACCTCACGAACACGCCAATGGAAAAACATGTGGTAGATGCCATGTGCCACACACAGCACACCGTGGTCAAGTCAAGCTTTCATTTTGCAGCTGCCTCTTGTTCTTGTCCGATGACTGCTTGAGCATGGCGTTGTGCGGAGTGAAGTGGTGAAAGAAAGGACGAGCACACGTCTCCACATCCGTCCCCTCACAGCACGTCCCAGTCAACACGCGTGGCGGCGGCGGTGGGTTTTGGCATCAGAGCGAGCTGAAGGAACAGATGCATTTAGATATCGGTCTATTAGTTAAATGGAATCATCTACAAACGCGACTGTCACTAAATGGAGGCATCTGGACGGCACTTCTAAGAGCACGGCAAAGATATTTCCTCTTCATCATCCGTGGGCGACGTGCATGTGCCCGATTTAGTTTTCTGACACAAACTTTGCGGTGAAGTTGGCATTCGCCCAACTGCGGAGTTGGATAACTATCAACAGCAGCGACGATATATATATATATATTTTTAAAGTTACACTTAAACTGAACAACAAAATAGAACTCTTAGCTTGCTCCAGGATAGAATAAAATAATTAACTTCCTGTGAGATTTGCCTTCTGATAATTTCATGACTTTTTATTATCTTTTTATTAAATTTTTCTGAAATAGAATTTTGAGAGAAAGAATTGTATGATCCACACAATTGCATCTTTATATGAACTTCATCCTGTCATGATCCAAATAAGCATGAGTGTGTTTCTCTGTAAATTGATGCATTTATAACATATTTGCTTTCTTTTTTTATTTGACATTATAGAGTATTTTGTGTTGATCAGTGGCAAGAAATCCCAATTAAATCAATTTTGATTCCATGAAGTTAGAAAATGAAATTAGAAAAATGCCAAAGGGGGTGAATACATATTGTATTATTATAAATGTGAATGTAATGTATAGCCACTATATATGGTTGGTTTGGCTACAATGGTGCAGAATGGAAAAGTATCTAAACACTACTGCATTGTTGGTAATCTGAGTATTTGGGCACAGCTGTAGACATAAAGGTGAATATTTCCAGTCTGAAAAAGGTGTGGTTTTTTTCCTTGAAAGCCTTGTTTCGGCAGGCATGTTAATGATTGCCTGGAATGGATGGTGACCCCACGGGGTCAACAATACAATCCTTTAGTGAAGCCGACTGTAATTACCATGACTCCATTACACAGGGCCAGAGACGAGAGCCGCTGGCCACTCCACCGCCGAACTCGAGCGCAAGAATGTGTCCGTCGTGCCCAGGAGCTTGGACAGACACCAGAACATAAAGGTTATCGGGATAAAAATAGACGCGGCGAAACGGGATGCTATTAAGTCAAGAATCGCTCGCAACGTTGCGCGCTCGACGGCTGCTGCTTCGCGCGTTCCCGGCCATTCGCCACTCGATGCACTGAAGTTGATACAATTGGTCGTTTAAATGCAAGAGGAAAAATGCATCTCATCGATGTGAATTAAAAAAATAATTACAATAAAATGTAAAAGCCACGCGTGGATCCAGAGAGAAACTACGCCCTCGACATTCACGGTTTAAAACAAAGACAAAGACGCGGTGTGACGAGTGGAAATGCCGGCCCACTGCGGACAGGTATGGCAGTCAAGCACTAGAGGACTCGGTAAAAAAGAACGATTAACATTCACCTCACTTGCTGGACTTGGTTTGCAGAAATAAATATAATTACTCCTCCCACGTCTCTCCCTGGCCTTGGTCTCCGCGTTCAGCAGAATAGGGCATGAGCAAGTCTCAGGAACCAGTTCCCTTGCACCAGTGTATTGACATTACCAAGGCCATCTTTTTTCTGCTGACAGACCACGACAGGAAGTAAATCAAATCCAATCAGGATGCAGAAAATAAAAAGAGAAAAAACATCCATCGATAACTTGACGATCATGAAGCATACCGATGCATTGTCATTTCCGTTCGGGCTGCTGGCCCGCTGTGATGCACTGCAAACGGAAACCCGAGCTAATTCATTACCCTCTCCTTTAGCGCATACATAATTCAGCCCCAGTGCCGTACTGTAACAGGGTTTTGTGCCCTGGCCACGAGACCCTCTCCATCACAGATGTTTACCCACTTGATTAGGAAACGCGCCCTGCCTTGCGTCATGATTCAAGCAAGTGTCTGTAAGTGTGAGTGACTGAGATCCAAGAATAATGAGAGCCAATTAGGGCTACATCTTGTCCCGGTTCCATTCAAAGCAGCTCTGTTCAAAGCAAGACATGTTCCCATCTCTGTGTCATCCCTAGAGCTCCCCGATATTGTTTACCTTGCATCGTCTCAGCACCACACATTGATTATAGGAAGCGTGGCGTCTGATGTGTGATAAAGACACTAATAACCCGTAAGGTAAAAGTTATTTCTTTAACGACGATTCGATCACCGCGGGTGAAATGTGGCGACACGGCGTGAAAAGTGTGTGACGAAAACACAACGAGGACGTATGAAACATGTTTTTTTGTTGTTGTTGTTGTCGTGATTCTCTCACTGGCACGAATGTCCCTGAGTTGGCCTGAGTGTGACCTCTGTCCTGGGTGTGGATGAGCAGATCTGCTCACGGGTAAGGGCTTATGTATTGTCCATGCACAGGACGGCGTGGAGAAGGTGCTCAACCGGAAATGCGTTTCAGCACCCGACGTACACCGACAGACAGAGGGCCCGAGGAATGATGGTGGGAGAACCGCGGCAAGCGATTTAGCTGATAGCAAACAGACTAGCAAGTCCACTGTTAAAATGTCCACCTTGAACCTATATATATATATATATATATATATATATATGTATACATACAGTGCCCCTTTAAATTCTACACCCTGTTTCAAAAATGTCACCTTTTGGTACCTTACAGCCTGACATTAAAACATATGAAATCAGACCTTTTCCACCTTTATTTACACATATTACCCTACAACTTTTTTATATTCTCCACATTTCTCAACATTAATTATCAGTCCACACCCCGCTTATCATACCAATTGTAAACTATCTCAGGGGTAACCAATCACCTTCCAGATCACGCACCAAGCTGATTGGCTTCCACCCTTGTTCAACTGTATTGATTCTGAAAAGTGTAGACAAGGGGCAATGTATGTGTGTATGTACAATATGTATATATATAGATAGATGTACCCACTGAAAAAAGTGTTTGTGTGTGTGTACATGTTATGGGTCATTTTATGTGTGTGTACACGTTTACATTTGCCTGTGTGTGTGTGTGTGTGTGTGTGTGTGTGTGTGTGTGTGTGTGTGTGTACGCTCTTGTTTTCCTAAAGGGCTCTACCAAGCCAAGCCACGCCTACTACTGAGTGATATGCAGGAAGTCCATTGGACAATATTAAGGGATGAAATCTATGGATTCTGCTGTGTAGTAGATTGGTTTACACCACACCCTTAATTCTTCCTGTCGCCATGGTGACATCAGTATACCATCATTTATGCTCGCCCAGGTACCATAGCTCCCACCGGCAGTTTATCCTATGTGCTCTTCAGCAGCACAGGGCAATGCACTGTGGGAAAGTAGAGGAAGCAGGTCACTTATTTTCGATTTCGATTTGCATTTTGCCTTCTTTATTCATTGCATTCATTTATGTTTTACTATGTATAAAGCTGATTCATTGAAAATATGTCTGTTTTATGTTTACGGTAGAGGGCAAACGAAGGTTGTTGTTGTATGAAATGAATAGATAAACAGGAAACAGATAACCATACATCAATGATACACTGAACCATACCTTGTAAAATGGTCTCTCTGTCTCTCCACACACACACACACACACACACACACACACACACACACACACAGTCACTTAATTTTGACATCATAATGACTACTTAATAGCCAGTTGACAGTAATATAAAAAAATTGGTGGAACTATTGAAGCAATTTAATACATTTTTCCTCTTGGCACTCCAAGATCTGGTTTCATACCAGACCCAATAATATTCCAATTAGTCTGAGTGTGTGTGTGTGTGTGTGTGTGTGTGTGTGTGTGTGTGTGTGTGTACGCACATGGTGGAGAGTGAAAAAAGCACACTTTTGGTACTTGGACCCAATATAATTCCAATTAGCTGTGCCTGTGTACGGTGGGAGGCAAAAGCCAACGCTGATGCACCGTGCCTTTTGTGCTGCTAAACAGACCTCCGCCTCGGAGCTCAAAGCCCGGCTGACAGCCGCGTCCCCTCTAACATGTGAGCACTAATCACATGCTAATTGACTTTCCCAAGAATGCGTCGGCTGTCTCAAACTATTAGCAACAACTCCATAGTCCTTCCCAGTCAAGCCAAACCAGAGAGGATTTCTGTCTCTTCCACCTACACATTCTTTGGACTTTGTGTGTGTGTCTGTGTGTGTGTGTGTGTCTGTGAGCGTGTGCCTGTGTGCGTGTGCTGACGCAGACAAAGAGGGAGGGAAGCGGTGTTAAATGTTTAGGGATTTGGAGAGGGTAGTAGTCTGACTGAGATATTGAGGACAACGCACTTGTCCTACTGAAAACAGGAGAGATGCCCTTCTCCTTTTGTGAAGTGGCTGTAGTCAACAGTTCACTGGAACGATGGAAAAGAACGGCTTGACCGCTCCGGTTCCTGCGCTTCATGCCTGAAAAGAGAGCGACACTTTGCCCTGCCGGTCTCAATAACATGAACACAAACCAACACGTTAAAACGTTAAAACGCGCACGGTTCAGCACAGGCAGTGCGCACAGGGGCGGCGTGCCTTTAAGTTGGTGAATAAACATTCGCATAAATAAACATTCTGCCGCTATTAATATGTCTCTCTTTGTGGCACGCCGGAGCGCCCGGAGGAAAAGAATCAAAACGTAAGTCATTAGAGCAGAGTCAGAACCTGAACGCCAGCGAGAGAGATCTGAATGACAATTATATTTCACCTGCTGCAATCTGCAGCGATGAAGCGCACGCACCGCGTCTCCCTCCAGACCCGAAGGGACTGAGCTGCTTTCAATTCGGCTGCTTTTTTATTTTTTATCTTCACGGCTGTTTAAAAAACAAACACATGCACTCACACAAACACATACACACGCAGGCACACTCACTCACACACAGGCTCACTCACACACACACGCACATACACACATGCACACTCATATGCACACACGCACGCACACACACACACACACACAGGCACACTCGCACACAAAATGCATACACACACAATGACACACATGCACACAGTCGGACAAACACATACACACACAGGCACACTCCCACACAAACATACACACACACACTGACACATACACACACATGTGCACACACCTACGCACAGTCACACAAACACATAGACACACAGGCATGTGCACACACACACACACACACAGGCATGTGCACGCACACACACACACACACACACACACTCTCATGCACACACGCGCATACCAAAGCAGCCTGTTCTGTTATTCTCCTCATTCTGCCATGAAACAACCTTGTCACTCAAACCAATAAAACTGAACGCTGCAGTGCATTCACATTATGAATGACGAGAGCAGGCAAAGTGCCCTTACAGCACCAACATACACATAAAAATATGGCACCTGACTTCTAGTGAGGGAAATCCAATGTAAAGATCATTTTTAGCTTGCCAAATGATGTACTCTACAAAGCTTTCAACAAATACCAAATGGACAACTCATTACCAAACAGAAGTCAGTGGAAATTGCATTCATTTCAGAGTGCATTCAAAAATAGACCGCAAAGAGTAACAACACACAGGGCCATGCCTGAGCAGGGTGTTGTGGGAAGTGTAGTCCTTTCGATTGGCGATTGGACCTCTGACCTTATTTATTTACATAATTGACCCCGACAGGGACCACTTGAGAGTGAAATTCTCTTTCGATAACGCGTGCAGGAGTCCGACGGGCCCTAAAGGGGAGCGAGGCTCCGAGGGAGCAGCGTTATGAAACAAAAACAGCAGTACCTACTCCTGCACAACAAAACATTGATTTTAATGCATCATTTGACACATTAACAGATACACCTATTAACAGCGCTAGGAGCAGTCGAAGTTGAGTTAGGTTGTCAGAAGCTGCCTGCTGGTCGACCGACTGCCGCGCCACTTTCTATGTTCCCACGGCGATGCCATGTCTTTCATGACAGAACAAGGAGCATTCCTCGCTGGCTTTAAGCGTACGGTCTGACCTGTGTAACCTCCTACCTACCTCTAGCAGTTTTCTCGGTCAATGGCTTTCAGTGTGTCTGAAATGGACTCAAGTTCTTCACTTCTTGTGAAGTATTTCGAATTACAGTTTGTGATGTTTTTGTTTCTGAAAGCGCAACAAGATCTTTTTCTGTTAACAGCTATCAACTGCTGTTACGGATATTTTTATTTATGGAGTGTGCATACATTAGTTATGTCAGGCTCAATTTTAAATATTGGAGCCTTACAAAAAATTGGGAGCCAACTCCACCTGTGGCAGTTATTGAAATCTATGAGTCAAGGGACAATTATTGTTTTTAAACCAATTATTATATCAAAGTTTTTTCATTTTCTCCAGCATTTGCAATCATCAACTTTTGTACACTTGCCTCGATGTAACACTCGATGTAACAGCATTTCACTTTTTTTATTTTTTAAACAAAAAGAGCAACAGAACAAGAAACATTCTCCACTAGCTAGTTTGCCATCATTGTACTTATAGCTATTGACAAACCACTTGTTATAACCACATGACTAGAATATAACTAAAAACTAGACTCTCAATGTAAAGAGCCATAGTAGAATGGCAAACAAAGAAATGCATCTGCTTATGCAAACACACACACATACCCTATGTCCGTCCGTCCGTTCCTTTGTCCGTCCCTCCCTCCGTCCCTCCCTCCCTCCCTCCTCCCTCTCTCTCTCTCTCTCTCTCTCTCTCTCTCTCTCTCTGTGACAGCATCACAATACCCCTGCAGAACACAGGAGGCTTGGGACAGGGTTCTAGAATCTTCCTCCCCAGACACCTCTTCCATTATTTCCTCATTCAAAGTGCACTCAAGTTTAAATTGGAAAAGGGAGCTTCCATCTGTTTGTTAAGCATTTAACGCCTTTTAACAAAGTGTTTAACCTATTCATGCTTAACCTCGTGGTGTTCTGCTATTGGTGGGGCCTCCAGTATTTCCACCACACACTCACATGAGGGCGAGATATTTAAAACATTAACAAATGCAACTATGTATATGTGTGTGTATATATATATATAAAGGTAACTGCCAAAACAAAGTAAGCCGTTGAGTAAATGAAGGGTTCCGGTGGCTTTGTAATGATGAATATACACACACAGCATACTGTATATACACACAGTTGATAACTAAAAATATGAATTTAAAACCTAAACGTTGACCCATTGCGAGTGCCTTATGAATCCTGAATTCCGTTTTCCCTGCCCTCGGCTGAACGCGCTCAGGTTTACAGTCACAGATCAGGCCGGATCCTTGAGTGAATCTGCCCCTTAATCTCTCCGGTCTCAGGAGGGGGACACTCAGGGGGATATCATTGAGCTTTCTCAACATCGTAAAGGGATTAATAACCGCCAGATTATAGAAGCTATTTCCAGTTCAGTTCCGTCAGCAGAAAAAAACACAAGAGGGCATAGGTGGAAATGAGTTCAAGGGAAATTTAGCAGGGAGAAAAGGAAATCGTTTCCCCACATTGTTCCTTTGATTAACATTGTTAACGCCCGGAATATCGTAGCAGGAATCTTATTGGAGGCAGAGGCTCTGAGATTTTTCTAAGACCTGGCTTGACACAGTGTCGGATGCCCTTCATAACTGTAGTAAAAGAATGAAATGGGCAGTTTTGGTTGATTAAAATGTTTCTTTTTTTTAAAAGTCTGTCATTTTATCTTGGAGACTCCTGCAGATAGGTCACAATAAAAAACACATTTCTTGGCTTCCTGCGTGGTCCAGTGGTTGCAACATTCGACGCTGGCCACAGCTACCGGGGTTTGATCCCACCGGCTGCGCCAGAGTCGGCTCTGGCCAGGAATGCCACCAGGGGTGGCAATTGGCTGTCCGCCCCAGGGAGGGGGAGGCAAGCCGACAGGCTCTGTAGTACCAGAGTTACGGTCAACGGCCTGGCGAGTGCCATCTCGGAGGGGACGATACTTTGCCTTTGTCACTACCGGTTACAGGGCTACGGCAGCGAACTCACATTACGAGGGGGGGATTGATTTGAAAATAGCGGGTGTAATTGGCTACCAAAATGGGACAAAATCTGAAACAGAAATGTAAAAAAATCATTAAAAACCCCCACATTTCTCAGGTGTAATTTTCAAGCAAACCCCCCCATATATGGATATAATTAAATAAAACATAAGACAAAACAGTCTCAGATAAAATGGATACACACACACACACACAAACACACACGTGTGCATACTAATGCACCGACAGCATACTCCCATATTTATATAATGTTCTCTTAATATTTGACATACGTTGCATTGCATTACTGTGAGCGCTGACCTAGCATCGGGTTTGACTGACATTAATGTGACGTGTCATCGGGTTTGAAACGGGACCGCTCGGTGGCGGCCGCGATACCGTAGCCCTTTCCAGAGAGCATGCCGCAACGGCGTAATCCGACTGGACAGTGAACCAGTGGGCCCTCGCCCCCAGGACCGCAGCGTCTCATCTATCAGCAGATTAAATGACATCGCTGTTAACGGGGTTGTAAACGTCTTTGGAAATGTCCTTTCGGAATTCGCTTGAGCAATATTGTGCCGAAGGTGCCCCGGAGGTCAGGCCTTGGGCCCCGCAGACGGTGATATGTTAGGGTCAATAAAAGGGTAAATTGGCGTAAAAAATAAATAAATAAACACATGCCGGTCGGTGCAGGCTGGACTAAATCCCACCCACCCCAGCTGAGCCACAGTGTTACGAGAAGGCTATGTGTTAGCGAGATGCTTTGATAGGGAGCTGAGGAGGTTAACTGAATCCACTGTTAACCACCCTGCTGTGGTTTATTTTCGAACGATCCCAGTCCGTCCTCGTGCCACGTTGAGCCTTTAACCTCCTCCCGGGACCAGAGGTTTTGAGATACGGTATAACAACGTTTTATTTTTAAACATGCCCATTACTACTTATGCAAACACTGGATGCTGGACACTTGGAAGTTTGCCCATAAAAGCTGGTGCATTTTGAACTCATTCTGATACACGCTGCACCTAAAAACGCATCGAACAATTCTATTTAGTTGTATTTCTAGTACTAATATCACAAGCGCAAACAATAAAGTGAACATTTATACATTAAACAGGTATATCTCATAAAATACAGGCTTTTAAATTATTCATCCTAAAAGTCTAGATTACTGGACAAACTGGAATCTCCCATTATCATAATAATCATCCCGTACACTGGACGCTTTGAAGGAGGAGGTGAAGACATGACATCCATTCTGAGGTTCATGACCCCTCATTCTCCCATAACTAGTGTCTAGCACATTCTCTAAGCATCCGATGAATCCATTAGAGGGACTAATTTACCCTCTTGAATATAAAGAACAAGCCCCGGACCCAATTCACCGGCCAATTCAATCTATTGAATAAAATAAAGCAAAACCACTCCATGCATCCATATGACTAACCGATTGTAATTGTGCTAGCGCCGGGGAAAGTGGTGCTAAATTGTCCCTCCAATTAAACCCTGCGATGACCTCGAGATGTGTGGCGGCGGTCCCCGTCTCGCCCCTCCCTCCCTCCCTCCCTCCCGGGGCATGGTGCTCCTCGGCGCGAGGGATCCTGAAGGAAGCGGAGCGCGCTTCTAATGAAAGGCCGCGTGGAAGCGAAGAAGATCAATGCGAGTTTTAATTACTGCGGATTCAGCCGTCCTCCCGTAACGAACACGGGGCGCGCGCTACTGCGACACACGCGTTCGGGAGGCTCGGAGCGATGTTATGGAAATGAGCTTTTAAAAGGGAGCCGGTGTAATATCATATCGGATTTTCTTCAGCGCCTCGGCGAGGCACGGTGGCAGCCCTGGCTCTGCTGTGAAGTTTGATCACAAAACAAGTGTGTGTGTACACACTAGGGCTGGATGTTATTTTTCTAGTTGCTGAATTAATCTGTGTAATTGGATCCTGGTTTTGTATTTTTTTAATTTACGGTTACATAATATGCCGTTTGTTACTATTAAATGTTTACATTCCAAACACACATTGACAGTGGATGTTAATATCACACAGACTTCAGGACACAGTTTTTGCTTCGAGATTTGAATCCGTGAGAAGGGAACGGTTGTTTATTTTCAGTTAGCCTGCTAGCGGTAGCGAATGAAGGCTTATCTCGTAGGTCTCTCAAACGGGACGATGTGAACCTGTGAACCGAAGCGCCTTCTTCACTTTGCAGTGTGAATCGCCGCCTCTACCTGTAGGCCCGCCTCCGCTGAGATCATGTGATTCGATTGGAACATATGGGTCACGTTCCTGAAATGTGGGAGACTCATCACTGAACCAGCTTTTGCCAGGCTTGTAGTACATGAGGCTACTGCTACTTCACCTACTACTATTAATAATAATAATAATAATAATTAATAATAAATGTTGAAATTCTTCCTCTTATCCATCATATTATTATTATGCAATAATAATATAATAATAATAATTGCACATTATAATGTATTTTCCTTGCTGTCTGTCAGCTTCACATTATAAAATAAAAAAGCGCTGCTAATCCCCACCATACACTGAGCACTTTCCCAACCTTCTGCCTCGCACTGACCGGGGCATCTGCCCACTGGCTCTCCTCCTGATCGCAGTCATCCGTCTGCTCCAAGTCCATCCGGATGTCGGCCGGTTGCCTGGTTACATCGCCTCCCCATCCACCCTCTGTGTTTCACTGTTGTTTATATGAAGGGATTCTCAAACGGGAACACAAAGGCCTGGATCCAAACAGAATGGTCCCTAGCGCTCTATGCCTTCAGACATGGCATGTGACACAAGCACAGCCCACAATACACAATCTGCCCCACCAATAAATGTACCCTTTTTATCCCACTGTCTGCAATAATGTTTGTTTTTTACCATTCATATGTTTCTCCTTATTTGTTATCGGTAAAAGGGCCATTGCACAGAAGGCAGGTTTGTCAATTGAGTCTATGTTTATAGATTAGGCTACGTGCTAACGAATGCACTAATTGTGCTAATTTACTATCTCTTCGATGCACGTTGTCCGCTAATTTAGTGTTGCTGTTTTGCGATTTAAATTTAGCTGTGACTATTTTGCCAATGACTCATTTTCCTCAAAAGTGCTGTGTAGGAATATAAGATAGCACAGCAATGTCATTTGAACAATTGAAATTGGGAAGAATTCAGCAATCTACCCTCAGTCTCTACCTCGTAACATGAAGAGCCATCAGACAAAAAAAACACAACAACAACAAGAAAGTATCAAGTATCAAAAAGTGTGTCGTTGTCTGGTCTCGTAATGGTGTGATCATTTTAAGACCTCACCTGCATTTCTTTGTCACTACCTGGTACGAGAAAGATGTTTTGGTGGGTTTGTCTTGTTTCACTGCTTGTTAGTGTGCTGCAGAGAAGCAGGTGGGAGCCAGCCTTGATAGACCCTGATGGGATTCTCTGTGATTCTGAGCTTTTGTGTTCTCGGGAGGAGGGTAAGATTCTGCCATAATCTCTCGTAGGTGAGCTCTCAATTTTTAGTTTTCAGTGTTCAACACATCGCTTCACTGTGATACCTAAATATAATTTTCAGGATTTCAGAATTACGGTAAAAAAAAGATTCCTACGGAGCAACACATTTTGATTGATTTAAATATGTACATTTTTTCCTTTGCAGTCGAGGCTTTCATGTTTATCTGCTATTGAGCTGCGTGTATACTTATTCCTGTCCGCCAAAGAATTTGAACGTGTTTTTAGGTACTTAAAGGTGACCTCTTTTCCATGTGTACAAGTGTGATGCTTTCATTGGGGGATTCACAGTTTGTTAAGCTTACTCCGGCATGCAGGATTTTAATTTCTATGCGGATGGTTTAATTCAAGATTAACATGGAGGACCGAATGAGCCGCACTAAGCACTTTTTTGGTTTCTGCGAGCGCGTGATTGTTTTGATTAATCGCTGGGGTTATGCGGTAGAGCAGTCTTTCCCAGCCCTGGTCTTGGCCCCCAGCATGTAAGCTGGATATTACCCCTGTTTAATTAGCTTTGATTGAGCTGTGCATCTGACAGAAAATAATATAATTGTAATAAAAAATTACATTTCTCAACAGCTTTTCTCTCCCTTTTTCCCTTCCAAATCTGGAGTTTGCTAAGTGTATCTCCAGGCACTGGTGTACAACCTAACCCAGCATGCAGGGCCATTCCTCCACTGCCCTCCTCCATTGTCCAAAGGCCTGTGAGCCAGTGACTATTTTACACCCTACAGGCCACGCACAGTACTACAGGAGAGCCAGTAACTATCTTACACCCTACAGGCCACACACAGTACTACAGGAGAGCCAGTGACTATCTTACACCCTACAGGCCACACACAGTACTACAGGAGAGCCAGTGACTATCTTACACCCTACAGGTCACACACAGTACTGCAGGAGAGCCAGTGTACAGTACTTCAGAAGAGCCAGCAACTATCTTACACCCTACAGGCCACACACAGTACTACAGGAGAGCCAGTGACTATCTTACACCCTACAGGCCACACACAGTACTTCAGGAGAGCCAGCAACTATCTTACACCCTACAGGTCACACACAGTACTACAGGAGAGCCAGTGACTATTTTACACTCTACAGGTCACACACAGTACTACAGGAGAGCCAGTGACTATCTTCTCTTACACTCTACAGGCCACACACATTACTATAGGAATGTCAGTGAATAGTTTACACCCTACAAGCCACACACAGTACTTACGGAGAGCCAGTAACTATCTTACACTAGGCCACACACAGTACTACAGGAGAGCTAGTGCTAATCTCTAGGAGAGGCGAGTCATATCTCTATTACTGTGGGTAGCCAACGGGCGCCTGGTGGGAACTAATAAAGTGGTGACCAGAAGAACATGTCTGGCTTAAATCCATCCTACATGAGATGAGGTAGCACAGTCCTACAGAAGAGAATCCAAATCCAACCAACCAATGTGCCCTCAACTTTGACAGACAAATACATGCATACAATACATGTTTTTCTCTTCACAAAAACAGTTTGGGAAGTTAATATTGGTGATCAGTGAACTCGCCAAACTACACTTGCTTGATTTATGAGCCAAAGTTAAGGACAAGTCTTGCTTGAATCCAGATCTGAGTCTTTTATACAATTTTTGACAGCCTCATCATGCAAGAGGAACTGTTGAATAAGACAGAGGGCGTTGAATGAGTCATGAGATTAGCAGTCATCAGTGAGGGTTTAGTTTTCCATCTCCCTTAAATGAATCCACTCAGTAATTAAGAACAGCAGATGGCAACTGACAAAATATCCAACTAACGATCACAATATTCCACCCAAGCTAAAATCAACCAATCACGCCAGCGAACAAGCGATGCATCAAAGTCACATGCCGGGAACAGTCGCCGCCCGACGCTCTCTGTTCAAGATCATCGCTATCTGCTGCACGCCACCGTTTCCCCCTCCAAATCAGATAGGACCGAAATCCAGTGTCAAACAGCGTTTGTGTGTTTCCCTAGATAAAGGCATGTTGTGAATGGGGTTTACCAGTGGTTTAGAGAAAATCACTTCACTGTGCTTCTGCTGCCTCGGGCACATTCTGTATTCTTTGAAAGTACCCAGCAAAAACATCCCCTCTGAAATGATTTACTTTGATGCTGTTGTATTTAATTGTCACGGTTCCAAGTACAACAGGCTGCATTTGGTTACAAATACTGTATTTCTAAAGATACGAAATAAGATAACACCATCACTGGTCCACACACACACACACACATATACACACAAACATTTGTTTTTGAGAACAAACTTGCCACACAGACAAATACAAATCTGAAATCTGTATCTCAACAAAGGTAATGGAAATTGTACCATTGGTTAAAGGTTTATACAACTAATAATTTACCTGATTGATTAATTGCACTACAGAAAGTAGCTACATTTGTAACTACAACTACTTATATATTTTTACTTTCCTTGTGTAATTAATGGGGTTCTTTGTGGCTTATGGAATGATAAAGTATAATCTGAATTCTAAAATACTCAATGCAATTCAAGAAACACAATTGTGCATTTGTGCTTATTACTATTATTATTTTGAAACACTATCTCAAAGAGCACTTTTAGTATTTCACAAGATGACTTATTCAACCCTGCCATACAGGGTTGAACCCATTTAAAGGTAACAGTTTGATTGATTAATATGAGAAATCCCATCGGGTATGAAGGTTATAACCCTGAACCGAGCCGCGCCGTCCTCAAGGTCGCTACGACAAAACAACACTGTACAATTACGTTTTAGGCCCGACAAACACTGCTCTAATTACAGCTGGCCGCGGGGAAATGAAAGCCTCACTCTAAGGCAGGATGTCAAGGATAACACCAGAAAGGCGATGTGAGGTTGAGTGGATTTAAATTCCGAGCGGCAGCCCCCCGGTCCGGACAGGTGAAGCGCTCCGTCCGCCGTGGACCGCGTGGGGTAAACCTGCCAGTGACGGAGGTCCGCATCACGTTGACGAGAGGGGCCCAGCAGACAGGCATTCACACGGTGTTCGCCCCTTGTCCGAGTCCTGGCGGCGTTCCCAGAGACCTGAATGCAGAGGCCATAGGCCACAACAAGGCGGACGGAAAGCAAGGTGACAGCTCAGCTTTGTGACTGATGAAGCGTCGGTTTTTTACCCCAGAAGAAAAAAAAAGGATCACTTTACCGTGTCCCTGCCTTCGACATGCCAGGTCGTAAATTTGTCAACAGCCTTTTTTGTTTTTTTTGGATCACGGCGTTTTGGATTCGTAGAAACGTTTAAAGGCACGGCCCATGCGGTATATAGCCTACTCGGATATACTTGCTTTTTTCGGACAGATCGTCGCTGGCCGTTTAGGAGAGTGCATGCGAGGTCTGTGCAGCGTTAGCGATTCGTGATGGAAAGGTCATTTGGCTTGGATCCGGGGGTGCTGGCGAGGGTGCAACTCTGCTCTCCGTCCCGGAGTTGTCAGAACGATTGTGTGGCAGCTCAGCTCCACGGGGTTCTCTTGATGTCTCCGCCACTTCGGTTCAGAGTCCGTGACTCAGCCCGACTCCGCTGCGAGGGGGGCGCGCGCTCGTACCCTTCTCTGCCCGGGCGGCGAGATGCACTCTTCCCCAAACGCGTCACGGCCTCAATCGTTTCTGGTCTTTCCTAACTGCTACGCGGTCACACATGCGTGAATTTAGGGAAATGATGCTGCAGATCTAGTGTTCTCTCTATCCATATGCAAGTCCAACTTTTCTGCTTTTTCCTAATTCTGTATTTATGTTATTTAGTCATAGACATTATTGCTCACGTCTCTCTCCGTCCTGTAACACCAACGTGAAGAACTGTCTATTTCTGTATGGAGCATGTCACATCGTTCTGATCGTTTGGAGTTGTTATTATTTGACTTCAGTAATTTGTACAGTACGGTGTTTTAAAGCCATGAGATCACTAATGAATTAATGATGAGGTCTGTCTTAAAAACAATGCGACTCAGCCCACTGCAGTAGACTATTACACAAATTACAAATGAAAGATCTAGTGTAAGCACTTGTTATATTTGTTATGCAAAGCCGTGATAACGATTAATGAAAAAAGCATTTCATCGCGTAACCTTTATTACATGACTTCGAAATACAAACAAAAATATTTATAGAAGACTAATTGGCCTAGGATTCTTTGATTGCGTTTGTTTGGGTCTTAACGTCCCCATATTGTCGTGCTTGAGAGAATACAGAATTGCACAACACGCTGTTAGAAATGTATTTAATTCAGCATTAAACGCAACCTCACGCAGCGCTGCAAAATGGACATTTTTCGGAGGGAATCGGAGCATCGGGGGAAAGTGGTGGAAAGTGGTGGGGCGAAGCCGAGAATCGCTCATTTAGACACTAAACACAAACACATTTGGAAAGTAGGCCGGGGCGACTCAGGTCCTGCAATGGCCAGCTCTGCACATCATTCACAATGATAATACTTATGAAGGCTATTAAAATGCAGTCTATTCAGGGATCTGATGAGACTCCCAAATATTGTAGAAATTGGTTGAGGCTCTTGAGGCTTAAGAGGCCAGCAGAGGGACATTCTTCAGAATCCAGCATCGATTATATCTCACATGAAGAAACATGTGAGCCATTAGAGGGGGGAAAAAACATAATTAAAACAGAAAAGCCAGAGCCACAAGAAATGGCCATTGGTGGGCTACAGGTACCTGCCAAAATAAAGGAAACACTTGGGGTAACCCAGTGAGGGCACTCAAATGGCTCTGGCCCGGGCTAGGCGAGTCCCACCCGGGCCTGTCTGTGGTACCCGCCGACACACACGCATGGTACTGTACCCGTTTAAAGGATCCCTCATTTACCCACGTGTTGCCTTTATTTTTCCAGCTGCCTGTATATTGGGCTGAAATAGGAGGCTGCGCACCATCAGTGGCTAGGGGAAGGATGTTTGGGTTTCCTTACCCAGTGATGCTGTCCATGGTACTGAAACTACAATACCCTACATGCACTATTCCACACAGTTTTGAAAATATGACAAGCATTTGTGGTACAAGTTTATTGCATACCGGTTAGGGAACTGGACTTGTGACGCAAGGTTTGCGGGTTTGATTCCCAGGTGGGGCTCCGCCGTGGTAACCCTGAGCAAGGTACTTCACCTGAATCGCTTCAGTAAAATATCCAGCTGTATAAATGGATTGTATCTTAAGAAGTGTGAGCTGTGTAAGTCGCTCTGGATAATAGCGTGTGCTTACCGATGGTGACGTGACATGGGCGCGGTGTGCCTGTACCGAGAGCCACCCCCGGACCCATCCCCTCGCCGGCTCTGCGTCGCAGACAGCGCTGCAGACCAGCGAGGTCAACGCGATGAGACGGCAGGAGCTGTCAATCAACGCTCAGACTGCTGACAACGAGAGGCGGCGCGCGGAGGCGGCGCGTGACGGATTAGCACATTCCCAAAAACAGCGTGCTGTTGCTATGCGTGGATTTCACCTGCCGTTTATAACCGCTTCATTTTGTCATTACGTGCAAGAGGGGAAGAGAAGGCAATTACACACAGGAATATGAAATATGCATATATTTACATCAGAGGGGGAAAAAAAAATATTATATTAAATCTGGATAAATTACATTTACATGTCAAAGCTCGGGGTTAGAACTGATTAAAATGTGTTCTATTCCCCACAGGTTAGACTGCAATTATTTGTTTGTAAGGATAAGTCATAAACTTCAAACATCAAATCTAGTTAATGAAAAAAATGGGAAAATGTTTTTTTTTGTTTAATTATGCGATTCTTTTAATAAGAAAAAGGTTTATATACATTTTAAAACAAATCTCTCTTGATGAATAGCAGGGTTTTTAAAATGTATTTCAGGAACAATAATAATAATCTTAATAATCCATCATAATCTTCGTCATCATCATCATCATCATCATTGCAATCACCATCATCGTAATCATCAACACTAATCTGATTACTAAAGACCCTCGGGCTTGTTTAGGCCCAATTATTATTTCCATATTCCATATCAATACATGTTTGATGTCCTATTTCTTGCTTGGTATAGAATGTAGATTTCCAGCCCCGCGCCAGCACCACTGTACTAAAGCCTACCTTCCACATACAAAACAATTTTAAGAAATTATAACCTTGAGAAATGTGTGAAGAGCAGAGAACATGTATCTGTTTTTTTTCTCTCCATCACACACACATGCTTCTTAAAGCGGTGGAAATTCACGTTCTGCCCAAGCCTCTTTTCATCCGTCTTTGCGGGTTGAAGTGTTCTGTATAATTAATTGGCTGAAAATACACTCGGACTGTGTCTCACCTATAGCGAGTCTCTCTCCGGGCCTTGTTAATATTCAAACATTCCGACGGGTACGGTAAACACTCTCCCGTTCAAACGGCTCGCGAGGAGGTGCTGCAGTCGCCACGTAGATGCGGAAGCGCGTAGGAGGAGACTTCAATGGCTTTCCCCGTGCCGGGGAAAATGTGCGTGATCTTTCCTCCTAAACGCTGAAGATGAAACGTTAGATTGCCGATGGAGGCCCAATTTGCAGCGCTGTGAGGATGCGGGCCCCTCTCCTTACCGGCAACCATATTCAGACGTGCGGGAGTTTAACACGCGAGCGACGCCACAATCCAGGCAATCTTCATTTGTAAAAAGTGGGCTTTGCTGATGGCAAGGTGTTTTTTATTTGGTTGTATTATTGGTTTTATTCATTCGCGGTTGCGCCTCGTAGTGCTTGCGTTTCGCATGTTTTGAGGGTTGTTTGGCAGAAATCCGCCATGCCATGATTAATGGAAGATACAAAACATATCATAACCCAGAGAACAGGATTTGGCATTCATAATGCAGGTCTTCTGGTCCTTTCCCACTCAAACGCCCCTGAAATACAACCCCACCGCCTCTGACCTTTCTACAAACCTGCAGCGAAACATGCGCCGCCTAGGTGCGGCTGTTGGAATCACCATGAATCGCACTTGCTCCTAATATTTCTCTAAGAGCAAGCCTTAGATGAGCAGAGCAGAGAGGGAGAGCGGCGCTTAGGGAACCGTAAAGGTGAAGGCTTACAGAGCTCTGCTGTTACACCCCGAAGTAAAGACACCCTACCTTGGTTCAGCCCATGTCTAAAAGGATAATGCGCGACCATGCAAGGCATGTAAATTCCCTTCGATAAGGGCCTTTACCTCACCCGTTTATTTATGTATTTTTTTCAGAATGTTTTTTTGACATTCGCGGATGAGTCAATTTTTTGATAACCCGCACGGCAATGGCAAGTGTGGGTGTTCTAGCTGCAACGTCCAGAACGCAAGTTTTGGGGAGCGCTTCCACAGAGTCTTTTGGGGGCCTGTGGAGGATGTCGGGTGGCCTGGCGCCCTGGTCATGTGGGCGGGGAGCGCCGGGGGGGCTAAATGGGTTACGAAAAAGAGGGCCTCTCTCTCTCTCTCTCTCCATCTGCATTCACAGCCCAAGCCGGGCGGACTTGACCTGCTGCCCGCGAGAGAGGCCCGCACAGCTGCCACCATCAAAGCATTTGTCACTTTGTGCGCGTCTGGCTGAATGCACACCAAGATCTGAAGGAAAAGGGAAAACCGCGTTTACATCATATCAACACTGACGTATGAACGTCCAACGAGCCGCACGATTAATGTGTATTAAATAACGGCCAAAGTTGGGCATTTTGCTGCCGGGAACAGCTGTGGAGGGCAATCTTCGGGGCCTTATTCTCCTGTAAAAATATATTTTTTTGTGTTCCGTGCGATCACTACGTCATGTGAGAAGGACTGTTCATTCCCTTCTAAAAATTAATATTTTTTAATAAATGTATTTCCAAAATAAAGTTTTTCTCCTATTTATTTAGTAGCCAATTACACCCTCTATTTATTTTGATTTACCCTCCCCACACGGGACCGCTGCTCGTCTCCACGAGGCAAGCTAATTCTCAGAGGGCAGCGAACTCCACTTCCTTGGAGATGGAGTTCCCAGCCATGTTCTGGAGAGTCCTTACGTGCTTTACTGTGGGCCTGAGCCGGCTCACCCTCCCCCCCCTTCCCCTGTGGTGGACAGCCAAACGCCGCCCCCAATCAGGGCTGACGACCAGGACTGATCTGGTAGAGACGGGTTTCGAACCGCGTCCCTGACAGGCAGCGTACACCATATCTGACCAGCCAAAATACGACGCCGTTAAACCGCTATCTTATCCGCCACCCCATGTTCGTTCGCTTTTAAGGAGAATTTATCATTTTCAGAGAGTGCTGATTGTTTTCGCGTGGTATAAGAATGGGAGTCTTTCCACGTTTTAAATTTTGTTCGTATCGGCTGCCAGCATTAATGAACGCAGCAGTATCGAAAAGACAAGGATGCACAGGGTTTGATGATGCACCGGAAAATGAGGTAAATCACTATGGTGACGCAACAAACAACATTACGAAACGCAATTACAGCCCTAAACATAGTCCCTGCGATAAAGAAACGTTCGGCGGGCGGCGGAAGCAAGGAGGCGGGCCGGTAAATATTGTGCGCGGAGAATCATTGGTATTCCTGATACAAAGCAGTAACATCAATTAATAGAATAAATGTTTTCCTCGTCTGATGGCCAAACACAATGTTGAAATGCTATATTGAGCCTCGGGGAAGGAAATGTATTACCGGCATGAGAAATATTTTGTTCATAATGCTGTTTTCAAATGACAGAATAATATGTTATGGATCATTTGATGTTGTTTTTTTTCCTTTTTTTCTTTTTTTAAATGTATTTATTATGATTTTTTTTACTGGAACCAGAAACTCTCTCCAGTGGCCAAAAAATGCATATGCTCCATATGCACATTCCACAGTCTTGTGTTTTTCACGTGGCAGCTGCACAGTCCCAAACACCGGTAGGAACACGGATCTGCGGAAGAAACCCCCACCCTCGTGAAAAGTTTTGATCTGTGTGGAGTGCATCAGCTGGACAGGTGGCCAGCGCAGCAGAACGTTAACGATAAACATTAAAGATCCGCAGGGCCGCTCTGCTGCTCACGGCTCGCCCTCGCCAGGTCTGGATCAGCAAAAATAAACGTGACGGGCACTTTGACACCTTAAGACGCCAGTTCGTTTCCTGCAGTTCACCGACACGCATTTTCACCAATGGCGAGAACATAATTCTCCATTCGTATGATCGGACATTTTGGTTAGTGACGTGCTTCGTTTGCTGTTCTCAGGGATCTGCTGGAACGTTTCAGATTGTACCAGCATCTGGAGCAGGGCTGGCCAACCCTGGCCCTGGAGAGCTGCAGGGTCTGCTGGCTTTTTTGGTTTCACCCAAACAGTAGCAACCAATTTAGACCCCAGAAACCAGATGAAGTGAGTTAATTGACCAATGAAAGCAGGTTGATTGCACAGTAAAGTTGCTGAGTAACAATGAAAGCCAGCAGACCCTATGACTCTCCAGGACCAGGGTTGGCCTAGAGTAAAGTATTTCAAATACTAATTTGACCGTTGGCTTCTGTTCACTGGCCACGAGGGGCCAGGCATGGATAAAGCCACTTTCCTGTCTCATTCAAACGGTGCTCCTATGGATAAAGTGCGCAGTGGTGGTTCGGTTCACGGGTCGATTGTGCTTTTGTGCTTACGATCTCTTCTGCCGCTGTAGCCCGTTTAACATCGCAACCCATTCATCTCCTCTTTAATTCAGCGTTTGGATTCTGCTGCATTCCCTGACAAGTACTTAGAAATAATATAAAGTGGTTTTGCAGGAATTTGACGTGGTGAGCCCCACACTGGCCCTGTGTCTGGGAGAAATGTTCATGGATATCAATGACTGTTTATGTCAGGCTTCATGTTGGGGTTGTGTGGGTAGATTGCACTTATCCTTCAAAGAAGGTGTTACCACACTCCACACAAATACACACAAATGCTAAATCACACACACACGCATACACACACACACACATGCACACACACACACACACACGTAAACGCATGTTTATACTGCATATTGGCAGGCAGAATGTGTGGCTTTTTAATGTTATTCACTGTAATTTTAAAAGCAGAAATGTGAAAAAACTGTGGGCAAATAAATTAAAAAACTGAACTGAAGGTCAGACTTGTGTATATTTCTGTTATTAAAAACGCTTAACCTCCCCATGTAATTCATCAGCATGTTGTGCTGGCGTCAAACATCAATATTTATTTCACAGAACGCACTCTCCGCTGATCTCGTGCGTAATATAGGCTGCGCCTCTCTGTTCACTCCATCGGATGATGGAGGGTTTGAAATGGGAGAAAAGATCCCCCCCCAAAAAACATTACAAAGGGGGAAACACTGCAATCAGAAACCTTCAAATGTTCTCAACTAAAAAAATTATAATCAAGTCAGGACTCAGACACCACCGTTAACATGAAGAGCAACCTTGCTGTTATTGACTAGGCCCCACTGAGACACCTGTCAGTAAAATGCACGCAGGTCAAGGTGAATAAAGAGCAGACTGTTTACAGTGCAGGTACCAATTAACGTCTTTTGGGCCTGTGTTCAAACTGACAGGAACATGCATGCTACTTAACGTTCCAAACCTCTGGGGTCAACGACGGCGAGAAATAACATTGTCAGAAACGCTTTTGCAGAATGCTTTTAAAGGAGCGCGCGCGATCAGCGAATGACTGGATCACGCCTGGTTGCTGGGCAGATTTTCCCTCACGCAGCCGGCGAATCGAGACAAGGCCAACGACCTTGGTTCTGATTAGCGCCCGTCGACGTCGGGCGACGGAGGACGGGAATGCGGAGCTGCAGAGGAAAGGAGTGTGAGAAAAGTTGCTCGGGGAACGGTGGGTGGCAACTTTTTTTTCCACTCGGTTGCCCTCTGCGTCGTTCTTCTGAGCGCGAGGCCCGGGACAACGTCACTGGAGGAGAAAATTCTGCTGCGGAAGCTTTTGATGTCAGACTCGCGGCTCATCTCCGGAGGGGTGGGAGGGGGACTCAGGTTGCCATGGCGACGCCCCACCCCTCGGTTGACTGCTCTCCCACGCCGGGCACCTCAGGGGTTTAATGTAGAAGTTATTCCGGTAAAGGTCAACGACTCGCCTCCCCGCTTGGGTCGGGGAGACTGCACACACACAGCTACATTAGTGACAAAAGCGTGGGGGGGAAACAAAGGACATAAGAAAGAACAACTCCCTCTCTTTAACATAATTACCACTCTAATCAAGCGGCGACTGTCCAGGGCTTAATACAGGGTTAGGCGCTTTTCATACACTGAATACAAGGGGAGAAAGAGAACGAAGAAAGAGAGAGAACAGAGAGCCAAAGAGAAGGGAAGGAAAATTGTTATTAGTAATGCCGCCAGTGATTAATATCAACAGAAAGAATGCAATTGGGAGAGCCGTGAATAGTGCCTTGGCATCCATCAGGAGCACATGCCACGGGCCTGCTTATTCATTTCCTCACCGCATTATAACCCCGGCTTTTAGCGGAGGTAAATAACGAACGGGACTTGGCATCGCTCAGCGCGGCAGGTCGCGACAGAAATGATTCACGGGCACTTTTTATTCGCATTTTACGCCGTTCGCGCGCCGGCGTCCTTTCAAAAGTGGAGGCGCGGACGCGCACGAAGCTCTCGAAGCCAACTCGTCACTATGGGAGGCTATACGCCCGTCGCGGGAGTGTGGAACCGCCGCGACGGAGAAACTTTCGTTGACATTTCCTTCCTTGCAAAGCATATATAAATTACATGAATAAGTAAATGGATTAAATAAATACTTACAAAAATGAATAATTGATGGCGGAGTATCTAACTGCGAGAGCCTTCCTTAGATATAGCACAGTGCCTTCTCTCGCAGTAGGGAGGCGTGTAGTGATTATGTCTCTGTGCCCCCTTTGCGTTTGATGTAATGCTCTACGTCTATTTACATGCACGCATCGCGCATTGTGGTGAAAACAAATCTCGCCGGCTTTTGGATTAGCCTAAGTAGGCTATTTATGTATGCAATTATAGTGTCACTTCTGTGCAAGCATGCTGAGGCGCGTACGAGCTAACAGTCTGTTGCGTAGACACTCGTGTGAAAGGCAAGTTCGGGATTTATGTACGGTGCTCTGAACAACTTTACTAAGGATCATTATCACTTTCCAAAACCCTTAGCCTAAAATGGCATCTAATTGCACTTAAACTTACTGGACGATACGTACTTGAAGAGGTGTTAGACGGTCATATGTGATTGAGATATTACCTCGTTTATCAGCAGTATTATTACACAGTTATACAGGTGAGTTGCTTAAAGCCATGACATATAGAAATGTTAAAGATGATGAATCTACAATCAGCTGCTCGTTGTATGAGGACTTTAATATATAAAAATCCGATATGAAAAAAAAACAACGATGTAGAGTTAGGGACAACCAAGTGCAAACAGGTATTACTGTTTGATGGTAATAAAATCCAGGAAGTGCACGAGAAGCCCGCGAGGAATGTATTCCGCTCAAGGACTTGCCCTGCAACTCTGAGAGTTCATTTAATTTGTAACATTCTCCAAGAAAACTCTGACAGCACTGTCTGCATCCATGATACAAGTGACACCAGTGAGCTGAGCGAGACAGAGAGGGAGGGAGGGAGGGAGGGGGAGAGGGAGAGGGAGGGAGAAACAGAGAGGGAGAGAGAGTTAGACAGAGACAGAGAGAGAGAGAGAGAGGGGGAGAGGGAGAGGGAGAGGGAGAGGGAAAGGGAGGGAGGGAGAAAGAGAGAGGGAGAGAGAGTTAGACAGAGACACAGAGAGAGAGAGAGAGAGAGAAATACATTTCAGAAATCCTTTTTTTAATCATCTTTTGATACTGCTGGCATCAGCATGGGTTGGGATGCATATTTGTTCTCCCTCGACACGGCAAGGATAAAGAGAACAATGAGACCCTGCCAAGGTCATGGGACGCCTCGGAGGAACAATATTCCCCCGTAATTTTACCTCTCTGTTAAATACAGCACTCAGCAAGAATATTCGGGAATGAACACTCAACACTCAATGGAACCAGACAGAGGGAGAGAGAGAGAGAGAGAGAGAGAGAGAGAGAGAGAGAGAGAGAGAGAGAGAGAGAGAGAGAGAGAGAGAGAGAGAGAGAGAGAGAGAGAGAGAGAGAGAGAGAGAGATAGTTAGACAGACAGAGAGATGAAGAGGAAGAGATACAGGGGAAAGAGAGAGAAAGAATGAGAGAAAGAGGGAGAGGACATGAGACAGTGAGAGGGGGGAAAGAGACAGAAACACAGAGCGGCCTGCTGCAGCAGCTGTCAAAAGCTGACATTGTCAGTGGTAGAAAGGACTGTTAGTAAGGCCACCACACATTCTAAGAACAACTGTCAATTTCTCAATATTCCAATAACTGATGAGGTGTGGAAGGAAAGGTGGTTAGAGGAGGTTGCCATGACAGCTTCTCCATAGAGATACACTATATGGCCAAAAGTCAATGGACACCTGACCATCACACCTATATGAGCTTGTTGGACATCCCATTCTAAAACCATGGGCATGTGCCCATGGTTTTAGAATGGTTGGAACCCCCTTTGTGGCTATGACAGCTGCCATTCTTTTGGAAAGGCTTTCCACAAGATTTTAGAGTGAGTCTGTGGGAATTTGTGCCCATTCAGCCAAAAGAGCATCTGTGAGGTCAGGCACTGATGTTGGACGAGAAGGCCTGGCTCGCAATCGGCGCTCAAATTCCTCCCAAAGGTATTCAATGGGGTTGAGGTCAGGGCTCTGTGCAGGCCAATCGAGTTCCTCCACGCCAAACTTGTCTAACCATGTCTTTATGGACCTCCATCAGACTGCCAGATAGTGAAGCGTGATTCATCACTCCAAAGAACACGTTTCCACTGCTCCAGAGTCCAGTTGCGGCGTGCTTTACACCACTCTAGCCGATGCTTGGCATTGCACATGGTGATGCGAGGCTTGTGTGCAGCTGCTCGGCCATGGAAACCCATTCCATGAAGCTCCCGACACACAGTTCTTGTGCTGATGGTGCTTCCAGAGGCAGTTTGGTACTCTGTAGTGAGTGATGCAGCAGACGATAGGCAATTTTTACGCGCTATGCGTTTCAGCACTCGTCGGCCCCGCTCTGTGAGTTTGCGTGGTCTACCACTTCGTGGCTGAGCTGTTGTTGCTCCTAGGCACTTCCACTTCACAATAATAGCATTTACAGTTGATCGGGGCACATCTAGTAGGGCAGACATTTCATGAACTGAGTTGTGGCAAAGGTGGCATAATATGACAGTGCCGCGTTTAAAGTCACTGAGCTCTTTACGAACCATTCTGAATTCTAGATGTTTGTTTGTGGAGATTGCATGGCTATGTGCTGTATTTTATGCACCTGTTGGCATTGGGTGTGGCTGAAACACCTGAATACCAATAATTGGTAGGGGTGTCCACTGACTTTTAGCCATATAGTGTACAATAGTGAGTCCACAATAGTGAAGCCTAAAGCTATTCAGCCTGTCTCAGTAAGACAAGTAACACAGTATGCTTTAGGGTGGACACAAATTCAAACCAGAGACAGATTCCAAGGCATTCATGTTAACAGTTATCTGGGCCAGGTGCTCTGCAGTATTACAAATCATATAATCTTATAATTCATTAATGAGCACAGTCCAAAACAAATAACTAAATACATTTGATGCAAGGGACACAATCTATGATCAAATACATAATTGAAGTTGATGCAGGGGATACAATTTATGATATAATAAAAAATATGCACTTTACCTAGAACTCAAATGTGGAGTTAAACCCTAGTTAAGAGCTGTATTAGGCCTTGCAGAAGACATCTCACGTGAGAAGATGATCATACCACAGTCAAACATATGCATTAAGTATTGACAACTTAAAGGCTTAGTGAGCACTTTGGTCATAGGTGGGCCAACACAGGGGATTTTGTTTCACAAAGAGGAAAAATTGTGCTGGCAGCATCAACTAGGAGAGGTCACAACAGAGCAGTTTTTAATGACAAAATATGAGGAAAAGTAAACAGGTCTGACATTGTATTATGCAAAACAACACAATGTGTATACAATATGCAGGCAGTGGTCAAAAAGGTGGAAACACTTGGGTAGGTAAGGGAAACAAAGTATATTGGATGCAGGTGCTTCCACACAGGTGTTGTTCCTGACTTAATTTAACATCCCAGCATGCTCAGGGTCATGTGTGAAAATGCTGGGCAGGCCTGGTTGCCGATAATTCAGGCCAGCATGGCTAGAAGACGAAACCTCAGTGACTTTGAAAGAGGGGGGATTGTTGGGGCACGTCTGGCAGGAGCTTCAGTGATGAAGACTGCTCGACTTGCATCATATTATATTTACATTTTAAGCATTTAGCAGACGCTGTTATCCAGAGCGACTTACAAGATGTGCATAAATACACGGTAGGAACAATCATAGTTTACAACAACTTGCAGATGTTGCAGCAATGTCTAAGGAGTTGTTGACATGGAACTCTGAGAGAAAGACATCATCAGCAAAGGGCAACTGCGGTCGGAAGCGTATGCTCCTGAATCGTGATGTTCGTGCATTATTTCGAGGTGCTTAACAGGCGAGCAACTCTAAATCAATTGCCTGCAAATTTCAATTTAGAGTGCGAGCAGGCAGCTTCATCAAGAACGGTCCATCGAGAACTCTACAGAGCACGATACCATCATCAGAACTCCCCCTTTTATGTGACTTCATATTGGTTTTTTAATACATTTTCCCCACTACTTGTATATGACTTTACTCAAAAACATTTTTAAATATAATAATAATAATAATATTATTAATAATAATAATAATAATAATAATAATAATAATAATTATAACAACAACAATAATAATAATAATAATAATAATAATAATAATAATAATAGCAGCCACCATCTTGAATATTATTTAGTCTCACTTCATTTAAAACAACTGTCAATATTGACATCAGGCTCATTTTGAAAACCACTGTGGGTACGTGTCGATCCAGAAATGTTTGCACGTAGAAGTTTGCATATGTTCCATAAAGGTTGTTTAAAAGGGAAGAAAACAAACAGAAAGGATAGGGACACGTTCAACAAACGGGAGCAGGGAGTCTATTTTGTCTCATGACATTCGCAAGACAAAATGATTGAAAAACAAATAGCTAAATTGGCTTTTAAGGCCTCTTGGTTAGCTTAAGGGAGGATAGCTGTCACGGAGAGGGGTTGATGTGTATTTTAAGAGGGAAGGAGGCAAAGAAATCCCCTTTGACTGAAAGATACAGGCAGTTGTATCATTGCCATCATAACTTTGCCTGGGTTTGCAATGAGCTGGCTGTTGAAGCCAGTGTCTTTGTAATGAATCTCAGGGGCCTGTAAGCTGAATGAACTGTGCGTGGTGCAGAGAGCCTCTGCTCGGGCCTAAGGCGGGCCTTCTCTGCTAATGATGCTAGCCCAGTTCAAAGCCATGCAATACAAGCTGCATGGAGGGGGGGCATACTGTATGGTGCTGAATAGCGCACGCACACAAGCACACACGCACATGCACACGCACGCAAACACACATTCAAACACGCATGCACACACACACGCAGGCTCACACACACATACACGCACACACATCATTCACACACGCGCACAGGCTCGCACGCGCACACACATCATTCGCACACGCAGAGACACACACACACACAGAGGCTCACGCACGCACACACAGAAACACATACACCTTTCTCTCTTTAAGTTGATTTCTATGCCCCTTATGTCCACGGCGGGGGACCTGACTGCCCCATTGCCAGGAGGAGATCAGCACTCGACGGGGTGAGATTCACAGGGTATGATGGGATTGCGAGTGATATCGCGGGCAGCTGCGCTCGAGGAAAGGTCTGAATGCCAGCGCTCTTCCCTTGACAGCGCATTTCAGATTCAGCTCACTTTGCGGATTCGGCTTCAGTGTCTCTTTCTTCTGGGGGTTTTTTTTTCCCCGCCTCCAAAGCGGCGGAAAGGTTAAGATGTTGCGGAGCAGCAGTTGGTAACGGTTGCATTTGCATTTTTGCCACGGTGGCCCTCGGGATGAGCCACTGAAGAATTAGCTGATGAGGTTACTTAGCCTGTAGGTCAGCGCAAATGCGAACCAATTATTATGATATTTAATAGAAAAAAAAAACAGAGAAAAAAAAGCGGGCCTCGTTTTGATAAAATGGCCGAGCGTGTTTGTGTGTTTCGCGTGACATTTCGGAGACCTGCGTCTGAGCCGTCCTTCCTGGAGGCGATCCCGCCGTCGACAGGTGAGCGGCCGTCATCCGGAGGGTAGGCGGCCGTGTGAGAGACCTCGGGGCTCCGCGGCAACCCACCTGCTTTTCACACCAGCACAAAGCACAACCCGCTAGCACACCGATGTTCACAATTCTGAACACAATGTGAATACTAACAATGCTCAAGGTTAGCAAGGTGCAGTGCGTGCTTTGTGTGTGTGTGTGTGTGTGTGTGTGTGTGTGTGTGTGTGTGTTTATAAATAAAACATATAGCACAAATAACTGGGGAAGAAACGGCCAGGCTTATGAAGCTAACAGGAAAAGTAATGGTGAAACTACCAACATACGATGAAGCAGGCCTTTCTGTTTGATGGGTTATTTCCCTCAATAGATCTCACTGAAGGTTTTGACTCAAGTAATTGCTTGATGATTTTTTATTTATTGAAATGTACAGGTCCAGGTCACCCACTGACTCCCATAAATGTTCTAATTCTGCATTAATTCTGAGCACCATGGACTCTGTATTCAAACAGAAACCACAAATTAAAATGGTCATTTTTAAGGGAAGGAAATATATATGTATTTGAGTGGGAAAGCCAGATTCAGCCATCAAATACAAACATCAAGTGAAGCATTTTACCTTTTCACTGATTGCATTAGTAGTAGTAGTAGTAGTAGTAGTATTACAAAATATTATTATTATTATTATTACTACAACAGATAACTTCAATGCATTTCTAAATAATATTTGAGTAATCGCTATTGTGAATGCCATTTTTGCTGTGCTTTTTTCCAGGTCGTGTTTTCAGGCCGTGCTTATTCTGCGCACCGCGCTTGTGTCCTTTAGCGCTCCGCGACACGTCACCCTCCACGAGAGGGCCTGCCAAACAAATAAATAAATAAATCCCGCCACATGCTGGAGACAGAGAAGCAATCACCCGGGAGATTTCCGCTCACGTTGACCTACGCGGGCCTTGTCCTCCATGAACGAAGGGGGAGGGGGGTGGGGGAACCAAAATAAGTTTGTCCTCGCTCTCTTTGTGAATTAATGATAAACTCCTCCTTTGACCTCGGGACTTTATCACGCAGAACTATTGCCACGGTCCATTATGGGAACAAAAAAAACATGACGCCGTTATCATGTTCTGTTTAAAGTGGTCATATCTGTGGAGGAGATAAATTGGACTTTCTTATTGCCTTTTTTTAAGGATTAATATTCACAGGCGTATTTTAATGACCGCGGAGAACAGATATGCGAGCTGAATTTGATGATGTCTAGGGCACAATTAGATTGTTCTCTGAACTCTAAACAAAGCAACAACAATACACCACTAAATGGATTCATTTGTGTTTGTTGGGCTTATCGAATGCAAAAATAGATTTGGGACATTTTAGAGATGGAGCGGTTTCTCCCTCACCAGCATATTTTGTACTTTCCCCCCTCTTATCCAGGACCGGGTAATAATTACTGCAATGTGCTCACTGTCAGAGGCAATCTGTAAACCCATAATCCACAGCCCCTTAATTGCTTGGAAAATGTCTAAAAGACCATGGGCGGGCGAGTGTGAGAAAAGTGTACACGCTGTCTCTTTTATCCGCCGTCTCCTGAGAGCAATTTACTGAGTGCTTCGGACAGAGGATCTAGGTAGGGGGTAGAGATCATAGGGCCCTCACGGAGGGGGCAGGGTTGAGTTGGGGGTGGTTTGAGGGGGGCGGGTTGAGGTGGGGGGTGTTTGGGGGAGGTGGGTTGAGGTGGGGGTGGGTGAAACTGTAGGGACGGTTAGAGGGGGGTTGGTTGAGGTGGGGGGGCAGTTTGAGGGGAGGGGGTTGAGGTGGGGGGGCAGTTTGAGGGGGGGGTTGAGGTGGGGGGGCGGTGGGTTCGGGGGGTGGGTTGAGGTGGGGGGGGCAGTTTGATGGGAGGGGGGGCAGTGCACTCGCACCACAAGAGGTGTAACGTACAGTGCTTTTTTCCCTCCTTTACAGTGACACCGCGGTCATCAACCGCCACGCCAGCACACAGGAGCCATCAATTAAGGCACTTACTGTAATGACAGGATATTAAGGAGCGGGGCCCTTGTGCTGTTCGGCCGTGACCCTCACCGGAGAACTCCTCACCTTTTTAATCTTTTTATTTCTTTTTTTTCCAGCCGTGAAAATGTGTTTTCTTCTCTGTAGTTTCCAGCCTGGTGACGTGATAGTGATGAGATTAATGATATTGGCAGGATAGGCATGGCCGCGGGCTGTCGGCCGCTGCCGAGGGAGGCAGGACGCCGGCCCGGACCCTCGGCCTCCTCTGCCATTGATTAATACGCTCTGGTTCAGCCGGGGGGGGGAGGTGTCAAAAGGCAGATGCCACTTCTTGTGTGGCCGAGGAAAGAGAAATAAAGAGAGGGAAGCACGTGAGAGGCATAGCAGAGGGGTAGAGGGAGAGAGAGGGAGATGATGAGAGGCATAGCAGAGGGGTAGAGACAGAGAGAGAGACAGAGAGACAGAGAGAGAGATGAATACGCATGCGAGAAGAAGCAGGGGCAAACAGCGAGGCACAAGAAATTGCTCTCGTAAACTTCTTAACCCGGGCAGAGCTCCAGCCTTGTCTTCCACTGTCTGGCATCAGGAACGAGTTCAAGGCAGGAAGAGCCGGTGAGAGAGTTAGCCCCTCTGCCCTTTGTGGACCCTACAGTCACAAACACAGCAACGGCAGTATTCAATCAACACCAATCGCTCGTGTTTTGAAGTTTCCCCAGACAGCTCCGTTTGCGTCCTATCTAACACGCTTTGGAACGGCTCGACATAGGCCAGAGTCAGACATTCACTTCATGGCATCGTTCCCCCCCCCTCCTCCCCGTTGACCCCCACCCTTTCTGCCTGACTCGTCGTAACCACAGTAGCGCGCCCCCGGTAAGCACGTGTGGTAAGCGAGCGGTGCACTTGCATTTCCAAACATTTTTAGAGGGAGGCACAGAGAGAGAGCGAGAGAGACAGATGTTCGTCGTCCGTGACTTTTCCTCTATGTCTACATTTAGCGCCTTCGCCACGCGTTAGAAAAGCAGGACCGCGCGTAATAACTTCCTGCTAAACTACCCAGCGCGGACAGAATGATAGGCGTCAACTCCAGCTTCAGTTTCGTGTCACATCTCCCCCCAATTCTGTTCGGTTATTGGGACGTAATAGCCAGTTTTAGCCACCTTCCTTGTCAATTGTCCAGTTTCACAGAACAAGGCACTTGGCTTCCATCAAACGGGCTCAGCCCAGCCTTTCACAATTGATTTCTTATAAGTCCTGTCTGCCGATAAAAGACACCTCTTGTCTAAACTTAATTGAACCTAGCTGTCATCCCCACCCCCAAAAAGGAATAACCAGACATACGGGAAAAAGAAAGAGTTTAATTTGTGCAGACATTCCGAATGATGAAATCCTACTGTTTGTCTTAAACACAAATAATTCATTTTAAGGGAAACCGTATTTATGTTGCCATCTCACTCTGCAAACCCCGGCTGTTCTGGCGTTACAGAAAAAGTGTCTGCACCAGAGGAAACAAACACAAAAGCTTATATTTATAAGAGTGTAGCAACAGACTGACAGCACGCAGGCTCAAACTCATATGTAACGGTTGTTTAAATCCAATTTTATACGGAGCATATGCAAGGATGGCAGGACGGAAATGCCATGTGTTGTGAGCAAAAGGACAACAGGCTGGAAAAGCGACTGACTGGGGGGCGTACGGGATATCGCAAGGTTGACAAACGAGGAAGCAATGTCCTTTACGCGTTTAGACGTGCAGGGTTTTTTTTTCCGCAAAGTTTTCAAAATGCTACCCGATGCGAAATCGGTGACAACATTAACATTTATAAAGAGGGCCATCTGGCGCGAAAATAACTCGACGAAACAAACAAGAGGGGGAGGAGAGAGAGAGAGAGAGAGAGAGAGAGAGAGTGAGAGAGACAGAGAAGAAGAAGTCCTTGGAGTCAAGCGGGTGCAGTCTGGACCTGTTTAAGAAACGAGGTGACAGATGCCAAAAAGAAAAAAAAGAAGGGAGGAGGGTTGGTGGGGGCAAAAATGCGCACTCGCAATCAGAGTCAAAGCATCTGGCACCGCCGGCGTACCCTCGGCACCCGCCCGCCCCCCCTGTGAGAGGAGAGCGCGCGGCGGTTCTGCTGCCTCAGCTCCTTGGAGAAGCTCATGGGGGGCACCCCCAGCAGGGACCTAGCGCAGCACAGCGCGCTGCGGCGCGACAAGCCAAGCTGCAGCTCCCCCCTCGTTGTGTGAATTCAGCACTTACGTCTCTCCCCCACCACCCCCTATAAATTAGCCAGTTCGGATATATGTGCCGGGATGTTCACGCGCTCTCTCTCTCTCTCTCTCCCCCATGTGCTCTTCCCCCTGCCCTTGGGGGAAGTGCACTCTCCCAGCACAGAAGTGCTACGCCTACTTTGTAAAAATTAAAAGGAAATTAATTTAAAAAGACGTATTTCATATATATGTTGCATTGTCTCATTCTACTTCTTCTTTGTGTGGTGGGGGGTGTGCAATATCCAAGATAATTACTTAAAAAGTGGTCAAAATCCAATGAAGGACATAATGCTAAAATTGTAAAATAATATATACATGGATTTAAACCAAGATTCCTGTTCTAAAAAATAATAAATAAGATAAAAACACTATTGATACCTTAAGAATATATTTAGGTGGGGATCTTGTGACTATTATGAGTATATTGAATTATCATGGCCTAAATTCTTTCAAACATGGTTTCTGAACTGTAGGAGATGGGAAGTGTGTGATCTTAAACCAACGCAGATCCATTATAAAAATTTTTTACATATGCAAGATAGGTCTTCAGATGTTTGTCTTCTGTCCCTGTGTTGCAGGTACGGTGGGCAACTGTCAACAATGATGTGTGTCACAGAGTTACGACACTGATCTCTTGCACTAAACATGTTTAAGAGCGTCCGCAAAATGCCTAAAATGTAAACGTGGATGTGACAAACCCATGCTCAAAGACAACATCAATTAATATCATCACATTGCTCCGGAAACGCCAACGATTACAGTTACAGAGGTGTGAACGACAATGAGGGCAGCAGCTGTATTGCATTACATTACATTGACATTGACATTTTAGGCATTTAGGAGATGCTCTTATCCAGAGCGACTTACACAGTTTACATTTCTTTACATACAATCAATTTATACAGCTGGATGTTTTACTGAAGCAGTTCAGGTTAAGTACCTTGCTCAAGGGTACAACAGCAGTGCCCCACCAGGGAATTGAACCAGCAACCTCTGAGTTACAAGTCCAGCTCCCTAACCATTACACTACACTGCCAGCCACACTGCCAGCCCTATTGCAGTGAAAGCCAACATTTCCTCTCAGCCCTCGCTCATAACTTTGTCTGGAGATGTAGAAGTTTATTCTAAACTGCGTGCGTGGAAAGACTGTCGAGCTGCAGCGAACCTCATTAGGTACAGGGGTGACAGGCAATGAAAAATGTGTGGCAAAAACACACCATCTTTGCCACACGCGTCATAGTCCGTATCCACCGCAACAACAATTCTCCTCCTGGCCTTGACCATTTCCCAGAATACAAAGTCAGTGCAGACTCTTTCTCATTAGGGGCGAGGCGGCAACAAGCGCGTGAACGCGCCATGCACTGTTCGTAATGTTAAGTGTGTCCTGCCACATGGTGAAAATTTGTCATTTTTTATTTGGTAAAGTACTGCTGGATACATCAACGCAGTCCCGCAGGCTCAGAGCAGCCTCTTCGGAGATGAGCCAGCTTGATGGTCACCGTTGTTCTCTCCCCGTATCTCCATTGTTAAACCAGATACTATTCCCATATTTGGGAAGCGTGCAATAAAATAATCATTTACCGGCTCCTCCGGGACAGGCCGGTGAGCAACGTTGCTCTTTTTAGCGCTGTTAATTAATTTAAACAGCGAGCAGCGGTAGTCTCCTCAGTAGCGTCTTCGGCCATCCTGAGAACGGTGTGCTTTATGTTCACAGGAAACACACTGCACTTGCAGGGCACCAAGGCGCAGTGGTAATTGGGCTACAGGGACATGCGTGACCTTTGTATTGATTGGTGAAATGTAGGGGTCTGCGTGACTGCAGCCGTGGACTGTGTGCCAAAAAAAAGCCATCATTCTACCGCTGGGTTCGATCAACGTCTGTCCTTACCTTTGAAAACGAAAGAAGGAACTTAAAATGAAAAAGTGTGAAGCAAAATCTTGTGATGTGGGGCAGTAAAATTTTTATTTATTCATTTATTTTTGTCAATTTTGTCAAAATTCCTTTTTTTACATTTTTTTACCTTAACTGGCTTCCCTGCATTTTTTTTGCATTGCCTAAAGATATAACTTGACTTATAACTTTACCTGAGTTTTCACTCAATATCAATTTATGCAGGTGTGTGTTTTCTCCCGTACCTTTTTCGAGGATTAATCAGAAGTAATTCAACCCTGGATTTTAGGGGTACACCGATCGATCGGCCATGAGGCATGAATCTAAATCCGCTGATTTTAGCTGGAAAATGGCAGTTGGCCATCTTTGTGAACGTGTGCTTGTTTCACCTAAGAAGAGACTGTGGCACTAATAACAATACATGATCCAGCGACACTGAAGCAGAGACTGATGAGGAACTAGTTGTGAGTGAAGCTCAGAAGCAAAATAAAGGGGACCATAAAATCAAGAATAGATTAGTGGTTAGTGATAGTTACTACCCACCAGCTAGCTAGCTAACTAACTAGATCCAACTTTGATTAAGTTAGCAAGCTAAGTATTAGCCAGCAAGGAAACATTTCTTATGTTGCTTCTTTGCTAGGTGACATTAGACAACATACTAGCTGCACACCCACTCGCAATGAGGATACAAAACAAGAACCTCACCAAACTGGGAACAGAAGATTGGAATATAAAATGTCCCCTGTCCCAATGGCAATTCAAGTCACAGTAGATGCAGTACATTTTCTCAATAGGCCCCTAGCTTGCCAGCTGGCTCTGATAATATTTATTTTCGTAAATTTATTATTTATGATTTTGTAATGATTTACATATAAAATAAACATAAAAGAGACATTTAAACAGACGTCCTTTGTTCAAAACCTATTGATGCAGGCTACAAGGTTTTTTGTTGTTGTGATTTATTTAATAATATCTATGATTTTTGTTGAAGATTTTCACGTATGAAATATGCATAAAAGAGACATGATTAAAGTGGCTTTTGAAATACCCAGTTTAGAAACCATTAAAAAAATGTCTTAATATTTCCTTTGTTGCCTCTTGATAAAAAATAAAAATAATTGGCCGGAGCAGCCTGTTCTGTTGCAAAATGTTAAAAAAAAATGGCAATCAGTACGAGTCATACAAGTGCATTTTAATAAATACAAATCTTAAAAATCCAGATCAGTGCAACCCTACTGGATTTGATACTGCAACCTTGTGTTTTTAAGCCTACTCCCTCCATCCCAGACCTTCACCTTGTATTGTCCTAAGCCAAAGTCATAGTAAATATAACATATGCACATATAATACGTCTTTGAAAAGCGACCCCGGGGCTGGATGGCCTGCATGCGGAGCCCCTGGACATATAAACCTTATTCCGTAGTTTCAAATTACCGCCACACTTGCCGGACAGAAATACTTCCTGCTCGCTCCTACCAAGTGTCCCGAGGTTGTGATATTGATACTTGTGTTCAGTCAATCGCCCCCGACTAACAGACTAAAAGGAGAGTTTGTAATGTGGTAATTTCATATCGACGAGGGCACAAAGCTCGCTGGAAATATGTGCTGCGCATCGAGATTTGAAAGGGCACCCAATATTTCTTGTAAGCGCAAAGAAGACAACCGTTGCCCAGGGTGATCTGAAATGTAATTTGACTCGCAGTACAGGGCAACTCCGGTTGGCTCTGGTAGCACTTTGCTGCTGCTCTTTGCTAGCTCTTGATTTCATTAGCTCCCTGCGCACACAGTTACTGTATAAATAAGAATTCAAAGGGGCACTCGCTTTCTTGTAAGGAACCAGAAAACATCTTCCACCAAACGCCGGTGCGGCGGCCTTCAATGCAACTCTGTATTTGGTATGCGGATGCGCTCGTGCTGACTTGCTCTCGCTAACCTCCTTATTGCGCTCGTATCCAAATGAAGCTGAATAGCATCTTCCTCCGATGCCCCGTCGTCTTTGTGTTCCCTTCTCCCTTTTCTCCAAGACGGCGCCAAGGTACGCAATTTCGAACAAACACGACGGGCCGCAGAACAGCCCTCTCCCTACCACCTGGCCAGGTCGGCCGGAACTCAACCAAGAACACTCCGTCGCTCGCTGCTTCTCCTCCTGCCAGCTTTCTCAACTGGCTAAGGTGGTTCTCTGTGGCTCAGTTGGTAGAGCACGGCATTGGCAACGCTTGGGTTGTGGGTTCAATCCCCACTGGGGCCACAAAAATGTATGCATTCACTACTGTAAGTCGCTTTGGATAAAAGCGTCTGCTAAATGGCGTATATATTATATTATATTATACAAATGCGTTGACAAGGCTCCGTGATTTTGTCCTTAAACTGGCTTTAAGTGAACGCAGGTCTGGCTCATTACCGTCTGTGCTGTTTACGTTCACTTCAGGCAGGTGTTGGGTTCGGTACCCCGGTGTCCACACCTACAGGATTTCGGACTTGGTCTATTAATCGCTCAATCTTGCAGATAGAGCGTCTTCCGAAAAGAACAGTTTATGGCACACCAAATTAGTTGCCTGAGAACTGATACACTTGATTAGGAAGCCTTTGAATAAACATACAGTGTATACAGTATACATTATACCAGCTGCGGATGGTGAGCTGGGAGTAGAGGAAGCTTAAGTCTTACCTTAAAATCGATCGTTGGTCTCAACCTGTTTTCATTTATTTCGCTTAATTAACAAGCGAGACAATTGAATAATCCATTTGATGAGGAATCACAAAACCCTCCTCTTAATTGTTTCTCGTGCTATAACGTTCGTTCTTCGCATCAAGTTAGAGAAAATAAATGACAAGGTTTAATTGAGTAGAAATTAACCGAATCATTATCGAGAATATGCGTCACTTTTCACTTAAATCGCTCCGTTAACTGTTTATTGCGCTAGCCTTGAAGAATGCTCAATAAATGCCTAGAAAACAAACGTCAGTTGGTGCTTTTTCATGAGCTTGGAAACGACCTGATCTGTACTGATCAGATTAACAGATGTTTACCAAGTCAATATTCCTTGAATTCGGGTATGGAGAACAAAGAGTGGGTTGCATTTATCCACAAATTCAGAAAATCTGTAGACGCGCAAATGCCAAACAATTGTGTGATGTAAATAAAAAGTCTGTCATAAATTGGGAAGCTAAACCTAGTGGTATTGGTTATTGATTATTCTGCTAATTAAAAGGTTGATTGATAATCAAGGAATGTAAACAGAAACAGGCTGAGAGTGAGAATAGTCATCCATTTAAATGTATGTGGTTCATCAACTCGTATATATGTGTTCTTGGAGTGCAGTTCATTGTTAAAGGCTGATTCAAACTAGAGATTAAGAGACAGGCCATTACACATAGGGAGTTATCTTTTTGGTTGGAACAAAATCCAAATGCCCAGGACCTAGTTTTGGTTGTAAATACAAAACTAAGTTAAAATACAGTCAACTGCCACAATAAAGGCACTTTATTCCAGTTACCGCGAGTGCCCACCAGGGCCAGTACCAGCAGATAGGCCTTTCCAACGAGCCTCCTCCCACTTAGCTGCCCTCATAGGCCAGGGTTGTTTGAGCCCCCCCCCCCCCCGGTTCAAGTGTTGGCTTTATGTCCCAAGCCTCTTTAGCATGCAGTAAAGCACCTGGCCCCGCTAATAGCATTTTAGCATATCAAACACCTTCTGTCAGAGCCCGTCTACACGCGTGAGCCCCTCTTGTCTTCTCCAAGAGCGTGCTTGCATCACTGGCGTGTGGAGGAACGTCCGTGTGATTGGGTCCGTGTGATTGGTGTGACATGCCATCCATCCATTCTGGCCAACGCCTTCTGTCTCTAAACATTCTCAGAGAGAAATACACATTTAAAACACAGGGAGTGAGCTGTGAAACGTTACAGAAATATTTTGCAGTATGACAGCAGTCGGGGCGGCACGGTGGTGCAGGGGATAGCACTGTCGCCACACAGCAAGAAGGTCCCGGGTTCGATCCCAGCCATAGATATGAGTGTGTGAATGGTGCCCTGCAATGGATTAGTGACCTGTCCAGGGGGTATTCCTGCCTCTCACCCAATGCATGCTGGGATAGGCTCCAGCCCCACCCCCGCCCCCACCCCTGTAACTCTGACCAGGAATAAGCGGGATAAGATAATGAATGATTAGCAGTCAGTTAATGAAAGACAAGAGCCAGGGCAAACACTGTGGGCTATTTGTGTTCATTACCAAGCATGCCTGGATGAATGTTTTACACCATAATGGCAATTTAGACATAATTCCCTTCATGCTTTGTACATCACTACTTATGATGTGTGCATTCATTTTCTGCACATGCACGCACACACACACACACACACACACACACACAAACACACACACACACACACACACACACACACACAAGTCTGAATTCAATCAGCATTTATACTTACGTCTGAAGTTTTTAGTTTACTCGTTCACATACATGGTTTGATAAGATAGTTTGGGTGATTTCTCAACTCAGAAAACTGTGTTTGCAAAGAAACACTTTCATTTAATTGTAATCAAAATGTTAGGATGAACGTTGATTGAAAACAGGACCCTTGCCGATGGATGGTGAGTTTTCTTGTGTTTCCCCCCAAATGTCTCACTGTGAAGTTAAGTGCAACGTCATAAGGACTTCATGAAGCATACAGCACACTTGCATGGGCATGGCATTGCCTCTTTATAAAAGAGTTATATGGCTGTTTTATAAACAGCGTAGAAATAATGTACTTTAAGATGGATTGGACAGAACTATAAACCACATTTGCACCTGCATGACTTCCATGTTGCATAAAATATGCCATAGCACTGTATATCAACTATAAAAAAGCAGTGCACTCATTCATGTTCAATTTTTTCCTTTTAAATAGTGCCATGCTTATGGGGGTTCTAGCTATGCTTTATGATGGTCTTTTCAAGCTACACTTAACATCAACAATGACCCTGACATTCTCAACATAGTGCCATACACAGCAACAGTGTGCAGTCCTTAGATTTAGTGTAGACAGGCTTTTTGCCAGCTCACACGTGTGTTAATTCAGCCAGCTACTTAAAAAGATAACGGAAGCACAAGCAGCCAACGATGAACCCTGGAGATTAATAAGCTCACCAAGCATCGTGAAGCCATAAAACCAGCTTGCAGGGAAACCCCATTTTCTCCCATATGGAACCTAAGTGAACTCGATAACTCAGGCTAACAAACCTATACTGGAGGCGATCCAGAGAGAAACACCAGAGACCGGAAAGCTGTTCCAGCGGCCACATTCCAAAGCATTATTAACGAAGAGCAAACACATTGAATGAGTCACTCGTAGAATAGGGTCGAGACCATCTACATATCTCTCATGTTGCGGTGATCAATGGAATTCTGCCATCGTTAATACGGTGCTAAATATCTAGCCGCAGGACATTAACAGCATCGCATAATTGTGTGTGTGTGTGTGTGTGTGCTCTGCTATAAACCGTAATATTGTCAAAAGAAGCGAGCTGATCAAAAGATCAAAAGGCCAACAATGAGTTGTCTTATTAACACGTTTGCTGATGTACTGCGTTGCCCATGTTATTGTTCCCTCCTGAATACTGTACAATGGAGGATGTAGAGAACTCATACAGATTGCAGGGAATTACATGATGGACTGCTTGTGGATTTAAAATTCCTCCCAAGGGACGAAAGTCTAATGCCATATTTCAGATGGCCAATCGTGGATGTTTCACCTTGGCAGGAAAAAAAAAGATAGAACCTGTTTAGAACAATGTTAACAAAAACAACAACATTTTTCTATTATTATTATTATCATTATTATTATTGTTGTTATTATTATTATTATTATTATTATTATCATTATTATTATTATTATCATTATCATTATTGTTGTTGTTGTTGTTATTATTATTCAGTTTAGCACACAAGTGTGCATATTCAGTAAACCCAACAATGCCAGGACGCATGTTTGCCATTACACTGCAAGAGACTCAAAACCCACCTTTTCAGACTCCACTACCACTGAATTCTGTACATCTACCCAATTGTCATCACCACTGCCTACTTGCTCAACACTTCTTGTATATGTATCCCTGCCTACTCATTTAATAAAATAAAGAAAATGAACAAACCTTTTCCTTCCCAGTGTTACAGGTCTGGTACGCAGCTGCCTAGAACAATGTCTATAGCTGTATTACTGCACTGATCTCTTGTGCGAACTATGATTGTTCTTACCTTGTATTAATGCACATCTTGTAAGTCGCCCTGGATAAGAGCGTCTGCTAAATGCTTAAAATGTAAATATAAAATGTAAACTGGCAGCAGTAAATGAGGCAAACAAAGCTGTGTTACATTTCTCCTTCTAACATAGCATAATTAACACCATTAACAATTATAGTGCGAGAACAGGTGCAGTGCCAAGAGCCAGCCCAGCTCACACAACTTCATACAAGTTCACCTGTTAGTTTGTTCAGGAAAGGACCAAATGTCACATTGTGCATCCATGACAGGGTCCTACAACGCAAGATAATGCAATGGCCGAGAGATCGTTGGCCTGGTTGGGAAGATCCGCAAGCCGAAAGACAGGAGTAAAAAAACAAGCTGGGTGATACTGTAGCAGGGGGAAGTAGAGGAGGCATTGGCCAGTTGGCTATCATGGATTACTGTTGCTGTTGGGGCTTTTAAACCCTGCTAGATTGTCTTGTTGTAGCCCTGCGGAAGCTGATGCAAGCATGATGATGATGATGCAGATGATGAAGATGAAATTCGTAAGTCCATGGGTGGCTTAGCTACCTCTAGTGAGACACACTACCAGTCAAAAGTTTTAAAACACCCCCATTTTCCAGTTTTTCCAGAAATTTACAGCAGCTTCAAGCAGAGCTTAACACTGGTCGAAGTAAGGAAATCTCAGTTTCAACTGTGAAGAGAAGACTTCGAGCTGCAGGTTTGACAGGTCAAGTGGCAGTAAGAAAGCCATTGCTAAGATGGCAAAATAAGAAAAAGAGGCTTGCCTGGACCACCAGTGGACTACTGAAGACAGGAAGAAGGTCATGCACCTTGAAACCTTGAAATTTTGAAAGGTTTTTGTAGGCCGTCAAGAAGATGAAAGGATGGTTCCTCAGTGTGTGACACCAACTCTCAAACATGGAGGAGGAAGCGTGATGGTCTGGGGCTCTTTTGCTGGATCCAGAGTCGGCGACTTGCACAGAATGACTGTTAGCCCATTACCCTGAAAAGGGCCCTTTTTTATAACTCTGAAATGTACATTATTTTTCATTTTTTGGTAACCTAAACATTGTTTTTTTTACCTCTGGCAGTTTACCGCTTACCTTTGTACCATTTCAGGTTATTCACTGGACTGCTTAAATTTCAGTAAAAACTGGAAAATGGGGGTGTTCTAAAACTTTTGACCGGTAGTGTAAGTATCACAGTTTTAGTACAAAGATCCCATGTCTAGTTTTCCCATAATACACCACAGTCTGACAAAGGAGGGCAGAGTTTTATTTAGGGCATGGTTTTACTGAACTCAAACGTTAACTATAGAGAAATGATCATATAAATCCGAACATATGTGGCTGCATATGCACCTATCGATCCCTATTGTCTTTCTGTCTGTTGCTGCAATGGCGCTGGTGTACAATACAAAGCATTTTGCTCCTCGCTTGCACAGATTCATATTTTAGGTTTCCTCACGCATGTTCACAGCCATGGAACAAGCAAATTGCATCCACAAGGATGCAACAAGCAAGCAATATGCCTCGGTGTCGGCATCTCCCTTTCCCAAATGGATTTTTTGTGAAGTGATTATCCAGATCCAGCAATCTATCCCCCTGGGAATAAAGAGCACGGACACTATCGACCACATCCTTTTAAAACTTAATTTCCCATGATTCTTGAGCTCCGTCCATGCTACTAAGCTACATTAAGTACTTCTGCATAGAAAGGGGTATAGCTGAGTATTCATAACTAATATGCCATTATATAAGAAGCCTTTTATTCAAATGGAAGTGCTGCAGGAGCCCATTGCCTCAGCACACACAATAGACACAGGCGATTTGTATTCGTGACGTCAGGGAGATGGAGGCATCGCTTTGAGGAGGACAAAGCAGGTCCTAAAGACAGTCAAGTTTGAATACAGTTGGGGTTTTCAAGCATTGGAAACATTGTATAACACAATACACTTGTGATGCCCGTCTTGAGAAGTCTTTGATCAAGTTAACTAGAAATCATGGCCCTCAAAATCTTATATAACCTCGCAGTAAAAATCGAAGGTATTTCCTGTTGCTAAAGCGGGCCGGTATAGTCCATAGTCCATACCCCCATTACCTACCATCTATGATGCATTTTTGAGCAGAGACCTTCCACTTTGAGCTGCTGTGATTATATAGACCATCAATGCCTGCGATTTGAATTACATTTGCTTAGATAAAGGACTTCTGATTCAAATAAGATGCATCATTTTAGGTTAGTTTTAGACCACAACGAGCAATCTGTAAAAACACCCAAAACGCAGGGGAGGGAATGTAAACCCTTAGGTTCCTCAAATTCATTTCAAATTATTCCCCAACAGGCAAAGGTGTGTAAGTATGGGGAAACCGCTTAAACTCGGGTTAAAGCACCATAGTGATTAGACTGAATGCGGGTAACACGGTGATACTGTATTATGGGCTGCATTACGCTGAGTGACAGTTCACCTCGTGTCTGTCAGTCACTCGAGGTAAGCGGAGATTAAGAGAACGGTCCTGTGGGAAGGTGCAGCTCTGCTGCAGGCTGTTGGGTGATTAAACAAACAATCAAAAAAGAGGTGGACTACACCCCCTTTCATGGGCCTCTTCTAAATTTCGCTATTACACCTCCATTATGCCAATTACATTCGCAGCACAACTGGGAAGCGCAGCTTCAAGAAGAGCGTGACAACGCGTTTATTAGGTTAGGAAGCCGGCAGAAAGATAAAGCCTATTAGCCGTAATGTTATTTAGACCTAGGACAAATGTGAAATCATTTGTTTTGATCGGGGAAGAGGGGAACGTAAAAATCGCACATTAAGGTGTGAAATCATTTCGATGGATGATGCTTTAATGTTTGCAGCGCTCGGGCACATTTTTGTTTTTCCATTGAATTCATTCGTGTGAAATTTTAACTTTGATATTTCAGAAAGCTTTTTTTTTTTTTTTCGCGAACATATCAAACAAGCGTTTCCGGTGCCTTTCAGTGTCTCTTGTCGCGCGCGCTAATAATCCGGTGTCATAGTCCTCTCGTCGTGAGGGCTCTGGCAGAACGGCTCCCTTTCAGTAACTCACAGTAAGTAAACGTTTTCCTTTCATCCTAATGGGCTCCGTTAGGAGGAATGTTAGTTACTGTTGGTGTAATGAATTAGATCTGCCATGTACACTGCAATCAAGTCAAAATCAAATCACACCGGTTTGTATGGCGCATTTCACAGAAGGCCTACATTCGAAATAATGTGGTTTACAGCAGACTCCGGGCCTAAACCCCCAACAAAGGCAGGCCTAGGGCAACGGGGGCAAGGACAAACTCCCCTTGTTGGAACTAATAGGAAGAAACCTTAGGAGGCTGAAAAGGTTGACACAATCTTCTCTGGCCGGCTCAACGGCAGTCATTACACACTCGATGGCTATCGGGTTGAGTAACGGAAAACAGTACGTAACTCGCACACCGTCTTCCTTTGGAGGCCGCCCGTCCTCTGAAGGTTAGACACGCGCACTTTTGATTTTGAAGTGGTGTAGTGTGCTCGAGTGCACAAACACTTTTAAAAAGTGGAGGGAAAAGCACGTGTGAAAGCAGTGAGGAGAGTCAGCTTCACTGAGATGTTTGCCTCTCCCCTCCACCCCCCACCCCACTGTTTTCTTTTTGAGCACATTATTCCACATCCAAATACATGCAAACTTTTCTCATCTCGGTTTAGGTATACATTTTTCCCCCCAGAAGTGGCTCTGGCTCTATAGAACAACGTTGTATTTTTTCCCATTGATCTTTTCTGAACAAACAAACCCGTGTCAAAAACCTTATTGTTCCACAGTCTCAGGATCCACCTGTTCACTCTGTCGAGATGGAATATTCAGTGGAGCACAGGTGCAGCGAGTGCACTGCAGAAGACAAGCTCAAATGACTTCATCTTCCTCCGCCCCCTCCTCCTCCTCCCCCTCCCCGGGGAGAGAAAGCCCTTCCCTTGAACCCGGGAGATACGAGGCGGGCTCAGTGTGTGTCCCCCTGCCTGCAGACATCTGTGCCACCTGTCCTGCAGGTGGTGTTCCTGCCCCCCCCTACTGCCGTACCCCAGCCAGTGAGACATGGTTCACCTGCTGCACTTGTCTATCTGCCCCTCCCCCCCATCCCAGAGCCTCCATGCAACGGGGAGGGTCTGGAGACTGGGGGCTTGCCACCCAGACACTCCCCCCCCCCGCCCCCCCCGCCCCCTCTGCTGCCAGTCACCATCACCTGGAGCAACGTCCATCTGCTGTCTGTCTGCACGTCTGTCCCCTCTCCATGCTCCGCCCCCACGCTCCCTAGACTCAGGGCCTCTGCCAGTGTGTGTAAAAAGTATGTGTGTTTGTGTGTTTGTGTGCATGTGTGTGTGTGTACATGTGTGTGTGTGTGTGTGTGTGTGTGTGCTGGTGTCTGCATATCCTGTATTTCTGTGCTTGTATTTGTGTAGGTACGAGTGCGTGCGTGTGCATTTACATGTTTGTGTACAACATGTGTGTATTTGTATCCCTGTGTGTATTTGTGGAGTGCAGTCTGTGCATGAGTGTGTTTGTGCGTGTTTCACATGTTTGAACATTGGTGTGAGTCTGCACATGTGCGAGTGCAGGCATATTGTGTGTGTGTGTGTGTGTGTGTGTGTGTTTATGTCTGTCATAAGAGTATGTCTCTGCCTGTTCCTGTCTCAGTGTCAATAGAATGTAATCCAATTGCAGGAAATAATGCCTTTGCACAACTTTCACACCACGGCAGGAAATGTATTTCACAATATTCATTTCCATACAGTCCATATCTAGAAATCAATGGAATAAAAATGATCTGTGCCCCACCACAGCCAATCACTCTGCCTTCCTCGTGCGCCAGATCCCCCTGAATTTAACGTTAACGGTACTGAGGGAGCGGACTCCAGTCAATAATCACATGTATTCCATAACCGGGGATTTAATGGGGAGCACGTCTACGGTAAGTTAGATGGCTTCCCCTACGTGTCTGCTGGTATCGACTGCAGTTGCGAGATGTTTGGGGAGGGGGAGGAGGGGGTGTTCAATCACCATGGCAGCAACATGGAGTCCTACTCGTGCTTCCACTGAGACAGAAATCCTGAGACACACGCGATGGATGGGACTGCATGCAGCGAGACAAGGGCCCTGGTACCACACAAGGACTTCAATGAACACAGGAGGACATTCTGGGCACGTGATTTACTCTTCCCTCTTTTGAGAGTAAATGCTTCAAACTGTACCGTTGAAATCAGTCGAAGATCAAGTCAAATCAGGCTGCATTTATTACCTGGTTTAAATGACCATCTCCAGCTTCATGAATATACATGTATTATATATACAGTATAAGGTCCAATAGATTTCTTAGTGAATGTGGATATGTGTGTTTCCCATGAAAGTGCTGGGAAAGCTACCCTGCTAACTCTAATGAGATGAATGGCACCACAGCATGAGAGTGGACTGGCGAATACACAGGGGACTGCTGGTGATTAAGCCTTAGGCCACCTGGGACGTGCGCATTCGATAAACACACCTGTCTCTGACGTTCCAGACAGCTCCGGGACTGGACAGACTGAAAAGCAAACTGTTATCAAAGCGGCGCGAGATTAACGAGAACGAAACGCGTCCCTCTCGCGGCCGATCCCCTCCCTTCGCGATACGGGTGGGTAGGCGCTCCTCGCCTGGTATTGACCCGAGTGTCCGATCGTGGACAGGGTTTATCGCCGTCTCTCTGAGGTGCGTGGGAGCGCTCGACGTCTTGGCACTGAGTGGTCGTTGCCAAGCGGCAAGGCCGCCGACCCACTGTAATGCGGTACCAGGACGGCGGGGGTGACTACATTCAGCCGTTGCTGAATACGGCCTGTATCTGTCTATCAAACAGGTCTGTGACTGTTCAATAAAAAACATTCATGGCATGTCAGATGTGTGCCCAGGTTATCCATAGGCTACTGTACATAGGTATCAACAATGGATTGCATGCTATATATATTAAACACTGCAGTGCCAACTCTTTAAGTCCTGCATTCCTCTGAAAATGTTATATATATATATACAGTGTGGTCCAAGAGTCTTGGTAGAGTCCACTACCAAGATCTGTTTGTTTTCATTATCCATCAAAAACAGACACAACATTTTTACCTAGGAGAACAATTTGACCTCTAACTACTTCACTAAGCTCTGCTGGCATAATTACAAACAGCTGCAAAATCTTTTGCAAAGGAAGTGTCCTTTTTCAAGATTAAAGCTCCTGCAGTAGCAACGAGAACACATAGAGGACCATATTAATTGCGTCAATATCAGGTAGTAATTGTTTTGAGACCAAAACAACTCACACTGCGTATTAGGAGTGTCCATGTATCAAAACTTAAATGAAAAATAAAGTCAATAATTTTGAGGAAATGAAAGGCAATGGTGTGCAAACAAAATATGAATAGATATTTCATGCCATCCTTTCTCAAACAAAGTTGTTTTTTTTGTATCAGTGTTTTATTATATTTTTGAATAACAAATACATGCGTCAATTTTTTCGTTTGGTTTCCATGAATGATGAAAACAAACAGATCTTGGTAGTGGACTCAGACTTTTGGACCCCACTATATATGTATATATATATATACACACTGTGTATACTCTATATATATACTGGCCTGCAGTCAATCAATATTTTCCTTTCACTTTGAGTGAACTTTCCAAACTGTCTGTGAATAAAAACAGTGTTACTTGAACCTATTTGCAAGTTTAGGGACAAATGCAGGTCGAAAGCAGGTCTGTATATATACCTGTTTTTGTAGTTCCAATGCTACTCTGGTGCGATACGTGGCTACGTGATTCAATACCAAGGTGAAAGCTTCAGTGTGTAATCGGCCCGTTTGGTTTAGCGTTGATGGTACAAATATCGAACATGGAACGGTAGCTGGTCAATAGTCACAATTCCAGGCTCTGGGATCTACAAGGTCTAATGCTTCGTGATAACAAGCATGGACTGAAATGGCACTTAAAAGCCATACACGTGTGTGTGTGTGTGCGTATGTGTTTTCTGTGTGTGTAAGTGTATGTATCAAACCCATATTTCTTTAATTGCGGGGGGCATTTATAATCAAAGTTAAATAAGCGAAGAGGCACTGGCTTGCGTGCATGGCGCCGTCATGGAGTAGCAGCGTTGAGGCTTAACGAGCAGCAGTAGACAATTCAGCGTGTTCCTAAGAGTGCTCTCTGTTCACATGCCACCCGTCGCCTCTGTTGCTATGGCAGGTCTCATATTTCATCACTGTCAGCGTTCTGAGGCCAATATGTTATGGTACAGAAGCATGGGCACCACTGAATCTTTGGCCTTGGAGGATTCAACCTCTTCTGGGAAGCTCCACCAAGAAACCACTGCTGCCAACTAAAGCCACTATGGTATGATATGTCATGCGTGCGTGCGTGCATGTGTGTGTGTGTGTGTGTGTGTGTGTGTGTGTGTGTGTGTGTATGTGTTTGTTTGTGTGTGAGTATGTGTGTGTGTGTATGTGCATGTGTGTGAGTGAGTTTGTGTGTGAGTGTGTGTGTGTGTGAGTGAGTGAGTATGTGCCTGTGTGTGAGAGAGTGTATGTGTGTGTGAGTGAGTGTGAGAGTGTGTTGTGAGTGAGTATGTGTGTGTGTGTGTGTGTGTGTGAGTGAGTGTGTGTGTACGCGTGTGTGCCTGTGTGTGAGCGTGAGTGAGTGAGTGTGTGTGTGTGTTTGTGTTTGTGTGTGTGTTGGTGCATGAGCTCCCTAGAGAGCTTGTAACATCAGTGTGCAGGTTTTTGAGGGGGGGCGGGTGCACCACCAGGCTTTTGTTTGGGTTAGGGGTGGGGCTGTATGCTGGGGGGGTTGAGAGTTAAATGAGGGGTGGCAGAGTTGGCCCTCTTTGTGTCAATGTGATTTTAATTATCCACAGTGCTGACTGCAAACGCTGAGAGATAGTGATTGCGACAATAAACTGCAGTGTCCCTAATGAATTTAACCGTAATGTGATACCAGCTTCCTTTAGGAACACGTTTAATTAAGTCTTATCTGTTTTTCAGACATGGCTCCACAACGGAATTACCTTTAAACCCCACCACCAGGCTGGTGTGCGTGTGCGTGTGTGTGTGTGTGTGTGTGTGTGTGTGTGTGTGTGCGTGTGTGTGTTTGTGTTTGTGTGTGTGTATATGTGTGTGTTTGTGCATGTGCGAGAGTATGTGTGTGTGTGTGTGTGTGTTTGTGCATGTGCGAGAGTATGTGTGCATGCGTCTGTGCATGTGTGCATACCTGTGTGTGTGTGTGTGTGTGTGTGTGTGTGTGCCTTAGTAAGAGTGTATGTGCATGCTGGTGTGTGTGTGTGTATGTGTGTGCATGCCTGCCTGCCTTAGAGTGAGTGTGTACGCTGGTGTGTGTGTGTGTGTGTGTGTGTGTGTGTGTTTTGGCTGAGTGGTGCTCTTTATTGCAGGGCTGTATTGGCGAAGGTCTAAATGCAGGATTGTGTGTGCCACTCTGGCTTTATTGAAGTTTAGTGAGATTTACTCTTTCTGTAATGAGGGCCTGGGGGCGCCAAGGGGATAAGCACGCTTGACGACACCCCAGCCTCCATTCGTCGTTACTGGAAAACACTATAAATATCGTCCTCAGGACATCACAGTGTGCGAGACAGAGAAGCTGCTGCTCTGCATCACTGTACCAAAACCACAGCCGGCCGCATTTTCAAACAAAGACAAGGGATGTCCTTCTGTTTATCGGCTGGTTGGATCAATTTACTTTTAGTACGTATAAGCCAGAGTACGTTTAACACTGGTGCACATGTAGGTAATTGAATAATAAAAAAATAAAAAAATATATGTATATATATATGTACAGTATGTGTATATATATATTTTTTTTTAATGAAACTTTCTGTGCATCTGTGATGTTCTGTAAAATCACAGCAAACAGGGTGGTGGTAAACGGAAGTGTCATTTATGACATCCATCCATCCATCCATTGTCTAAGCCGCTTATTCCTGGTCAGGGTCGCGGGGGGCTGGAGCCTATCCCAGCATGCGTTCCGGGCGAGAGGCAGGAATACACCCTGGACAGGTCGCCAATCCATCGCAGGGCACACACACCATTCACTCACACACTCATACCTACGGGCAATTTAGACTCTCCAATTAGCCTAACGTGCATGTCTTTGGACTGTGGGAAGAAACCGGAGTACCCGGAGGAAACCCACGCGGACACGGGGAGAACATGCAAACTCCGCACAGAAAGGCCCCGGCCTGGATTCGAACCCGATACCTTCTTGCTGTGAGGCGACAGTGCTATCCACTGCACCACCGTGCCGCCTCATTTATGACATGTAAAAAAGAACTGAACAAACGGCATGTTACGGTGATGCCGGGTGATGTAATGAGAATCATGGGCAACAGACTATGAAACATCTTTGATGTTGAGTGTTGAGCGGAGGGAGGGAGCAGGCTTCCTGGGGAAGAGTGGCGAGCTTGGTCGGTTAGCGGTTTTTAAGCTGCCGCACAAACGCCTCGTGGGAATAGGAACGGGGGAACTCACCAGCTCCCTGAACGCCCGCTGCATGACAAGCGACCCGGACCGCAGTCCGACCCGCTCAAGCATGGTGGGGTTGGCCGTGACAAGTCTAAAGAACGAACAATTCCACAGACTTCCTTTTTTTCCATTTTTATTTTTACTATTTTTTTCCCCATACCCGGAGAAGATAGCTGTGTTCTCCCAGAAAACCTTCATTTCAGTCGGCCGCGAGAATACATCTGTCAAAGTAGCCCTCTGGCTTATTTCACTTGAGCGTGGAAGGTCAAAGATCTAAACTGACCTAAATCTCAAAGCGCGGTTCAAGGCTCTTGGAGGGGAAAGCTGAAAGCGTGTGGAATTACATTCTGTCTTCCCTTTTTCCCCTGTGCTCTCCCTCTCTTTCTCTCTCCCTCTCACTCTCTGTCTCCTCCTCTCTTTCCGTCTCTCTTTCTGCCAGTCTTTCTTCCCGTTCAACAATGGAACGTGGAGTGGGTTTGGGGGGGGGGGCGTCTATGCCCAGGCCATTAAAACACTTTTAAAAACACTTTCCTTTGAATTTAATCTCTTTGGAAAAGGGTTACGCTGGCAGGGAGAGCTTTGTGTCACACAATTGTCCGTCGATCCATTTACGAAGATAGCGACTGCGAGGAGCGCACGGCCCTCTTACCGGACTCCGGATAATCCCCGGTCCGCGGAAACGCCCGACAACGCTCCTCTGAAGTCGTTCGAGTGGACTGCTTCGCCGTCCTATCTGGTCCGGGCTCGACGGAGGGGGGAGGGACCCGTTTCCCGATTGGGTCCAGTCCGAACAAAGGACCCAAAGTACAGTGGCGACGGAAGCTATTTCCCGCCATTGGTAATCGCACAAACAGCGCTCCGCTATAGATTACAAATCACGCTGACATTTAGCCCGGGGACGTGCCGATATCTGAAAACAACACATGCCCTGTTGTTCTTGGGTATAGACATAAATCCTATATTAGACGCCCACGTAAACAGTTCCGTTAAAAGCGGGAACCGGCGTCCTGCAGAGAGAGACGGGACTCGGGATTAGCGGCAGTCCGGACGCACGAGGTCCTCCCCCTCCCTGGGTGAGATCGGCGATAATAGCACACCTCTAAACGAACCCTGAGGCGTAAGCACTCCTCCGCCCCTTGGATTGGGCCGATAATGACCAGGTCTCCATCGCTTCCTGTGCCTTAATCGGGAGGGGGAGGACAGGGGGCGGGGAGTCTCGCGCTGGAATGGCGGACTGGCGGTGATTTAAAGTTTGACAGTAAACAGAGTCAGGAGGGGCGCCGTCCTGATTATCTCTCTCCTCCGGATGCTGAACCTGCCCCTCCGCCGGGAGACACATTAAAAAGGAGGAGAGAGGGAGGGAAAAAGAAAAGAAACATAATTGATCGCATAACAAATATCTCATATAATTATATAAGGCGTGATAATTAGTGACAGTTACGGCCATCAAGCCGCTAATGGCCATTAGGCCTTCCCAGGGAAGGCGCGAGACGGTTTGAGCCGTGATATCCGTTTCATCGCTCATTTGTGTTAACTCCTTGCTCATCTGTGGAGTTGGCATTTTTTCCGAATGTCCAAGGTTCCTCACGATGCACCGGTCTGGGCCCTGTCAGGTGCCCTGGGCTAAGCAGGCATGATTTTCCTAATTCATTATCAGCATGTACAGATAACTGCCAAAATAAAGGATACACTTGAGCAAATGATGGTGCAGTACCGCGGGTTTCCATCGGGGGGTGCCACTGCCGGTACTGGCGAATAGACCCTCCCCTCCCCTCCCCCACCTGGCTGGGACTCTCCAATCCCCCGCCCATAGCCGGGGCAACTTGCATTTTGCACATCATTAATGCTCTTGGATACATTTGAATTTCCCCATCAGTGATATGAAGCCATCATGCATAGTGAGCACTGTACTTTGAAAGTGAATCAATGGCTTGTGTGTGTACGGTAGGAAGAGTCTCTTGAACTGGTGGTTTGAGTGGTGAGATTTGCTTCAGCGCTTGAATGGCCTGTGACGGCTGTACGAGAGAGACCGTGTCCGAAGGTCATGGAGTACTTAGTCACTGCAGTGCCACATAACCTCAGCTAATAGCAATGCACAGATCGCAGCTCGTCTAAATTGTGCTGAGTTATTAATGACATGCCTTGAGGTTCAGTTTCTCATGAATTTAATTTATTTTTTATGACTGTTAATTAATTAGAACTGCATTGTGAATAAAGCTTTTGACTTGTGGTTTTTTTAAACGGGATCACTATTTTAATAATGCTAAAATGTGTGTGTGTGTGTGCGTGCGTGCGTGTGTGTGTGTGTCTGTCTGTGTGTCTGTGTGCATGCGTGTGCATGCGTGTGTCTGTCTGTCTGTCTGTCTGTGTGTCTGTCTGTCTGTCTGTCTGTCTGTCTGTCTGTGTGTGTGTGTGGAGAATTGCAGATAGCTAACTGGCTTAAATGTCCTTTTTCATTTAACAGAATTGTCCTTGGAGGCAGCTCCCTAATTTGGGCTGACATATTGCCGGGCTGTCAGCTTCTCATTTCCTGCTTTTTAAGACATTTCGGAGACATACTTCGATCTGGGGAAGAAGTGAAAGTGAAAGAAACTCTGCCGCTCAAAGTAGATCAGCCTTTGTTCTCATTAGCGCTATTCACGCGGGAAATGACCGACTCGTGCGCCGGGTCCGAGGCGACAAAACCAATGACCGATCCAAAACCCATGACCAACCCTACTAATCACGAAATACAGAGCTTGATACTTGCTAGCTTGATGCTAAAGCACTTTAAGCGGACGCTGTTACTGGTGTCAGTATTAACTGCGATAACAACAACCAGCGAATTACGTTGAAGGAAAAGTGACAATAACCCACTGGACGGTGTGAGCGTCAGCGTCGAGTGATTCATTTGCTGGAATGCGGATCCCGAGACCGGTCAGAGAGAGAGAGAGAGAGAGAGAGAGAGAGAGAGAGAGAGAGAGAGAGAGAGAGAGAGAGAGAGAGAGAGAGAGAGAGAGAGAGAGAGAGAGAGAGAGAGAGAGAGAGAGAGAGAGAGAGAGAGAGAGAGAGAGAGAGAGAGCCATTAGGAAGTCACTGGAGGGCAACGAAGGAGCCGTGGCAATTACAGCGGCCCGGGCGCTCCCTCGCACGCCTCGGCCCGCCGGCCCTTCCCCTGCCTGTCGGCCGTTCAGCCGCCCGATGTCCATCCATGTGTCGCAAATGGGATAAACTGCAACGTGGAGGCGGAGGCGTGTGCGCTGGTGGACTCAGAGGCCGAACCCGGGCCCGGCGGTTAGCGTGAGCCGGCACCATGGAGATGTGCGTTTGTCTGAGTGACCGGAGGGGGATTGTGGGACACCGGACGGAAGAAAAGGGGAGGGGGGGGGGGGGGGGGGGGCGGTGTTTGTGGCATGCTTGCGGCCCTTGGCAGATGGCTCGGGTGAAAATGACCACCTCGTGTATGGCTGACGGGTGGACAGCGGCCGTTTCATCACTGCTATGGACGCTGTGAGCACTGGGTGAAAGTGTAAGGACACACGGGGAGGGGCGGAGAGTGGAGAATGGAGGTGGGAGGTGGGAGGGGGGGAGTTAACGTCAGCGCCACACTGTGCGTTTCCCGGACACTGTTTCAGGCTGAGAAGCACACTTCTATCCCTCATTCCCAAAGGGTCAGACATTTCCCCTACAGTACACACACACACACACACACAGACACAAGCACAGACACGCACATGCACATGCATGCACATGCACATACATGCACACACACACACACACACACACACACACACACACACACACACACACACACGCACACTGGACAAATGCAAAAATTAAAAACAAACAAATATCAACAAACAACTCCAGTAAGGACTGCACATTTTCTTATTTAGCCACCCCGCCACCTAATTCATCCATCGTAGTGTATAATGACCAACATTATACGTATCCATCAAATTAAAATCCATTTCAAATATGGAAGAGGGCTGTATGTTAAATGTCCCTTCTTGTTCTCTGACAACGAGATAAGCATAATAGAAAATAACATATACCCTGTCAATTTTGAAAGTTTATTAAGATTATTTTTCTGACTATCTTTCACCTCTCCTGTACTGTAAACGCTGTCAAAACTGTTTGCAATCCACCTTTAAAACATCTTTCAAATGTGCTCTTTTTGAAGTCTTGTGTTCATTCATTCATCTATCCATCCATTATTTTATTCCTTTATTAACAACATTTTTTTTCTCATGAAACAGGTTGCCCGAGCTCTTACGGAAGTTATGAAATCTCCGTGCTAATTGGCATGCTGCGGCCGGACTCTCTCAGAGCAGAGGCATTGTTGATGATAAGCTCCAATACTCACTATCAGCACAGCCACGCCAAAGATAATGAGTCCACGGACCGGAAGACACAAAAATAGAAGTAAGTGTTAAGTGGCGTGGGGATGCGTGGTGAATGGAGACGGTTTTATTAAAACCATTTATTTTACAGCTTTCAGGGAACTGCTCCTTTGATATTCAGCACACAGCATGCCCTTTCTATTCTCAGGGGTGGGGACACACGGGCTTGTATCCCATAATGCGTTTTGCGCACAAACTAAAGAAAAATGGGGGCCTCCGATAGCATAGCGGTCTAACGCACCCGTGTTGGCTGGTCCTTTACGAGTGTGAGCTGCCTATCACGATCGCCGTTCAAAACCTGTCTGTGCCGGAGTGGCCCTGGTGGGAAGCCCCGATCGGGGGCGGCGTTTGGCTGTCCGCCCCAGGGGGAGAGGGGAGGGTGAGCCGGCACAAATTCACCGAGACGGGTGACTCCAGAGCGAAGGAGGGCAAATCAAAATAAATAGAGGGTATAACTGGCCACTAAAATGGGAGAAAAAATCTTAAAAAAAAGTCCTACTTCTCCAGAGGACAGGGGGAGAGAAGAAGGAGGAAAAGCTTGTGACCCAAAGACTCTAGGTATAATGCCAACATAGCAGTAGCATACAATTACCTGGGCTCTTAAGTTGCATCGCTAGAAATGACTGTATTGTTGGATACAACAACCGGGTGGGTGGTAGGGGATCATGATGTCACATAGAGAGTCCAATGTTTCCCTCGTCACAGTATTTGCAGTATATTTCCGCACTTCCCCCATTTGCACCCCCTCTTTTTAGATTACGAGCCCTACTCGACTGTCCCCTCAGCAGGACGATTAGGGGAAGCGAATGCTTTTGCAAAGTGCGTCGCCAGAAGTGAAAGGACGGCGTCAGGCGTTTAGCCACGATTCCGTCAGAGGTTTTGAGTGATGGAAGCTCTCTCTCTCTCTCTCTTTCTCTCTCTCTCTCTCATTAGCGGATCCTGGCTGCTTGTGGAACATGTCCAAGTTCAGGCCCGGTTCTGTCCGTCCGTTCCCCCCCCCGGGGCCCGGCCATCTCTTGATTTATGGAGCTCGCCGTGACTTTTTGGAGCAATCCGCACGCCGCCTGCCCGCACGTTCTCGATACGGTTTCTGCTGAGGCGAGAGTCTTTTAAATTTATGTTTATATGCAGATGAAGAGAGTGGGGGAAAAACCCCCGTGGGGTTTAGGGGACATCGCACTCTCGTTTCTTTACATTATCCCCGCGTAGTGGTGGAGAGCACATCGCACAGACTGATGACACCGGAGGTTTTATTTTCTGGCTTTGACTGAGAGGTCATGTGAACTGATGGTGCCTGTCATTCAGCGACTGGCATACTCTTGGAGAGAGCAGCTCCCCCCCATCCAAAGTACTGGCAGTATGTGCTTCTCACCACTCCACAGCATTAAAGTCGTTAATGGTGGATACATCGTGTGCCAGTCACCGCCACCTAAAGGCACTCTGTCTTCAATTTTTAGTTTAGACAGAAATGCAGTGTGATACATTGCGAAATATGGATTGGTTTATTGGCTATATTTTTATTTTTATATCCAAACCAACATGTCTCCCTGAAAGCAAACAAATAAAGCCAGACATTCTTTTATTTGCCATGGGGTACTGCGAGATAGTTGTGCTAGACACTCTCACAGCCCGGATATAGACATTCCTCCCCCCATTTCCTGTCCCCAGTCCTCCTCGAACCTGAGGAAGAGTCTGCCACTTTTGGAGTCACAGATATATGAAATCCTGGAGCAGATGCAGAGACCATGCTGCAGGCAGGCTCGACCTACGATGAATTATTCAAACAGATGGCTGAAACTCCACCATAAAGGATGGAAGGATATAGACTTAAAAAAAGAAGAAAAAAACCGAAAACAAAACAACAAAAATAATATACACTGAGGAATTGCTCAGTCCAACTTTTTCAACATTTTTAAGAGGTTTGAAACTAGCGATGGCGGAAAATGAGGTATCTTGACACCAGGAATGGGTGGAGGCACTAGCTGCCAGTCGGTGACCTGTTTGAACCAATCAAAAGGTTTTGCTCTTCACAACAGCGATTGGTTAAAAGCAGAGAGCCGCTGGTAGCATGCGATGGCTCTACCGGCATCGTGCATCTCATTCGGCCATCCCCCCCTGAGTGAAATAGTAAAAAATAATAGTGCATGTGCATGTATATACGCTATTTCAGTGCTATTTTAGTATTTTTGTTATTGTGGTTTTTTAACAGGGCTGTTATTGCGCTCTTCCCACTGTGGTTATCAGACATGGGCTCGGGTTCAATTGTGAAATGATAAACACGGCGCCTCTATTTCCCCATTATTATTGCAAACAGCTGAGCGTATTATCAGTGCATATTTTATTTTTTCATCACCCGACGACGGACGGATCTTGCCATCCATATGACTCGGTAATGCCGCAAACCCATAATCAGGAAACGTACGTGGGGAAGAGTCATTATCATCTTATCCCCCCGTCGGGTCAGCCTTCATACGAATCAGCTCAAATAAGCCAGCGTCGCTCTTATTAAGAAACGCCAGAGCAGTTTGTTCCTTTGCATTCACTTATTTGCATTTAAATTGAAACAACACAACTTTCACTACAGGCTCATCCCGTTTTCTTTGCGAATGTTGGCAATCCCATTCCGAGTCCTCCACCGCCCTTGTTTACATTCTGTTGATTTAGTGTGTGCGCGTGCGTGTGTGTGTGTGTGTGTGAGAGAGAGACAGAGAGAGAGAGAGAGAGAAGAGAGAGAGAGAGAGAGAGAGAGAGAGAGAGAGAAAGAGAGAGATGCATCTGTTCCATATACTGTATGCCACCGTCTCATATATGGAACAGAGGTTCCAAAATATGTTTGTTAAAAATCTGTATGTGGGGCATGCATGTGTGAGAAGAGGAGGGGTGCCTGTGTGTTTGTCTTTTGTTGTATTATTATTTATTTTCTTTTTTTCTTGGGGGGGTTGTTGTTGTCATATATGTATTTTAACGCTTTAGGGACACAAGATCATTTGTCATGCAAATAAAGCAAGTTTGAAGTTGAATTTGAGAGAGAGAGAGAGAGAGAGAGAGAGAGAAAAGATGGCCAGTTGCGGTGAAGGTGCACATTTTGGCTTCATCTCACCAGGAGTAGGGCGGGTTCAGGTTTCCCGGGGGTCCTCAGGTTGCTGCCGCGTTAGCCCCTCTCTGCCACGTGTCACGTGCCCACAGGCTGCCAGCTGTCATTCGTCGGAGGAGCGCGCACTTCATCATCTGCTCCTCGCACGGGCCAGAGGGGCACACAGGCGTGACTCCAGAGGCACAGGCGGTGATTTAAAATTCAAAGTTGAGCGTAGCGTGGGCCGACGTGACTGCAGCGTGCCTCTCCCGTCTTCCGCATCTTCTTCTCCTCCTCATTATTATTCTTTTTGTCATTAATACCAGCGCTGTCATCACCACCCACATCATCGCCATCATCTCGGCCCTCGTCACGGTCTTTTTTGTCGCCCTTCAACGTCTGTCCCCGACAGATGCGGAACAAGATGATTACGGAAACCGCGGAAACCGTGCAAAAAAACTAGAATGCATCTGCAATAAATCAAGACTGTATTATGCACGATGAAATGGTACGCAATTAAAATATGCTTAATATTCAGGCAATTTGAGGCAGTTCAGGTTAAAAGCAAGATGATTGCAATACTAGACCTATACCCGTGCGGATGAAAGTATCTTTGCATAATTAAAATAATGCAAAACGTATTCAACCGCTCTCGAAAAAAGAAATCTGACATATTTTTTTGGTTTGTTTTACAGGGCCGATTCTGCACACATGGTGTTCGCCAGACATGTTTAAGATTATCGTCATCGTTACCGGCCCTCGGTCCAGACTTTTTTAGCACTTTATTTGCATCCAAGCAAAACGGTTCAACCACAGTCTCATCTGGGACCAGGCACTACACATTGTTGCCGGTGCAAAGCAATTTTTCCAGCAGTGGCTTTTCTGAAATGCACAGGGTCTCAGAGGTATTCGGGAGTTTTGTATACACGCAGGAATGCGACAGCTTGGGTATGTGAAAATGTTTTAAAAAGGAAGTAAATGCAGTGTTAGAGACTACACATGCAGGTAGCTGATTCCACTGCTACACGCATTGCTGATATTGTAGTGTTTAAAATGCATACAGTGAAACAGAAAATCAGTGGCGATGCATGGAACATGTACACACACACACACACACACACACACACACAGACACTCACACACACGCATGCATGCATGCACACACACAAAACATTCACACACACACACTCACACACAGACACTCACACACACGCACGCATGCATACACCCAGTACCTTTATATCTAGCCTTTGATTGCATACAGTAAAACACAAAATCAGTGGTGATACATGCATGCACACAAACACATAAACACACACACGCTCACACACAGACAATCACACACACACAAACAGAGTATCTGTATATCTCAGCCTTTGATAAGCATGAACACGAGGGTTTTGTTTGAAGCCCATTTCTATTTCATTTCGTTTTTATGAGAATATCTGATTTATCACTTGGTCCCACATTTAAATCCCAGTTCATTACTTTCAAAATATATTGGCTTGGGGTGGCATTATAACTTTGACATTATGTGCCATGATTTACATTCAATACATGAATTAGAAATTCAGTGATCTTTAAAATAGATCAACCCCTTTTCATTGTAGTACTGAAGATTGACATTCATAAATACATGGCTGATAAAGGTTTGTGCTTTAATCTTCCCATGTGCACTTCTTTCAGTGATAATACGAGTCTGCAAATGGCCATGGGAAATTGTAAAATGCTTTTTCTGCACAGATAATATTTCTGCTAATAGCGCTGTGAATGGTCCTCGCCATATTCATCTCTGTTATGCCCAGGTAACGGTAAAGGAAGTAAAGCAACTGTGGAAATGATATAACTAATATTTGTTTCACAAAAGATATTTTGAAATAATCTTTATGGGTCATATATCATTTATAGTATGCATGTGTTTGGGGAACTACCCTTTTAACTGAAAAGGTTCCAAGGTTTGATTTCAAAGTACATATATGTTAAAAAAGTCATATATTCTGCAAACAAATGTATACACATGTTGTTTTTCTTCTTCTTTTGTTTGGTTGTACACCACAGAAAACATTTAAAACAGGTGGGAATTCATCAAGTGAAACACAAACCTTGACCCACACTTGTACAGAGACAAGCATTGTGTTGGTATACAATGCTTGTCAACACTGTGTTACAACTCATATACATGTCACATCAGTAATAATTATAATACATAAACTGGGCGACTCTCGATTAATGAAACATTCTCAGGTAGATCAGCTTTGTGGAATGAAGCTGTTAATCTTACAGAGTGAACTTGGACGTGAGTCGCTGCATGAAGGGACACATGCAATTAGTCCCAGAAAGTGGCACCTGAAATCAAATAATATCCATTTACTCTTCTCAAAAGTCTAGAATTATTTTCAGTCACCATTGCTATTCTGCATCGCATCTAGATTTCAGTGAAGTCCGAAGGTCTTTTAATAGACCGGGCACATAACCTGCCTGTTGCGTGAACCTTCTCTGCCACATAGAGCCACTGAACTCTGGTTGGATGTTGGATGTTATCTGAAATATTGTTCAGATAATGTGCTCTCGAAGACTTCCTCTGTATTCATGCCTGCCCGCCTGCTCCACACAGCTGGCAGGCAATAAACTTACAACACTTACTATCAGCGTAGAAGTGCATGTCATGTATCCATGGTTTTTTGCTGTTTATTTATTTTATGATTTTTTTTTTTTTTGGGGGATCTAGCCAGCTAAGAAACTCCTGTTTTTAAAACATTTTTAAGTTTGTGGAAGTTTGTGAAAACATTGTGTGCTCATGAGTTTTTCAGGCTGGTAACAATTTAGCAATTTGGCAATTGAGGTTTTTGTGGTTTTTGGCATTCTTTTATAAAATAAACATTGTAAAACATTGCTACACTTGCTACTCACCACAATCTTACACAGCCTTACTGAAACACTGTAAAACGTTGTCAATAACATATTTCGACATCCGGGTTTGGGCGTTTGTTTTTTAATTCATTTTGATTTAGATTTTGTTTTCCACATTCACTGAGCGGTTGCCGCAGCGCTGGGAGTCTGTCTGGACCCCATGCCGTACTGCTGCTAGTCGGGACTCTGGCACCAGCTCGTTGTTGGAGAAGCGAACGAGCAGACGTAACACGTTTCGGCGGGTCCATTCTTTCTCCCCCTCCTGTTCCAGGCACAGGTGTTCCATCAGCGAGCCAATGTGCCCACTAATTGGCCAGTCCAAACAAGACACGTGAAAGGGTGAAATCGATGCTGAATCCGAGTTCAACGTAGATTTAATTCACACAGAAAACTCCATCTTACCACCCCCCACCCACACAAAAAAACTACAAAAAACAACCATGATAATAATAATAATAATTATTATTATTATTATTATTTAGGAAAATATTCTTCCAGATCTGTGGAACATGACCGAGTTAAGCTGAAGAGTCTCTTGGCTGCTGGAGGACGCTAAGCACTGGAGTTGTTTGGCCTTTTTACAGCGAGCTCGCAGAGCCAGCAATCTGCAGCCTAGATGACAGGGGAATTATTCCAAACAGATGAGACATACAGCAAGAGCCAAAAAGACAATTTGTCACTGAAAGATTTTGGGGTGCTTTTTGTGTTTATAAACATCCAGTGTTGACTAACCATCTATCATCATACGCTCCAAACTATATTAGCTGGCTTATATAAACTTATAATACCACAGAGTGGTGGTGCAACTTTAGTGGCTAAGTCCTTAGGCTCATAACCAAAAGGCTTTCGGGTTCAACTTCCAGAGGAAACACCCATTGTGCAATGAATATATGCCGACATGTATTAAAACATATACTGTAACATATTAAATCACATATTTGAATATATAAAAAAATATTTTATAATACATGCCAATATATTGCTACTTTTGTTCCAAAATATATGATGCTATTATAAATATATGGTAGCACCTTTGACCATATATGAAAAGCTGCAATAATCTGTATAGTGTGCAATAGATTATGAATTATATGTTGCAATACAAAAAACAATATCATGTATTACATATAACAACACTTATAATTTCACCCACGAACCTGTGCCACGTCTTGATATAGTTGTAATATGTAAGCACATGCTGAAAACACTGTGAGAACAGTGTTTAATTGGCACAGATAATAATGACTATGAAATTTCTTGACATATTTATATAATATTTCCATTGCACTGAGCAATGAACTCCAGTTTCAGCTGTTCTTGTGCTTTGGCGAATACCCAACTGCGTAAGTGGCATGTAGTGCATTTGCAAGCTGCTTTGGATAAGGATGTTTGATATTTGAATAAAACTGAGACTCAGCCTTTCTCTCGGACGCGTGCATTTTGCATAATGACTCAACATAAGCGCTACAACGGGGGAAGCGGCACTACTTGTGTACCCGTTTAAGTCTCAAAGTGTTCTCTGCTCCCTCCCCTGTTTAAATATCTGGAGATAGCAGAGAGATGCTCTCGGCCACCGCCATCCGTCATGGCGGCCACGCGGGACGAGGTCAGCGAGCCCCTGCGCTGGAGAGGTTTTTTTGGGTTTCCTGAAGAGCCCACGCTATGCTACGTCAGAGCCCGTCGCTGCTTCTGGGTCACTGGACCGCCTGCCCAGCAAGCAGGTGGGCCAAGGCTACGGCCACAGATTTTATAGACTAACCAGAAGGGCAGCTCCTGTGCTCTTTTCGTCCACTCCACTTCCGACCTATGGGAGGTTCCGTTTTGTCCTTGACCACACCCCTTCGTGAATATTCATGAGATTCATCAAACGTGAATGTTCAGGCTTCAATGGTAGGGAGACAGAACTCAGAACTTCATGCTATGAATATGCTGGGTCTATGAAATCTGTAGCCCACTGCGGTCTGTACCTACACCATCTGCAGTGCAGTGAAAAAATCAGGAAGAAAATGTAATGATACACTGATAAATACGCTTGCATTTCATTAGAAAGGTATGTGCATTTTCCTTAGGAACTATACTAAAAAGTCTGTACAGTACAGAGGTAAAGAGAAGCGAGTCTTGTTTGGCATGTTATATGCCAATGCATATGCCTTATGATAAAATGCAATCCTGTACACGCGTGGCAATGAAAAATACACTGAACTGGCGCAAATATATTAAATACATTTTAATTAATTTGTACCATTGTTCATGGGTGGAATCTAGGGCTGGCCCCGCAGAAGAATAAGAGCCCATTTTGTATTCACCAGCATCCATGTGGGGATTGTTTATTAATTAGAGAAAAATAGAAAGTGAGGTGTATTAGCATCCATTATATCCACTGCAGTGATGATGAATGATAATGCATTTAAACTGCCTAAAAGAGATATCGAGGCATTGCTCGACATGTTAATGATTTATGAGCACGTGCGAGCCTGGATTCACAATACAGTGACACCTTAAACATGCCATGTTGGGGGGGTGAGGAGCATGTGACTATTTTCTTCATATGTCAATAATAATAATAACAGTAATAATAATATGGATCACTTCATATGATGTCTGGATGCAATAATACATTGATCCTTGTTGATATTTCAAAATGATATTTCAAATATTTGATGAAATGTCAAAATATTTATTTGGGGGAATTTTGGATTGATCAAATTGGAATTGTTATTTGGCTAGCAGCGTTGCTGGTTAACCCCCGTATTAAATCATGACTTTTTACAATCAGTTGATTCTGTGATGTCTGTGTAAGGACAGTACACAGATGTATGAATATATATTTTTGAGGAACAGTTTGTACAGCTACGCAAACCCCGGGAGCTTTCTGTCTATTTTTGTAAGTTCTGTTTTATTTTTGCTGCTCGTCTTGAACCCATCGTCAATACGCCCTGATCACAAATCGGATAGAAGATTGAGCTGAGAGCGAAGCGTAGTTGGTTCAGGGTGTTTAGCCAATGAGGGGACGCTCCCGAGGGGACGATCGTAATGAACCGGGACCCTCTGTAGGAGTGCCCAACCCCGTTTCTGCGAGGTTCTTCATCTTTCCACACCCGAGGCTTCCGTTCGTTCCTCTTCCAGCCTCGTTACGTAAAAAAAAACCTCTTCTGCCATCCTGCACCTGCAGTACAAACAATAGAAAATGCGCGTTCAAACACATTTGGCATTTTGTCATGAGCCTCTCATTAAAAAAAAAGAATAAAAAATTGGAACGATAAAAAAAAAACGTCACGCCAATAACAGGAACCGCAATAAGAGTCGCAGCGTGGGAAGTTCATTGTCAGAGGCAATCATAAAAAAATATATATATTACAAAAAAAAACCTAAACAGATTCAGATGACTTTCCATTTGCATTGAAAATATAAATGGTAAGTTATACCATGTAATATTAATACCCTGTGAGAGAAAATACTTTCTTAAAGTGGGGAACGCGTGCTTAAAGTGTGACATCCGATAGGATCCGGTCATTCGTCACGCTTATCCACGCTTAGGACACAACCCACATCTCTGCATGTCGGATTGACTATTTACTAAACTGTGTACATTCTGTATTTTCCTTTATTCAAATATATATATACTTTATCATAATTAGGCCTGACTTGAAATGAATGTGACTTGAATCTGAATTCATATTTTGATGACCAGTTATGTATTACTCTCTCTCTCTCCACATATATTTTAGCTCTTGTTCAGGCAATTTTAACAGTTCTTGATTCTGTTTGAATGCACGTTCAATACAATGCCGTATTATGTTGCTGGCACACATTTATGAACATCTAAATGTAATATTTGATTTTAAGTGGTACATTTTCTCTTCTTATACATCTATGTGTGATATTCCCCTGGCTTGGGGGATGCTTAACATAACTGTTTTACAGTGCAATAATTACCCACTTAACGCCATTGATTTCCCCGCGACAAACAGGGAGAAGCCGAGAGTTCCTCGTGCTGCCAAGCGCAACTCTGTTCGCTTTTGCATGTTCCAAAGTATTAATTATGGCCCAGAGGAATTGTTCCTTAAAAACTTGACCCTCAACATCGCTTGCTCAAGGGCTCATTTGCGCGAAGGAAGAAAGGAAAGGAAGCTTCAGTCGCTGATTAACCATAAGGCATAAATTCATAATTGGAGGAGCCTTTGGCCATACGTGCACACTGCCGTATCCTCTCTGGAGAGGTACGCTCTCAAAGGAAGGCTGCTGTCTTTGAGCGTCGAATGGCATCGTGGGCATTCCACCATGTGACCTCTTAAAGCCCTCTGACAGGATGTGGCCGGTCTCCCCTTTCCAGAGAGCCCAGTGTCAGTTTATGGTCTGGACATAATTATCTTTGAACTAGAGGGCAACCCCATAATACAAAACCTAGGAAACACATTAAGGCCTGGATGCAGACAACGGGTGTTCATTAACTGGGATTTACAAATACAGGTAACTGTCAAAATAAATGAACCCCTTAAGCATTTGCAGGGTGCATTTTCCTGGCATGGTTTAGGTCCACTCAACCCCTTACGGGACAAGGTAAATGCCAATAAGCACAAAGCCATTCTGAGTCGTCACCTTCATCCTATGGTGAAGCATTTCTATCCTGATGGGAGTGGTGTCTTCCAGGATGACAATGCCCCCATCCACAGGATACGAGTCATCTCAGTCACCAGACCCAGTTGAACACTTACGGGAGATTCTGGAGCAACGCTTGAGACAGCATTTTCCACCACCGTCAACAAAACACCAGATGATGGAATTATTTTATAGAAGAAGGGTGTTGCATCCCTCCAGTAGAGTTCCAGACACTTTTACAGTCTATGCTAAGGCGCATCAAATCTATTCTGGCTGCTTGTGGAGGCCCAATGCCCTATTAACAGACTTTATGTTGGGGGTTTTCATTATTTTGGAAGCTACCTGTAACCTGTTATTTTTTTCACATTTTCATTGGATACAGGCCTGAGGTAATAACTTGGTTACAAACCCAAAGCAGCCAATGGGCAGTGAGTTTGAGACCATGTCACACATCCACCCATCAGTGAGGCAGAATCTTATTTAAATTCAGAGTACTCGAAAAAAAACTCAGAGAGCAAATGGCCAAATTACACTCAAAGCTGGCACCTGTGTGTATGTGTGTGTGTGTGTGTGTATGTATGTGTGTGTGTGCGTGTATGTGTGTGTGTGTGTGTGTGTATGTGTGTGTGTGTGTGTGAGGGTGAGGATGGGGAGGGCGGGGGTTAAAGCAATCATGTGACAGTACAGCTAAAGAAGGAAGGCATTGTGGGTGCTTTGTTCGTGTCTCTTTGTTTGGCGAGACGTCCCCCAGAAAGAGTGTCAGCTGTTTCCTGAGCGTGGACGGCGCGTCCGTCCGTCCGTCTCCGTAAACAACGCGTGGCTGTTTACAGGCATTCTGAATGGCACTGTTGTCTTACAACAGTGAACGTGTCACTCAGGCAGACTTGTCCTCTAATTAAACTCTTACCGTGTCAGAAAAAGCAGCAGCCATGCCGACACTGTAGGTTGTCACTTGCACAAACGTCTCCTCTAATTAAACTCTACCACACCAGTAAAGAGTACAGATTGTGTTAACTTTGCAACAAACTGTTCTGCCAAACTACTTGTGCATTTAATGCGATTTTCCAACTAGTAATCCACAACACCTGCAATATATAAGACCAGTGTTAATTATACAGCTCTGTATGAGAGCCTACCTAGGAATGATATTTTTAGAAGATTTTTGATGTCTTGTGGTTTTATATACGTATGTGGCTTTGGCTTTGTTGTGTGTATTTTTGAGTGGGCTGGATAGCAAGGGAAAGGAGTATTCCTTTGGAATATAGAACATAAAACATATATTCCTTATATGCATTTTGTTTGTACATATTTTCAAATGAACCATAATGGTCTTCATTGTGAACCTTCACAGCTCTTATTGTGACAAAAAATGGAATTAGCACCCCATCTGGTTTGCTGTAATATCTAATGATAAAAATAATCATCTTTTCGCCCATACACAGGCGATTCATTAGGATACTATCTGAGCTAGCGCCACATAATGTGGCTTAGTGGGATATTAGTTGATTGTTATTCACACTGTGTCTTTTTTGCCATCGAGTCTGCCATTACACGGCACAGGAAGTCCCAGTCAACACTCTGTGCAGCTCGGTGGTATTAACCGAACCCCCTCGGTCTCCAGAGCAGGTGTTCCTTAGCCACTGTGCCATGACGAGGGTAAGCTAAATGACTCATTCATCTGCAACAGCAGTGAGAGCCCCAATAACTAACCCCGCCCAACTATACACCACCACGTATGGCCTTACATGCTGCCCTACCCACAATCCAACTGGGGCCAGCTCTGCCACGCCGTATCGCACAGCACAACAGCTATACCCCACCCCCCGCTCCATTTCACCTCAGCCTTGTATGCCAGCTGCAATGCATCCTACCCGACACCACCCATATCATGGCTACACCCCACCCAAATGCCATCTATATGCTTCCAAACCCCACCCAAATGCCATCTGTATGCTTCCAAACCCCACCCAAATACCATCTATATGCTTCCAAACCCCACCCAAATACCATCTGTACACTCCTTAATACCACCCACATACCATATAAACACTTTCTAACCCAGGGGTGGGCAATCTTCCCCAGTGTGGGCCGGTGTGGGTGCAGGCTTTTGTTCCAACCGAGCAGTAGATCAACTGATTTGCCTAATCAGCTAATCAAAGTCTTCAATCAGGGCTTTTATTAGTGGAATCAGGTGTGTCACTGTTCAGTTAGAATAAAAGCCTGCACCCACACCAGCCTACACAGGGTAAGATTTCCCACCCCTGTTCTAACCCCACCCAAAATACAATTCATGTTTCCTATCCCCAATAACATGCAATGTGTTTCCTCACCCCACCCACATGTGATATATGCTTCCTAACAGCACCCACACACCAGATAAAAAACCACCCAACACTACCAAAAATGGCAATTTAACACCAATCAACCCCACATGCACCAGCTAGAGCTTAACCCAACCCCGCACGTGGGCCGGTTACAAAATCACCTGTTTGCACCTGCACAGTCGCTACACCCCATGTGACACAGCCCACGTTTCATCGGCGCGTCATCACCCCCCCCCCGCACACCGGCCACGCGCCGGGAGAGAGACACGCCATGGCCACGCGTCTGAAGTGCCCCGCGCCCTGTGCCCCGGATGTCGCGCCTCGGAGTTCTTCGAAAACGGCGTCTGTCACAAAGCGGTGGAGTGGAGCACAGCTCAGGCGGGATTCCCAAAGTACCCCGTAATTAAGGACAAATGAGAAAAAGAGAGTGCCCCCCCCACCCCCAAATACACAAATGGCAAATACACACGCCACCACGAGCGCCATCTGGCAGGATTTACATACAAGCGTCATGTGACTCCTTAGCACATATTTACTGCCCTGAAGTGCATCTGTTTGCTCTGCGGAACCCTCGGGTACCCCCTGCTCTACCGGACGCATCCAGGGGCCCCGATCCACCGCCACAGCGGGAGACCGAGAGGGCGGAGGGGTCGACTTGGGTCAGCGGGCCATCGTACCGTCTTCCAAACCAGCCGAACCCAACGATTAAAACCTCGAGAGAAGGCCCGCCTCGAGAACCGCGCAGGCAAAACGAGTCCAACGGAATGCAGTGCGGACGGGGCCGTCTGCATTTCAGCGGCTCCGCACCCGGGGGACTGTGTTTTTGTGCGATAGTGTGGATTTCTTGAGAGGAACTTGACTTGAGCTGCATATGTCTGAAGTGAACTTGTTAGAGTCTCCCACTGCTCAGAGCTCGTCCAAGTGAGGCTGGCACAAGGCCCGACACACACTCTCTGCATTAAAGCGGAGCTTTCTGTTGGATTCGGCATCGCATCCATTTTACCATGAACACTTTGATTTATTTTAGTGCGTCTCCCCCTCTCACACACACACACACTATCGACATTATAGTTTAGCTTTGCGATTAATCATTATGTACAGTATATACGTATATATACAGGTAGTGGCCCAAACTGTAGAAAGACAGTGATGATATGCCTATGGTATCCTCCTTTGTAGAGTTCTCGACACACTGTCCTCGATGAAACTCCCTTCTCATGCCCTAGATTGACATTTGCAGTGAATTGATTTGGAGTTGCTCGCCTGTTTAACCTTGCACCTCAAACTACTGCACAGACATCATGATCCAGGAGTGTGCGCTTCTGACCGCAGGCGCCCTTTGCTGATGATGTCTTTCTCTCAGAGTTCTACGCCGGCGATACCTTCGACACCGCTCCATGTGAAACATCTGAACGTTGACCTGTCTTTATCAATGGAGCTCCTGCCGAGACGTGCCCCAACAATCGCTCCTCTTTCAAAGTCACTGAGATCTCGTCTTCTAGCCAAGGTAACCGTGACTATAGGCAACCAGACCTGCCCAGCATTTTTGTACACAACCCACGCTGGCATGTTACTAACTCAGGAAGAACAGCTGTGTGGATGCACCTGCTTTCAAAATTGCGTCCCTCATTTACAGAAGTGTTTCCATCTTTTTGGCCACTACCTGTACAACGTATGTGCTCTCTGTTCATCTTTAAAGTCCTAAAATCTGTCTGTGCACCATCACCAAATAATTGATAGCAAAGTTACGGCATGTTAAAACCAAACCTTCATCAATATATTTTATATTAATGTTGTGGATGAATCAAAGAGAGACAGTTTGGTCCAGTGTTGTGAGCTGAGTGTCATCAGCATGATGTCATCAGTATGATGTCACTGGTGTTATGCAGGCCTTGTTCCCAGTCCCAGGGAATACACCCCCCCTCATGCAAAACAAAATAAAAAAATATTACAAATATTACAAATAATAAGGAAGTAACAATAAAAGTAAAATAATAAGCAGCTCTACTTTTGTGCCATACCCATTGCATTTGAGTTCAGATTTTACTGAACAATTATTGAAGTCCCCCCTCCCACAGTCAAATATTGTATGCCCACAACACAGTTGCTGGAGACAAGGCCGGTGTTATGACCTTTGCAGATTACTTTTTGATTTACATACTCTGTGTCATTGGATGAGACTTAAAATAATGACTGTTCCTGCGATGGCCTTCTGCCGACCGTTTGCAGTAAGACCGGGGGGGTGCGTCTCAGCCTCTTTAAGTGATGGAAAATAATGACTTGGCTCCACCCCCGCAGGGTGTCATGTGGACAGCCACTTGTCATTCGCTTTATCGTATTCTTTTAAAAAAAACGTGTCTCAAAGCTCTCTGCTCACGGATACGATTGATGGTCTTAAAGTCAGGGCGAGCGGACTTATCTTTAAATGCCAAGTTACAAATTTCTGACATGCGTATCGCGAAGAGACGTTGTGTGTGCGAAACCACCATGTGCTAATGTGGAGAGTGCTGCAGGCGGGGGGGACTGTTCGCTCGTGGGCGTTCGTAATTCGTTCACCAGTAATCGCCGGTGATCTCTTATTCCTCAGTGTCACGTTACGAGTCGCTAATTGAAAGTCGAAAGAGCAAGGGGTGTTAACCCCGGTGTCCTGGCCAAACTCCCAAACTGGTCTCTCTCAATCTGCCCGTTTGATCACACCCCCCTGCGGTTGATTGGCTGCGCTATCCGCTATGCATTCCCTGTCCAATGTCGTTTCCTGAGGTCTTCACTGTAAAAAAAACCAAAAGGGCTCTCAATTGACCTTCTTTGTTGCATAAAGGTTAAATAAAACCTGCAGGAAAAGAATGGTCTCCCAGCAAAAGACAGGCACAGCTAAGTGGTAGAATGGTAGAATTTGCTGTGGGATAGACAGACGGGGGGCAGGCGGGTTGTTATTCAATGCGAAGCTCCGCCTTGCGTGCCCTCCACCCTTCACCACAGAAACGGAAAGGGGTAACCTTCACGACATGGGAACAGCTGTGAACCGCAATCCCATCCCGCTCCCAAAACGAAAATGCCACCACAAGTTAGCGATCGCCTCACGGATCATCTCCCCCTCCATCCCCCCCCTCCCCCCCTGTGTCCCGCTGCATTTAACCGCGCCGGGCGACGTTGGGCGACGGCTCAGGAACGGGCGCCGGATTCTGCCGCTCCGCCGGGCGCTGTGTCTGCCGCTTCAGCGCCGCTCAAAAATACGGCCACTAAATCAGACACACCTGACCGTGCCCGCAGTCCAAACTCGGGTTTGGAGTATCGGTTTGGTTTGGTCTGTGTGTGTTTAAAAAAAAAAAAGTTTTTATTTAATTGATCTCATATGCCACCGCTCGCACTGCTTTTTTAATGAACTTATTGCTGGGCAATCCGTGGCCTTTTTAAATGTCATCTGTATGTCACCATTGTTATAGGCCGGCTGCGGTGGAGCTGCTTGCCTTGCGTGCGTCTGTGGGCGCGGGACAAACAGTCCAATATAAACGTGTCCGCCGCGTAATGACTGTCTGATTCATGCTTCTGTGATTTAAGACTGAGGCTAGAATTCAATCAACATCAGGCCTCAACTTGAGATTTTAATGGAATGCAGTTCAGCGAATTTTGCGGTTGCGCAACTTTATTGAAAATGTTTGTTTTTATAAGTTATATGAAAATGTATAGACAAGGGAAATTGCTTGCTTGGGAGAAAACAAAAAACAGCAACGTGTATTTGGTTTTGAGCCAAAGAGAAGCGATGACGAATGTTGTACGTAGTGGGAATTCTCTTCTCGAGCACTGTAATGGAAGTTAACATCTGAGATCAGTTACCTGGCAGAGCTCCAAAATGGCACCGCCCCCTTCCACCCCTAAAACACTGTTTCAGGGGAAGGTGGTTCTTGCATATCTGACTGAAATGAGTGTGTGTGAGTGAATAGTGTGTGTGTGCGTATGTGCATGTGTGAGTGTGTGTGTGTGTGAGTGTGTGTGTGTGTGTGTGTGAGTGTGTGTGCTCGTTGTACATCATAGTGTGTGTTTGTGTGTATGTACATGCGTGTGCGTGAGTGTATGTGTGTGTCTGCTTTTCCGACCACACATATCTTTGACATCGCACCACATGATGTTTTCATTAAGATTGAATGGCAGGTGGGGATTTCTCGCAATATTGTTGAAGACAGCTAAACATACATTGAGCAACTGAAGATTGGATGCACCGCTCAACAAGTGTAGAGCTGCTTTTATTTTCAATAATTTTGGGTTACCGTTCATGCTGACAAACATTGTTTGTTTTTCTCTTTTATTAATCCAATCCAATATTTTCAAGGAGCACTCCGTGACAGGAAGAGGGGGAAGTAGAGGAACAAAAAGAGCACTTTAGAGCAGAAGGGAGCCATGTTCACTCGGAGCGTTTTTCCCCTAATTGCGTTGCCGAGGCCCTCACCGCGTCGAGCCGCAGTTGGAGGCACGTCGCGCAGAACCCGGGCCTGGCTGTGCAGATCTGCCCGGCACCAGCAGCACTTCCCTCAAAGGCTAATTCCCACTCTCTGGCTCCACAACAGCCAAATGAAAGTCTCCCCGCTCCACATTAGCTCACCGCTGCCGACTCCATCACTACCCTTCTGCCCTACGCGTCGCATGTGGGTTCTCAGGAGCTCCAGTCGTTTTCTTGTCATTCTTTCTCCTTCGACCAGGGCTGGAGTGTCCTCAGCATTGGTTCTGGGGTATGCGTGCTTGTGTGTGTGTGTGTGTGTGTGTGTATGTGTGTGTGTGTGCGCAGGCGGTAAACACTAAACGCAACGCTGACGCTGTCCTACCTGCTGTTGATTTAGCGATGAATAAAATCCATTATCCGCCGTTAACAAGGGACGGATGGGTAAGGCTTCATTAAGCAGCGAACAAGCCGGGCCACGGTGCTGCTATCGTTGATTTCGACCAATTTACCTCGCTTTTATCTGCGCTGCAAAGCACCGTAATTGGTCGAGGGATATTTTCCTGCCCATTGATGGCTCTTGATAGCTCCGTTCCTTAAGTGCTTGATTTAAGCCTCGCTTGTCTATAATATTCAGAAAGAGTTCCGGCGCTAATCAATAGAATCCCGGCACAGGTCGTGATTCTGATGCTACGCGTGATTGTCAGTTCGCTGTAATGGCGAAGCACTTGGGCTTTTAACCAAACGGTTTCAGGTTAAATTCCCAGGCAGGGCCACTGCTTAGCCTTATTAATAATTTGTACTGTAAATATCCAGCTGAATAAGTGTAAAACGGAAAGCAACGGCGCTGTGTAGGTTTTCTCTCGGTACGGGCATCCGGCCAAGTAAATAAATAAGTGTAATGCATACTATGCGTCCAGCCGCTAGGAGTCACTTTCATTAACAGCAGTGTGGAGGTTACGCAGAGGTCCCCCATCCCCGAACACGCACCGGGCCCTCCGCGCAATTAGATCAAACTTCATTATCCCCCCAACCTGCGCCCTGCCCATTACGCGGCGATCAGAGTGAGAACACCGGAGAGGAAATGGCAAAGTGAAAAGATTGATTCGCCTCCAGATTCTGCACTGTAATCATTGCTCTCGGCTGACTCAGCGTTCCGAGCCACCCTCTGCAGGACGGCGCGGTAACAGAGAGTCTCACAGCTGGTGGGGGAGGGGTGGGGGGTAAACTGAGGTGGGGGAAGCAAACCCAATCCCTCCCCTCCGGGCCAAGCCCAGTCAATTCTTCTTAGGCAAAAAAGACACAAAAGCTCCGGTTCCCCATTAAACAGGAAGGAAGTGAACGCGTGTCACTGCATATGTCCGCCAGACGCAGACATCCTGTCCATCTTTGCTTTCTTTCTGTGTAAATATTTGTCTTTTTTTGGGGGAGATTGAGATATTTCCTCCCCCCTTTTTGCTGACGGAGCACGGGATTCGGTTCTGTAACGATCTTTCTCCCCATAGAATTACAGCTCCTACATTATCGCTCACATAACTGCTGAATCAAGTCAAAGCAACCAGAACACTTTTTGAAGAATGAATATATATATATATATATATATATATAAAGATTGAGTTAACTAATAAATAAAAAAGTGCAATAAAGCTGTGCTTTATTAAAGAGTGGGAGTGGACACTATCACAGAGTGTCTTAATTACAGAGCACCTGGGCCAAGCACCTAATGGAAACACTGGACTCAGGCCCAGACAAATAGAATGGTGGGGGCGGGGTGAAAATGTGCTCCCAGCTTGATGGAGCAATCAGATCACAGGCGTAAAAGAGCGGTGACAGCAACGCGGCGCCCACGGCCTGTCACGATATCACAGCGGCGGCCACCGGAGTACCGTCGAGGAAATGACTTACGAGGCCACGTGGATTCCTGTCACCAGTGGCATAGAGAAAATACAATAAAAAATCCAAAAAGATTGCACTGAAAACAATTCGATGAACGTATCCTCGTTTCCCCCGGCCGTGAGAACTGGCTCCGTGTGCAGGTTCGCTGGTGGCTTGCCATCACGGCGGCACTATCCGCAATTCATTCTCGTTACGCCGAGCGCGAGGCAGAGAGAGGAAAGCCTTTTTTCTTTTTTTTAAACCAGGTATCGAACCCACAACCTTCCGGTGTCTACCGTGACACTCCAAGAACAAGGTCACTGAACCCGATGGATGTTTAAGACGAAGAGGGGGGGGAGCGCTGATGCCGACGACAATGTAAATATACAATATGTTCTTCTGGTACAGACTGCCGTGTCCAGACAGAGCGGAGCGTTATCCGGTTACCGCCGGCGTGTATTGCATATCTGCAAGTCGGCAGAAATCGGTGAGGTATCCGCGCCCTTCCATTTATCCTTGGCTGAGCGCTTGGTCAATACCTTCATAGAATGTGGAAATGATAATCGTGACCAGGTATCAATCCAAATCTTCGGTATCATGTTATTTCACAGTGCACGTCCACAGCAGAAGAGGATACCCACGCTGGATCCTGTGCACTTCGCCGTTGACCTTATTCACAATATTAAGATGTGCGGTTTTTATTTTAGGGTTCCCCCTCCCATTTTGCCTTCCTTTACTGGTCCTTGCTATTCTGGCTGTACTGTGTATATTTCATATATATTCACCGTCTGTATGCATTTAGAGATGAATAACATTTTGTTGCAAACATTTTTGCATTGAAGTTAAAGTCATTAAAATGAAAAGGTTCACTGAATGTAGCACATATCATTTCGGTTGACCTATTGTGAAACAGTCATGGATGAGGGCTTCAATTTTCCATTTCTTGTGCCATGGTGTTCTATACATTTTACATGGTGGTTGTCCTTGCAGCAATTTTAGGGGAAGGGGGGGGTGGCATTTGAAAACTTGAAGTCTGACACACATCCTGAGGAGTGTTTTTTGTGAGTGTGTGCGCATGAGCCATGTTGTGTTTAGTGTTTGTGTAAATGCATGCGTGCTGTGTTGAGTGTGTGTCTGTGTGTGTTTGTGTTCATGTGTGCACGTGGTGTTGAGTGTGTGTCTGTGTGTGTGTGTGTGCATGTGTGTGCGTGGTGTTGAGTGCATGTCTGTGTGTGTGTGTGCATGTGTGTGCATGGTGTTGATGTGTGTGTGTGTGTGTGTGTGTGCATGTGTGTGCATGGTGTTGAGTGTGTCTGGTGTGTGTGTGTGCATGTGTGTGCGTGGTGTTGAGTGTGTGTCTGTGTGTGTGTGTGTGTGTGTGTGTGCATGTGTGTGCGTGGTGTTGAGTGCATGTCTGTGTGTGTGTGTGCATGTGTGTCCATGGTGTTGAGTGTGTGTGTGTGTGTGCATGTGTGTGCATGGTGTTGAGTGTGTGTCTGTGTGTGTGTGTGTTGTTCATGTTGGGGGTATGAAAGTCTGCCCATGCATTGTGTGAAGAGTCACACTTAATGCTCACATCTATGTAAGTTATTATAACAAAAACATTTGATTTCATTAAATAATAAAAACCAGACCTCAAGTGTTGCAAAAATGTATTCTATCTATCTATCTATCTATCCAACTATCCATCTATCCATCTATCATCTATATATATATATATATATATATATATCATTTGTAATCAGATTATACAGGTTTATTACTAGTGTATAAACCTGTATAACCTTTACAACACACACACACACACACACACACACATGCACTCATATGCACACACACACACGAACACGCTTGCACACACACACACACACAGACAGACAGACACACACACACACACCAAAACAGAATTTGGTGTGTGTGTGTGCTCAGTATAACACACTGCATGTATCTGAGCCTCCCCCATGGCAGACAGAGTAATCATTTTCATGTTAAGGGTTGCACAGCATCAGGACGTGTCACAGCATTGTGTGGGTCATAAACCTATATTTATACATGCGCCATTGTGTTTCAAATAGAGCAATTTCCAAATGCACGCCGAATTTAGCCAAGCGTGCATTCCACGGAATACCGTACGCATCCCCTCCAAATTTGTCAACTTCAAGACCTCTTCATAATTTAGAATTACATATTAACTTTGTGCTCATTTGGCTCATTGCTCTCTGTACACATGCGGTAAATTGATCACTTACAAACAATGAAACTGGAAATTAAGCTCTTGTTGTTGACGGTCCACCCGTTGACGGCTGATTAGATCCTGCGAGAAGTGTGAGCTGCCCTCATCAACTCTCACCCCCAGTCCCTGGATCTGGACCCTCTCCGCATGGTTTAGCCCCCCCTCCCGCTGACTACCTAACTCAGGAGGGCAAAGTCTTTCAGCCCTGCGTCACCTTGGACTGACCATGACATGGTCTTTTTTGGACATACCCTGTGCCGGCCAGAAGAGGATGGGCTCCCCCCCTTTTAGTCTGGTTCCTCCCAAGGTTTCTCCCTACCAAGGGAATTTTTCCTTGCCACTGTTGTCTTTAGGCTTGCTTTTGGGGGGTCTAGGCCTGGGTTCCCCCTCTGTTAAGCGTTTTGTGACAATTCAATTGTGAAAAGCGCTATACAAATACATTTGATTTGATTTGATTTGATTTGATCAGACACTGCATGCGGATATCTGTCCGTGGAGCTGAATCCGTAGCAACTAATGCAGCGTGTGTCGCAAAGGGAGAGTGGGGGAGACTGCACCTTGAGCGAGCAACTAGTAATATGTAAAATAATATTTTAATATTTATGGGAACAGAATGAATATGCATTTGGGAACCGTACGAACCTGGCTCCCTTTGCAGTGTCACTCCGCCCTGTAAATGCGCCCGGTATTTTTCCTGGAGATATAAATGTTTAAGCATAAATCATAGGCTCCGAATCTGTAAACACATATAAAAGTGGCGGCCATCTTAATATATGTGTGTCGTGTAAAACATGAAGAAGAAGAACGACGTGGCTAGCATACCTAATCAATTCCGCACCGTACGCACTTTTTCTCCCAGCCGAGCGCGTACACACATATGCGACGCACTAATGCAAGGCATGGTGATTATATAGATTTCCTGTCACGCCTGTGTGATATTTACAGGGCGGTTGTTGGGGGCAGCACCCCCATCTCCATCCACAAAGGATTTTTTTCCTCTCTTCATAATAATGTAGACCTCTGAGGCGGGCACCACCGTCGATGCGGCGTTCACCGGAGCCAAATTGAAAACCACATCACAACTGCGCTCCTCGCGTCGAGCCTTCCTCAAATGGCTGTCCCTCACAAAGATTATCGAGATTTCCCCAGATCTGAAGGTTGAGGTTGGCCGCGGGATTAAGGTTTCCAGACGACAGCCCTATCTCAGGAGGATTTGACAGATCTCAGATCAGTGGCGGGAAGTTCATCTGCAGCAGGACAGCTCCGACCCCCCCGGGGGAATTGGCAGGTCCTGGCGGCGTGGGGGCTTTCACACCCCCCCCCCCCCACCGAGGATCTCGCCGCATATTCACAACCAAGGTGTTTCCTGATAGAGCAGAGGGAGGGGAAAACACACACTGATCCCGTAGGAGGGATGGAGACAGAACAGCGAGAACAATGCGCATTCAATTGTGTTTTCCATGTTTAAGAATACATATTTCAGCAATAATGATAATAATAATAATAATAATAATAATAATAATAATAATAATAATAATAATAATAATAATAATAATAATAATAATAATAATAATAATAATAATACGTTGAATTTATATAGTGCCTTTCAAGGACCGAAAGATGCTTCATCATCATCATCATCATCATCATCATAATCATCATAATTACAATCATTCAATTGGAGGCATATCGAGATAAAACGTTTGTATTTGCGGCCGTTTATTTGTGAGAATGGCCTGTGGCCTGGGCTCTGATGCTGGGCGCTTGACACTGCACAGACCTGAAGAAACAGAAAACGGCCAAGGAGCACAGGGCCTAGCCGGAGGATGAGGGATGCGGGAAGCTGTTGTCATGGCAAAGATCAGATGCAGTGTGTGGGATTTTTATATCAGAGAAAAAGGCGCTGATGCGTGTTAAGTTTTCTATATGACTTTTGGAGCACTCTATCACTGTTCCAAGTGCTTAAGGAAGTTATTATTATTAAAATATGAAATTATTAAAATTATCATTTTAATATATTTCTCAATATAGAGTGAAAAATGTAAGTTTATATAATCTAAATGGTCTATGTAGAGTGCGATGCTTGAGTGGTTTTCCAAGGCTTTGGTGAAAAGAAGGATGACATGGGGAAATAACAATGGCTGCACAGATAACAATCAAAACATGAATGAGGCAGGCCCTGTCCATTCCCACATCCTCCGGAGACGTGAGGGAGAAGTGGGGCTGTCACGCTCGGCTGTATCACCTACGTACCTGTCACTCTTCAGGAGGGGACAGAAGAGCTGGAGACCCATCCCCCCACCCCCACACACACACACACACACACACACACACACACACATGCTCAGCTGTATCACCTGCATACCTGTCACTCTTCACAATGTGACAGAAGAGCTGGAGCCACACACACACACACACACACACATACACACACACACACACACACACACACACACGCTTGGCTGTATCACCTACGTACCTGTCACTCTTCAGAACCCTGTCTCCCCTGGCTCTCCCCCCACACACACACACACACACACACACAGACACACACACGCTCCTGTACACCGCACGCTCTCGCATGGACACTGTGACAGCCCGTTCTTCAGGTGGGGCCCAAGAAACCTGCTGTAAATGTCTTCTTTTTACTTTTTCTGGAGCCCGTCCTTCCGGAAAAGAAATCGCATGAAATTCACGAGCGATTCGTGTCACATGTATACCGCACGTTCCCACATGGTTACCACACATTGTGCCATGTGATTACCATGCGATTGCATGTTGTAATATTTATCATACATCTTATCACCTTGTCACATTCGCTCCGCAGGTATGCACACGTGATGAAATGTGTTCAGTGTGAAAATCGTGTCATTTTTTTTTTTACATCCAGGTTAGGCACTCTCCCATGCATACATTTATTTCTCTCTCTCTCTCTCTCTCCCTCCTCTCTCTCTCTCTCTCTCTCTCTCTCTCTCTCTCTCTCTCTCTCTCTCTCTCTCTCTCTCTCTCTCTCTCTCTCACACTGTGAGCTACAGTAGAGCTGGTCTCTCTCTCTCTCTCTCTCTCTCTCTCTCTCTCTCTCTCTCTCTCTCTCTCTCTCTCTCTCTCAGAACCTCGCCCCTGACGCAACACCCAACCAGCCTGTGGCCTTTTCCTGTCATGCTCAGATCACTTGCACCTTCAGCTGTTCATGAAGCCTCACGGACATAATAACATTTAGCACTAACATTATTACTTTTAACAAAGTAAAAGGGACACACAAAAATCGTACTCTGTCATCAATCTTAGTAACCTCAACATTATCTTCCTGACCATTAAACGTTTTTACTGATTCTGCGCATTTTAAAACCAGTTGGAAGGACCAGGTGATAAATATAAGGTGACCTTGAGATCCCTTTAAAACCCCAGACTGGGTATACGGTGGTTTAAAGTCTAGTGCCTTAAATTATGTCTCGCAAAACTGAAAGTATGACATGTACAATGTAGAAATATGCATACACAAACATGCACAGGTGGGCAGGCACACACACACACACACACACACACACACTCACTCACAACCATAAAAAGAGAAAATTCAACTGCCATTTTATTCATGGTAATACACTGACATTTACAAGTATTAGGAATGACATTTTGGCAAAAAAAAAGAAAACTCCCATCAAAGTCAGATCTCAGATATCATCAGATAATATATTTTTTATAATAATTCTAAATGTAAAATGTTGACATTTTATTTCTCCTTCAACATACTCTAATATTTTTCTTTTAATACTTTAAAATGATAACAGGTAACATTATGCCCTGAGATCAATCAACATTGGTCCTTAACTGTGAATTGATCGATCATGACTGCAAACACACATATCAAAAATGACAAAATTAATAGTTTTTGATGGTAGTATCCTGTCTCAGGCTCTGCTGCAGAGTATTGAATTGCGTTGAGATCTGGTGACTGAGACGGCCATGGCATATAGTTTGCATTGTTTTCATGCTCACTAAACCATTCAGTGGCCACTCGTGCCCTGTGGATGGGGGCACTGTCATCCTGGAAGAGACCGCACCCATCAGGATAGAAATGCTTCACCATAGAATGAAGGTTGCTGCTCAGAATGTTTTTGTATTTATTGGCATTTACCTTGCCTTCTAAGGGGTTGAGTGCCAGGAAAATGCACCACAGCACACCATAACAGAGTTGCCAGATCCCTTCATTTACTCAAGCGTTTACTGTATTTTGGCAGTTACCAGCAGAGGATACAACCACTACTGGAGTTACCTGTATGTAATATCGCTGTTTCAAAATAATCAAACATGGATTTTTTAATGCTGTAATTCTACTGTCACTGACAGAGCTGCTGTACATTTTAGGCATTTTGCAGACGCTCTTATCCAGAGCGACTTACAGAGTTTACATTTCTTTACATACAATCCATTTGTACAGCTGGATATTTTACTGAAGCAATTCAGGTTAAGTACCATGCTCAAGGGTACAACAGCAGTGTCCCACCTGGGAATTGAACCTGCAACCTCTGAGTTACAAGTCCAGCTCCCTAACCATTACACTACAGTGCCTACAGTGCCGTGAGGTCTCAGCAGTGTGAGAGCAGAAGCTCTGATCTCCCATGTAGGCCACAGTGGAGGGTGTCCATGCTCAGGTTGGGCCTTTGCCCTCTTCCTCCGCACATTCAGCACATTCGCCTCGGACTACGACACGCCGAAGCAGCTCTCCCTCAACGTCGCACACCGGCGAGACAGGAGCCGAAGAACGCTTTGATCTGAACAGGCGATCCAGGTCGGACGCATAATCGAACAACTCGCGCGTCTGAAAACAATTTGACGCTCCCTCAAATGACACACCGTCCACTGGACAGGTGGAGCACTCAATGAAGTTGCGCAATTCAAAAGAAGAAGAAGAAAAAAATAAACACACAAGGACCAGGGCGGCAGTTTCACTGAAGTTTACCCTCAGTGAGAAGAACGTGTAAAAGGAGAAGAGTAAGAAAACTCCAAGCGGTGATTCATCCGTTACAATTTCTGCCAGCTTCCATAAATGCCAAGGGGGAAAAAGAAAGAAAGATGTATGAAGCACGGGTGGACACGATCTCCAGTTTTGCATTAAGGACACACAGATGGGAATGGGGAGGCGTTGGTGGAGGCGATAGTTATTGATGGTATTTATGTTGTGTGGTCATGACTTTGCACAGATTTTACCCTGAGGGATTCCTCCTGCTACCCCACCCCCCTACAGCAAGAGTCTCTGAGACTCGGGACTGCTGGCCTATGGGGAAGACTGCCCCCTAATGGTGAACATGGGACATGCGCTCCCTTTTCCCCAATGTACTCAATTACTGACACATGCACACGCACGCATACACATGCACACACGCACACCCACACACACACACACACACACACAGGATATACATGCCTGCATGCATGTGCAAACACAGGCCATACACCTTTCCATGAACACACACCATGCACAGAAAGAAGAATACATGAATGCACATGCACAGAAACACACACATACAAAAACACACACACACACACACACACACACACACACACACACACAATCTGGCTGTCAGATATTGCCAGGTCAAGCTACCGTTATATAACAGGAGTTATAATTTTGTCAGGGGTTACAATTTATTAAAAATCCTCATCGTATACATCTATGTTATTGTGCAGTGGCCTATCGGTGGCCTATGCAACGTGATGTAGATTTTCGACATGATTCATTGTGGAAGGCAGGGACGATTAGCCATCGTGACCCGTTCAAGTGTTTCCAAAAGGTCACATTTCAAGGCAAGATTAACAGCTCTAACTTTAATGTATGTAAATGTCTGCGTAAGGGTCCACATTTCGCTGAGACAGCAACATTGACAATCAGGGACTGTGTCTATATCCCTTTTCAACTATCATTTTCCTTTGTGCTATCAGAGGGTGAGTGAGAAAGAGAGCTCTCACACACACATACACACCCCACACACACACACACATATACTCACACTATGATGTAGAGCAAGCACACACACACACACACACACACACACACACACACACACATATACTCACACTATGATGTGGAGCAAGAACACACACACACATACACACACACATATATATATATTATATACACATGTAAAGAACAATATAAAAGAACAATATTTTGCCCCCATTAAAGTGGTGTATTTTTAAACTTGTGAAGACGGCAGTGGCCTGTGCTTTGTGTAAGCCAGCTTTCCGCTGCGTGCGTTGAGAAGCCCTCTTGTACGGAGCTCACTTCTCGCTTCCTGCGTACGAGAAATGAAAACAGGCTTTTTAAAAGGCAACAGTGTTTCCCCAAAACTGGACTTTGAATTCAGCGTGGGGAGGGAAGCACTCAGATAATCACACGCACAATAAGACCCCACAGTAAAACCTTACTGCCCCTCAGCATAATTCCCAAACACAGAGACTCCCAGAAAAACCCCCATAAAGCTTAGTTACTGCTTCAAAGAGGACTATGTTCATTTTTTAAGAGAGGAGGTGGCTTGGGCTGGGGGTGTGTGTGTGTGTGTGGTGGGGGGTGTTTGAGGTTCTACTTAAGATTTAAACAACTGCGCCTCTTTTTGGAATTTCGCATTCAAACTATTCTAATGTTTCTCAACAGCATCAGATGTCATTTCCCAACCAAGCAAAAGTTAATTTCTAATTAGCTAAATCGTTTGCCCCGGGCCATTGTAAGCAAATCAATTTAAATCTCAGAGTGACGCCCCCCACTGAATTTCAAATCAAAAGATGAAAGAGATTTAAGCTTGGCATTGGTGGAGAACGTCCTGCAGCATCGGGCTCATGTGGACCCTTGGAGTTCTGAGGATACCAGCAGACACAGGAAATTAGCCTGGACAACAGTTAACAAACAACTGTTATGTGTATCGGTACTTAACTATCGCCAGGATTCAAGAAAACTGCCAAGCCACTTTAATGTGGCTAATTCAAAATGAAATGAAAAATGCAAATGATATTAAATAAGTCTGCACATATGTTTTACCAACCTTCTGCTTATAATTATATGGCATTCCATTGGTAACAGGACAAGGTGTGGCCACAAGTGAGTGGTGAGCAGACAGAAGAGAAGAGGTTTTTATTGAGCAACCAAGCTTCTGTCCAGCCAATCGGGTTGCCTCTCACAATGAGAAGAAAAATGTGTTGTGAGATACAACCAAAAAATCCCACATCCTGTATGATATTAATGGACTGCAAGCCAGTTTTAATTTAATATTTTGGCAGAGATTTCCGAAGATGTCTTTTTTTCTATTACTGTAATCATGAATATTTTAAACTAGTACCAGGGTGCTCAAAGTTTGTTTGGAAGTACAGTCTTGTCAAACAACTACCTCGAGTTCAAAGAGGCTGGTGTGTTTCCTCATGCGTGTTCATGTCCAATGAGAAACAACTCATAATGTAGGTCAGATGGCGTATAAGCATCTTCATTGGCTGTGATAACTTCATCTGGCTTGCCGTGTTTTACTGTTGATAGACATTCACTCTATTTGAATACCTAACAGCATAATCTGGGAGACTTGCTTTGGTTTGATTTAATCATACGCATCCTTCATATGGTTTTGAGTGAATCTCAGGCTATACTCTTGATGAATAAGGCCTAAACGTTGTTTCTGTTTTTATATGTCTAAAATCCCAGGTTATTTTCCTCCCCATTGTCAATGTACTGAAAAGCAAGACATCTCAAATCTCAAATGCATATAGAATCTCAAACTAAAATGCAGCCTCCTGTGTGTCTCCTAGCAGCCCGGCCTTGTCACGGTGTGTGTTGTACGGTTTCAGCACCTCGGACAGCTCCGCTCACGCGGGAACCCTTTTGGATGCGGAGGAGAGCGGGCTGCGGGCGAGGCAAGGGAGGTGGAGGCGAGCTCATCCTTAACCCTGCTCGAAAAGGAATCTCCCCAGATCCAGATGTGCCAATGGCCCACGTCTGTTCAAATACTCACAAAGCAGATGTTGGAAACTGTGGAGGAGGCCGATGTACACAGACATACACTGACTTACCAGATACTTATCAAGGGCTGTCTTACGATAAACCCCATCCAGTCTGTGTGTGTGTGTGTGTGTGTGTGTGTGTGTGTGTTTGTGTGTGTGAGAGAGAGAGGGAGGGTTTGCCCTATGATTGTGTATTTAATTGCATTCTGTGATATATAAATTATGAATATGAAGTAAAGATGCATTGTTCTTAGAAGCTAAAGTAAAACAAGCCATGGCATTTTATTTATTTTGTGTTCCTCAGAGCGATGGCATATCTGGGTTGAGGTGTCCAGACAGCTGTGAAATAAGTGGGGGATGTTCATTTCAGTTCCTGCTGAAAAGCACTTTTTCCCCCTGTTCACTATGAAAAATCATCTTTAATGCAAACATTGCAGCTACATTAACCCAAGACATTTTCAATGTTCAGAATTACATATCTATTTAACTCATCACTTCATCAAAAGCACATTTTGGCAAAAGTTTTTAAGACATGCAGAGTCCTCAATGAGATATCAACGCTCAATAAGCAACCAAGCCCAGCTCACAAGCAAATTTAATTTGCTATCAGTTGGCATTGAATTATGCCAGCTAGTAAGCTTCTATTGAAAGCTAGTTAACATCATTAAAGCCCACTTGAACTTACAGGGATTCCTTAACTGGTACATAATGTGGTTGGGGATTAAAGGTAGTATTCACACATACCAAAGGTTCGAGGCTGGCAAAAAATCTAAGAAAGTGATGAAAAACCCTAATTTAGCTTCCAAAATTGCATTGCTAGGATAACGCTTCAACTCAAAATTGGTTTTAATAAGGACATGGTTTTCGACTATGCTAACTGTGGGCACAAAAAAAAAGTTAGAGTGCTTTGAACCATTTTTAAACACTTAGCAAAATTACAATGCAGACAGGGCCTGTATGCAGACTGCATTTTAATTAAATTAAAGTGGACATATATTTAGCTACGGAACAACGGAAGGAGAGAGGAGGTTGGCAGCGAGACAGACGGTGTGAGAACACAAATTGGGTGTGCTAGGAATCAGCCACGGATAACGATGGCTCGGAGCAGGTCTGTGTAGAGCCGCGATTCCTTTTATTTATCAATCACAGGCAGAAGAGAGGGAGAGGCAGATCTAAGATCCGTTTCCAGAAGCTAACAAACCTGCAGGTTCTTACACACGCTGAGTATTATTACTTTATTTTTTTCAAATCATGAAAAGTGAAAACTTGGCAGTTCGAGCGACGCGATTAGTCAATCCAACTCACACAACGACGGTTTGCAGAACAAGCTTTTCCTTTGAGGCCCCGGACTTTATCGTTATCCCGTCAACCCCTGGCTCGTGCCTTCTCTTTTCTTGGCTGTTGTGAAATGTGTCCTGAGAACCCTCTCACGGATTCCGGGGCTTCTCCGCAGATAGATAAAACCATAAAGACAATGTCTATGAAACCGAACACCAACGTCTACTGCTTCCCTCCGCTGAAATGTCAAGCATAGGTCAATTCCCAATCGCTGAGCTGGATAGATCGGGCGATGCATTTATAGACAGAAAAGCAGTCCGGTTCCACAAATCTTCGAAATTGATTTGTCAGCTTTTAAATGTTGTCTATCCATTACAACAGCTTAATCACTGGATGTCAGCCACCCACCCACCCCAACACCCACGCCCACCCCCCTCCTCTAACCCATCACATAAGAATGATGCAGCCTTTTTCCGTTTGTCTGCAGAACACTGGCCAGTTATTTACTTATTCGAGTGAGGAGTGAATGTGTTGAGGCCCAGCATTTTCCAGCCAGCTGGTGACACTGACCCCTTATTCTCATGCGATGCCTTTTCAGGCAGAGATGTCACAGAGATGTAACACACTCATTTTTGGTGCTTTTTTAAAACTGTTTATCTGCTAATGGAGAAAAACATAACGGGGGCGGAATGGGGGGGGGGATAGGGGGCGTTCTCTGATTGGACATTCGCATTGGCAGTCGCACGGCAGTTATATATATAAAATAGCCCTGCAAGCCATTTCTACAGTTCCACGGCCTTGTCAGCCCCATCACTCTGCCTGCACTTTAAGCTTTAAGCTTCTTAACTGGAGTACCTGTTCTATAATGTATACCGTGTCACAGTAAACAGTTGCTCTGGGCTCTACATTCAATGTGCAGGATTTTTCATTTTTTTTATTTATTATTATTTTTTCTCCCCCCGGCAATGTCAAAACACTTCATTGTCATACAGTGCAGTGCACCACTGTTCTGACAAATGTGTCTCTCAGTTCTGCGCTCCACAGTGTCTTTTTTTAAAAATATATTTTTTATTTATATATAATATTTTTTTTAAAGAGCAAATTGTCTCGCAGCACAACAGATCACCTAATTAATTGTGGCAATTACAGAATTTTATTTTCAAATTAAAATGACACTTGGGGGAGCGTCACATCTATTGTTGCCAGGCAGCTATTGGAAAAGCAATGCTAAGCAGACAAGGAACTCAATCAACAGACATTTGCACAACAGCAAAGGAACCAACAACAATGTGAGCGTCCAAAAAAAACCCAAACAGAAACAATCAATGGCACTAACAACAACAATACAAATGACCACCAACAACAACAACAACAACAACAATATAAACAAACAAACAACACCACCACCAATAACAACAAAAACAACAGGAACATTCAACAACACCAACAAAAACAATGACCATCACCAATAGCAACAATAAAACACCTACCACCACCAATAACAACATAAACACAACCCCTACTAACAACAATACAAACATATAACACAATCAACATTACCCACAACAACAACAAAAACACAAACATATAACACAATCAACATTACCCACAACAGCAACAACAATACAAACATATAACACAATCAACATTACCCACAACAGCAACAAAAATACAAACATATAACACAATCAACATTACCCACAACAGCAACAAAAACACAAACATATAACACAATCAACATTACCCACAACAACAACAAAAACACAAACATATAACACAATCAACATTACCCACAACAGCAACAAAAACACAAACATATAACACAATCAACATTACCCACAACAGCAACAACAATAGCAGCATTAATGACAACAGTGACACCAACAACGAGAACAGCAAAACAATAAAAATAAATAAATAAAGAGCTTTGAAGTATGTGATTTAAATCGTATAAGAAATAAGGCTAAAACGGATTAAAACTGGCATACAGAAGGGAACCAAAGCCCTGAATTAATTCAATACAGAACACAAACAATAACTATCAAGACATTTGTTTACTGTGCTGGAGCATTACATTATAATATGCTAAAACCGTGTCTTCAAAAAAACTGTTATGCCAATCCGCAGAGTTTGAAAGATCACGACAAACGAAGGATCATGAAAAACATGCTCCCAGGTCACGCTGCAAGAATGCAACAAAACAAACAAACAAACAGACAAACAAACAAACACCTGAAAAGGTGATTTCAAGATAATAGATTTGTGATGCTGTAAGAAGATTCACGCATATGCTTTACTGACAAGCAGATAATTTGTGCCCCACAAGCAGGCTTAAAAAAGAAATCTGAAACTATTAAACAGAAAAATACATTATTACCTTAATCCTCTTAGTTAAGGTTCAGCTCGCCCTGCAAATTAAATTTTGTGAATTTTGAAAGGTACTGAAGAACACAATACAAGACAGTATTGGCACAGGCATTTTTTTTGCTGTTATTTTGACTGTTTTTCCTGTTTATTTCCGCCTGTAGGATTGAGGAACATCAGCACAGAGAGAGAAATATGCCAATTAATTATCTCAAGCTTGTGCTCCTTTATGGGGTTTGAAAATTCTGTGTAATGCACCTCCTTTTAATTCACTCACAGCCATGGAATAACTTAATAACTTAAATTAATCATTTTCCTCTTGCCTGTGTATGTCGTTATGTTGTAATTGACCCTGTTCAAGTCTAAGTCAGCGTAAACTGTGTGCGCTGATTGGATTCTGGAAAGACAGCGTTTGCATTGAAAGTGAATAACTATTATTTAAAGATGCGTTTCCCATCCTGTTTACCTCTACGACTACAGCAGAAACCCTGAAGAACATGAAACCCCCCTCCCCCATACTCATAGCTTCTATATAGTTTATCTAACAACTTGATTATCTAATATGACCACAGACTTTTTGTTGTCATGCTCAAATATCTCACACAGTAACAAAGCAACAGACCATAATGAATGAAACTGGCAACGGTGCTTGCAATGGAGACAGTATTTCTAGTATCTCCCAATAGTATCTATTCTGCTCTCAGTTTGTGGAAGATGATGTGGTGTCGTGCTGTAAACATGATCCTGGCCAATCACAAGAATCTGCCTTAGCTAGCTCCATTCTAGCTATGTAATTGTTAACTAAATTGTGGACTAAGACTTTAAATAGTTTCCCGATGTTAACGCTACTATGCCTCACTAATTTGAAGCTTTCAAACCGGTAAAAATACTGTTATATTAAAAACCAGATGGACATTAGCTGGCACACTAAGACTTATAAGAATTTCTCCATTCACTTACATTCATTTAGACGTCGCTTCATGGATCCTGGCTGTGCACATATGCACATTGTTTGTGAAACTTAAAAGGGGGCAAGAGTGTTCCAGATATACCTCTTCAATTACAGGGTTAGTGAAGGTGCTCTTTCCAACATGGTATAATAAAGACACCGTATGGTGTAATAACCAGTGTCTGTGATACTTGCTCTGTGGTCACACTTATTGCAGTGATGGTTCTCTCAATGAATTCTGGGGATTCTGTGTCTTAAACACAACAGTATGATGCTGGGCAGGTTTGAGTTCCTTCCCGCGATCCCGCGGGGACGACGGGTCACATCCCGCACCGCGGCAGGTTTGCGCACCGTCTGAAGGGTGCTCAGAATGTTTTGCCGTGATCTTTCTCCCGTTTCTCACGCTCCGCGGCGCCATAAGACAGCGTCTCTGATCTGATGAGTCCCGGCGATGCCGTCGCTTAATTGGCCCTGAGACTGTTGGGCTTTAGTGCAGCCTGGGCTCGGGAAAAGAAAAGGGTAGGAGTCACGGAGGTGGATCCTCAAAGCCGCGGCGCTATTGACTGATAGCAGAGCGCCCAGAGCGATGGAGACGGAACGGGAGTGGAAAGGAGGCTGTGAGAACAGGAGCATGAGAACAGGAGCAACAACAACAACAAGAGGGATGGTGATCCTGTGCAATAAACAGCAAACACATTCTTTCAGGGGAAAGGGTGCCGCTGGAGCAACACACAGGTGCAAACGAATGAGGCAGTTCTGGGAACGTGGGAATATCTCAGCTTTGGGAAACAGAACAGGGAGGGCTTCTGGTTAATGGATTCCGATTCTGATAGCGATATGAATAAGCAAAGAAATAATAATAAATAAATAAAAAGTGGGGGACCTCGGGTGGTGTAAGGGTAAAAGCATTCTCCCGGAATGCAGGTTGCCCACTGTGGTTGGGGTTCGATCCTCGGCTGCACCAGCTCGGCTCTGGCCGGGGGCGGCGATTGGCTGTCCACCCCAGGGGGAGGAGAGAGGGAGAGCCAGCATGAGCTCGAAGGGCGTCATGTAAGACAGGTGGGTGAGTCGGCCAATACCCCAATACCTGGCGGGCTCGTGGGGGAGGGCGAATTGAAGAAATAGACGGTTCAATTGGCCACCAAACTGGGAGAAAATCAGGGGAAATAAATCAGAAATAAATAAAAACAAATAAAAAATTCAGTTCGAAAAGATGAACTGCGTCAGCACTTGAATGTTGCGAGATGAGATGAAGTCCAGTGAAAACCAGTTCAAATCAGACCCAAGAGTGTGGAAGTATGCATCCTCTAATTGTTCGGTTTTTCATAGAGAGCCTAACCAGAAACTAAAAACAGAAGATTTTTGATGATTTCTAGTCTTTTGTTGGTTCTATTATTGTGTTGCTATCTGCTTCTCCTTAATGAATCTGGTGTGGTCTTTACACATCATTAAGGCGTAAATGAAGATAAATTAAATGATTGCGTTTGCAGACTTTACTTCAGTGGCGCTTTTCCGGGACACCGCGTTGAATTTCCAAAAAGGCACATCGGAATTCAAAATATCCCTGCCTCGGCTGGAAGTGGACACAGAAGTTACCCTTGATTTATAGAACCCACTCTCAGACTAACCGGCGATGATGTTGTGTCATAAGGACTGCGTGACAGAATAATAAATGATCACCTCTGTCTTATATTGTTCCCACACTCCCTGTCAACCACCGTGGTTCTCTGTGGCTCAGTTGGTAGAGCATGGCGTTAGCAACGCTTAGGTTGTGGGTTCAATCCCACTGGGGCCACATATACTGAAAAATGTATGCATTCACTACTGTAAGTCTCTTTGGATAAAAGCGTCTGCTAAATGGCATATATTATACTATTATATTCAACCTATGGGATTATGGCACACTCATGGATTGACCCCCTGGGGACATCTAGACTGCCCCTCCATCACCCCTACACCCGCCTGCCCGCCATGGATCTACACCCCCAATCAGTGTGTGCGCTATTACCAAACACACAAACACAGACACATATGCATGCCTGGTCTTTCTCTCTCTCACTCACTCACTCACTCTCCCTCTTCCACACACACACACACACACACACACAAACAAACCCACATCATCACACGGGTGTTACAGTACAGGCATGGGTCACCTTTCTGGCCCACACCCACTCGAGGTTTACGAAAAATGAACCCACACCCACCTGACCTGCTGTGATACAGTGAGAACAACAACCCGCACCCGCGTTTCACAAACCAGTTTGAGTCGGCACGTTAGAAACGCAGCCGTTAACGAAGAGATGTATTTAGGATATTCATTTCACAAGAGGGATTTATAAAAAATATTCATATTTGTTTATATACACACTCGTGGGTACAGACACTCTCTCTCCCTTGCTCCTCTCTCTCTGTCGCTCTCTCTCTCTCACACGCACACACACACGCATGCATGCATGCATAAATGCACACACCGATGCGGGCTTGTACATCACATGTAGGACTAAGTGCCTGAGTGGACCTTAGGCCAGAACAGGGACACAATCGCCTAGGAAGCAGCTCCAGCAATACTTTAAGGGGAAATCAATTAATTATTAAATTGCATGGTTTCCTTGTCATTGTACTTGTGAATACCATGCGATTCCCCATGACTGCTCTTTAAAATGGACAAGTAGTTTCCGAATGTATACTCTCTCTTTTATTTCCACACCATTTTCTCCAAAGCCACTGACTCATTTGCTGTTGAGCATTGCACAATATTTGACATGAATAGTTCTTCCCGACAATCATCCTGAATCCGCAGAGCAGGGGTAGGAAGTACAAACATCCTTTTAAAATCACCCAATTAAAATAAAAAATCCACCATCAACCTGGGACACTGGGAGCTTCAGCTCAACATCAGTGTGATTTGTTCATAATTTGGAGTAACAAAGTAATAACAATGTAATTATATAACATAATTGTAATTAACATAATTATGTAATGCAATGCAATTCAGTGAGAGATGAAGACACAATGTTGTGTAAGAATTAAAACAATTAAATGAGAAAATACAAAAGCTAAAAATTGTGAACTAGTTTGTTCTTCACGTGTCCTGAGTTGTCGGTATTTCCGCCGACAGACCGATCGCCTGCCTCTCGAAGTCTTCAAGAGGATGGAAGTCTTGTGAAGATTTGCCAAAAGCACAGTGCCTCATCCTAAGCTCTCGCTACAAAGACAGGATCGCTGCGTTTCTTCCCTTCAGCGGGAGACTCCTGCCCTCCCCGCGTGTCGAATGAAAGACTCCAATTGGTTGCGACCTGAGCAAAACTGTAAAGCTTCCTGGTGCAAAGTGAAAAAGAGAAAAGGCTCCGACGAGCTCGCACCTGAAGGCTCAGCCACACACACACACACACACACACACACATACACACGCACACACATGTGAGCGCAGGAAAGACAAAAAACACACACACACACACACACACACACACACACACACACACACACACAAATACATGCACACACACACACACACACACATACACACACACACACACACACACACACACACACACACACAGCATGGACACACACATACACACACACACATGCACATACACATACATGCACACACACACCTGGTGAGGGCCTGGTGAGGGCCTGTTATGTGCATAATATAGGATTCCTTACCACTCCAGGTCCAGTACTTCATCCATGGTTTTCCATTTCACTTTGATTCTCCCCCCTGCGAGTACTGTTGCCACACCAGCAGTATCATTACAGTGGTATATCCTGTAATGTTAAAGCATTGTGCAAGGTGTGATAAAGAGAAATAAGGTAAATATGGTGATAAAGTGAATTTTTTATCATGTATCATTTCATAAAATTTAATATTTCATAATATTTTATCATAATCTAAATTTTTTAACCCCAAGCACAATCACAATTTTGGCCTGTTTTTGCACGACTCTTATATAAAGCCTTATAACGTTGTAATTGTGCACTGCAGAGACCTGGTTGAAGGCTGGATTTGGAGGGAATGTGTGTACCATCAGAAGCCTGAAACATGTCAGGAAACATCCCAGGTATACACATAGAAATGTCATAAATCACTTCATACTGTACTTACTGTGCTTTTTATTTAGTCATATTCCACATCAAGCAGGGGGTAAATTGAAGTACCTAGTTCATCCCCAACATGTATACCACCTGTTCAATAAATATGGTGCAGATATCTGAAAGCAGTCAAATTCTACAGGGTTTTTCCACCCGGCCTCTATTTCTCTCTGTCTCTTTAAGGGTTTGTTTGTACGATGAAAAACAGAACATCTGATTCAGATAATCGTTGCAAATGCACCGAGGATGCAAAATAGCAACGCAAATAAATAAAGAATCATGAAAGACGGAAAATACCTCACAACACACAAACCACTCCAGGATTTCTTACCACTCCAGCACTTCATCCACTTTGTGTGTGTGTGTGTGTGTGTGTGTGTGTGTGTGTGTGTGTGTGTACTTCCCAGCTTTTACAGAGCTCTTTAAATAGGTGCTTATTTTACTCAGGATCTTTCCTGTCTGATTGCTTTTCAGCAGGCAAAGCTCAGATGTTTCTGAAATGGAGCATTTTCTGGAAACACAAACCAGACCCTCACAGGCTTGCTGGTTTGGCACAATTCGCTCCCTATGAAAAGATCAGTCATGTCAATCGAATGCAAATTGGTCAACTGAAGTGCATTTCAGTGGATACACACTAATGAGAACAGCAGTCCAAATTAAAACATTGTTTATCCCTTTCCCTGAAATATGTGTTATGTAATGTAAAGCCATGTCTTGATGCAGATCAAATACAGATAATACATTACTTTGAGGTATACACACAGTGGTTCTCTCTGTGTATTTTAATTTCAGCTTTCTGGAATTCTCAACACTTTAAAAGCACAAATATATAGGAAATGTAGAAAAAATAAACTGCATAAAACTGAATGTGTTCTATAATTACAAATGTTTACAACATAGTGTGGGTGTGTGTGTGTGTGAATAGTCAACATGTCTGAATTTTGCTGTCCTTGTCCTACGCTGTTGAAACACAATAGAATTGTGAGGGAATGCTCTTTTTAAAATGTGATCATTGATATGTTGTCTATTTTGTACAAACTCCATTTTGGAAGTGCCAGTCAAATTATAATAATAATCCTTTCTCTTCAGAGGATTGAATTTGTCTTGTTTCAACAAAACATTAACTTTTCAAAAAATGTATTTTTCACAGGTCTGTATATTTGTTTTCTTTGCCCAAGAAGTATGATATATTTACAAATGGTGGAATCTCATCACTTTGTTTAATGGAATGTGTGTAAATTGAAATAATTTATGGGGTTGATGCTGTGAAATTGTCCGTGCAAATAATGCATTATTACAGCATCGGTTCATTTAATTACTGTACTCGTGAAATATTTGCATTCTGCAGTATATTGATTACGGCTTGCCGTTATGATTCATATACAATCTATACGTTCGTATGCACGCGTCCCTCAGTCAACGATTTTACTGATCGAGTATGTGACGACGATTGTGTAAAGAACAAAAATAATTGACTTAAGATTTGATAAGTTTAGAACCGACTTCACCGTCTGATGATATAATCATGGACGCATTATTAAAATGCACTTTGGTAGCATGCTCGTGTTTCAGAAATACCAATATGATTATGCGAATGTGATTAAACAGCATAGGTCACCACTTCTTCAAAAGAACTCTCTGCGCTTTGATGTGCAGGACCAGGAAACTCCATTATCGTTTGAGTTCTTGGGAGTCTCCACCCTAGCCCTGCGCGTTCTTTGAATGTGCTCATCGCAAGACAGCGCTCTGTGTACACAAAATGGCAAATGGGAATGCAGCGTACCTGGTGTGCGTTTTAGAGATGGAATTTATTACCATCTGTAAAAATTGTATGTCGCATTTGCATTGTATACATTATAGTGTGAAAATGTGAATCCCGTGTGCCATGCTATCTGTAGATGAATAACTTTAGGGAGAGGAGATAGACATTAAGAGCTTTTGAGAGTTTAAATGTAATCATCTTTATAGTTGGGCCTAATAGTGTGCATTGTGAAGAGGTGCCTGGATTTGAGTTTAGTGTTGATGGCCTATCTTCCCCGGGATACGTCAATCACGGGTTCACATTGTGATACTGAATTCCCTTTAAATTGCATGCCAATCAAAGCTCATTCAACATTCAAATATACTCCCATGGCTGAGTTATTAAAAGTTACATATGAATGTTCAACACCAGCTTAGAGATGAACGTTGATTTTATCCACCAAATTGAAAAAATAAAATAATAAAATACACATTTTTATACTGGAATTTAATTGTGAGCCAACGTTAAGCACAAATGTTGAGTCCAAGCGTAAGTATAAAAGCAAAGCAAAGCATGACTAAGCTGATTGCGTTAAGTGATAGGTAATCACTGCAATGTGTCTGCAGAGTACATGGTAATATTCCATCATTGTTCCACATTTTGATATATCTGTTTTGCCTCCGTTACCGTGGACAGCCTTGAGATTTGTACAAACGCCTCTTTTTCTCTCCTTCTCTCTCTCTTTTCTCTCTCTCTCTCTCTCTCTCACCCTCAGTAAATGCCTACTATGAAGGTGCTTGAGTAAAGGCATAACTGTTTTCAATATTGTGATTATGAATGTGCACTCATCCCTCCAGGGGAGGAAATATAATGGAGGAATGGCACTGCTCCTCTCACCCTGGATATTCCAACGAGCATCACTCCAAATGACCCCCCATCCCCCCAGTAGCAAAGCTTTTATGAGCCAAAACGATTGGCTTGGTTTGATGTGGATGGGCTTTAATTTACGATTGTTTATTAATTTATACAAACTTACAAAAGGTTGATTCAGACTCCAAGGAACAACTTCTTAGAAAAATGTGCAAGCAATTAATATGCCATATGAGCAACACACTGGAAAACATGACACATTGGAAAATAAAATTACTATGATTTAAAATATGTTTACAATGGTAGCCAACTGTGGAGCGGTTCCTTTGTAGTGAGAATGCAGTCCGACCCAAAGGACCCAAATCGCAATGCATGATGGGTTTGGCATGCCTCGAATAATGGACAACACATTTTGTTTATTGCTATCAAAGTGGCAGAAAATTGAGTCGCGGGTTAACTTGGAGCAACGATGAGGTACAATACCTTACTGAAATGTGGGCATGCGATCATATATGTGGGCAGCTTAAGTAAATGCACAAAAAGACAGAGATCTACAAAATGTTTAGCAAACAATTGAAGGAAGGGGGTCGCGTGAAAGCCAAGAAAGCAGAGAAACTTTGGTACGAGGTATGAGATTCTCTACGCAAAAGTGAAAGTTCAGGGGAAGGAAAGGACATGTTTCCCTGGTGACGAGCTTGACAAAATCATTGGGACTAAACCCATTGTTGATTCCATGGATATTGTAGAGTCCTGTGAGGCTAGCTCAGGCACAGCATCGCCGGTTAGTACCACCACCACCGCCAGCCATTCTCCTGGTGTTGACTCGGATGGAAATTGTGAGTTTGTCTGCTTGGTATTGCTAATGCTAACCACATCATTTTGTCATAGAAATGACCTTGTACGTTGCCAAATTTATCTGTTGCAAAGCTTGTTTAACTTGACCACAGACGTGATTACAACTCTTTGTTTATATTCACGCTCCACACAAATTTGTTTGCACGCATTTTTGCATATTTAAAAAGAAAACAGCTCTAGCTCTAAATCACATTAATGTGTGCAATACACACAACTATTAGACTGTCTGTACATTAAATAAAATAGCCTATTTAGCATTTTTACTTCATAATGTTTAGTCCTTAAAAACAGGTCCAATCATACTGGCTCTAGTTATAGCCTACTGATTAGTGTGATTGTCCCATGTTGCTTCTGTGTGTATGTATGTGTGGATATGACCATTTACTCATCCCATACACATGAAATGTATAGCATAAATAAGCTGTTAAAATAGGGTTAGAACAAATGGACCTCACTACAAATGTGACCCTGGCTACAGCCTGGACTTAAGATACCATTCTGACCAATGAGGGAACAGTTTGCTCGCACATGGTGTTTGTTTACAAATTTTGGTCCGCTTAGAAATATGAAAAGAAAGAGTTAAGCCAGTAGTGAAGCAAACCTGCACCTCCCCAGTTCACTGGCAATCTAGTAGTATTTTGCTACTTTTTTTTACTACTGGATAGTGGGCTGGTGGATAGCGTAGCGGTCTAATGCACCCATATTTGGTTTGTCCTGTACAAGTGTGAGCTGCCTATCAGGAACACGGTTCGAAACCAATCTCTGCCAGACCAGCCCTGGCCGGTAGCCCCAATTGGGGGTCGGCATTTGGCTGTCCGCCCCCAGTGGAGGGGGGAGGGTGGTTGGCACAAACTTTCTGCCAAGCACATAAGGGTGTCTCCATAAAGGGGGTCAGTGTGTTTCATCTCGAAGGAGGCGGATCATCGCCGGCTTCAGAGATTAGCTTGCCCCGTACAGACGGGCAACGAGTTCATGGGTAGGGTTAATCAAAATAAATAGAGGGTTTCCACATTGGGGAGAAAAACGGGGAAAAATCAGAAACAAAATGTAAAAAACACTGGATAGTTCATTACTCACAAGCTAGTTAATTGGCTGTGTTTGTTACCATGGTTGCACCCTGCAATTCCTTGTGTTGCTATGCTACCTGTATGGGATGCTCCAACATACAATACAGATGAAAATTGATTGAAAAATCGTAACCATTTTACTGTTTTATATGCCTATAATGTTGGTCAATGTAAACAGATAGCTGACTCTGCATAGATGAATGCCATGTTTTTACGTTGAGAGCGAGGAAACAGATGGCGAGAAAACTGTTCTTACCTGTTTGGGATTATGGGGAATTTATAATCCAAGATTCTACCAAACCACAGAAAGATTTGACGTAGTGTATAATACATTGCAGTAAATTGATTTGTTCTTTGAAGTCAAGGTAGAATCCTCCAAGTTGCAATTTGAACAACTCCTTTGGGTAGAACAACTGTTCAAAGCTATTAATACACAACTGACCTGACATCAACTATTGTGTAAGGGCATCTACATGTTCCTAATTAAGAAACTACTCATTTATAGTGAGCATTTTTACTCTCTTAAAATTGCCAGGGAAAATAAGAGATTGTAGTCATATGGGGAATATAGGGGGGGAGAAGCCTGAGAAGCCTGTTCATTTGAAAGGAAACATGTTTAGGTTTATTCAATCAAAAGCCATTTAGCAGTATTCAATCAATTACAGATCAAAGATTCTGAAGATTCTTCCATTCAGGAATGGCCAAAGACCCCCCAAAAAATAAAATAAAAATAAAAATCTCATTCAATGTCATAAAACACTAGACAAGTCAGTGCCAACCAACGCCAAGGTTGAGTGTTTACAAAGCACTGAAAACAGGGGTGTGAATACGTGTGACACATAACTGTTTGTGTTGAACAAAATCAACCCAAACAATTGTATTAGAATAAAATAATAGAATTTCCCCATTTGTTCGAGCATACAACATAGCTCATAACCTGGATCTTACACAGCCTCTTTTTGCTCATATTTATCAACGCTGTGAATAATGTTGGAGTCTGATTCCTCCCTGAGACGGGCAAAAGGAACGGCAGGAACCGAACGATCGCGCGACCGAACGGCAGGAATATAAATTCCGGTCACACGCGCGCGCGGAGCATGTGATCGCAGACACAGAATTAATTGCGGCTTTCTAAATGGACTGTGTTCTCCTGGCCACCGGGGAACGTGGCACACCTCTCAGTCATTTAACAGAGGGAAGAGGAAAGGGAGAAGAAAACAATTAGAGAAACATTTACGATGATTAACTGGATAAATGCGCTCGGCAGCGTCTTCCCTTCCAAAAGCAGACACGCTGTGAGTCTGTCCCAACACGCAGCCCACTGGAGGGCCTCCATCAATGGCCTGCATTCCAGCAAGAGCCAACGATTTAATTAACTCTTAATTAAGTGTAGGAGAGCGAGAGCCGCTCATTTGCATATGTTTATCTGGTTCCGTTCGATTGGTATGTTTTTAGCATAAATGATAACAATGCATTTGCAGAAAAGATGTTAAAATATGTTCTCCGCGCGATCTATCGCTGTCCCACGTGGCTCTTTGTCTCGACACCTTGACATTTGTGATTGTTTTATTGTTGAATTGAGTTAAGAATAATTATAGTCCTTTCATTTTCTAATTATGTTAACATTCAGTATATATGCACATATGCCACACTGTCTCTTTCTCTCTCTCTCTCTCTCTCTCTCTCACACACACACACACACACACAACACACACACAAATACACACATATGCTCTCTCTCTCTCACACACACACACACACACACACACACACACACACACACACACACACACACATATATACTCTCTCTGTCCTCCTCTCTCTCTCTCTCACACACACACAATGCTCTCTCTCTCTCTCTCTCTCTCTCTCTCTCTCTCTCTCTCTCTCTCTCTCTCTCTCTCTCTCTCTCTCTCTCTCTCTCTCTCTCTCTCTCTCTCTCTCTCTCTCTCTCTCTCTCTCTCTCTCTCTCTCTCTCTCTCTCTCTCTCTCTCTCTCTATCCCACTACTATTCTCTCTCTCTGTAAATTGCTTCCTGAATCTTGGCCCAGACAGGTTGTCTTGGGATTTGCAAGAAACTGTGCTCTCCAGAATGTTTTTTCCCTTTCCTCCCTGGTGTGAAGATCCTTGTTAGCTGCTGCAATAACCCAAACTCATGTTCTTCATTAAGATTACTTATTGCTTAGCTGGTTCCCCAGTATAGAAGTTCAAAACTCATGGGCCGTTTTCTTCTCCATGCTTCAAGGGGAAACGGGAAATCTTCAAAAGGAAAGTTTGTCCAAGTGAGGGACATATTTTACTCCAGGTTATAAATATTCTCTATATACGTGACATGGATTAAAAATGCATGACGGGTGGAGCTACCTTAGCTACCGTGGTGCTGTTGCTCGCTGTTTCAATTCATTCAATTACTCTCCACGGCGATGATTGGTTTGATCAGTTGCTGAAAACAAGATTGATCAATTCATTCATTTTGGGGCTCGTGAAGCCTCATTTTCCCATCATTCAGAGAGAGAGAGAGTGAGAGAGAGAGAGAGAGAGACTGTGTGTGTGTGTGTGTGTGTGTGAGAGAGAGAGATAGGGACAGAGAGAGTATGTGTGTGTGTGTGTGTGTGTGAGAAAGAGAGAGAGAGAGAGAGAGAGAGAGAGAGAGAGAGAGAGAGAGAGAGAGAGAGAGGTGAGAGAGGGGGTTTTCACCAGTGAGTGTCTACTGCTCACATAGACATTTTGTTTAAATACGGCATCATTTCACACATAAATATGTATTTTAAGAGTACAAAAACCACTAAGGGAGTACGTCCACATGTGGTATTGACTAAGGTCTAAAAAATAATTTCGCCCAGCCACAGAAATGCATTATGTGCGAGGTGAAGAAGAATCAAGAAGAGGAAGAAGAAGTGGAATGACGCATAATTGAATTGTTGCATTGGACCACAGCGCAGCACACAGCTGAGTTATTTATAGGTCTCTCAGAGTTGATAACTGGCCTTTGGCCTTTAAATATGAATGACATGAAGGGAATCACGCTGCGGCAGCAGAAGCGCGGAAACGAGACTGCAGCAGCCGGGGCAAGGTTGTGTTTCAGGGGCGCACTAAAATAAAAAATAAAAAAACAACGGCAAGAGCAGAATGATTGAAGAGACAGGGACGAAACCTGGCAAGGTAACCTGTAATCTGGCCAGAAGTTGGTCCGACATGAGCAAACTTTTCTTCCCGTCTTCGATTTCGAGTTTCGATTGCTTTTCCCCATTTTACGCCCTGGCAGTATATTATGGCAGTCGTTTCTCTCCGAAAATAACGTGAGGTGAAAACCTACATTTCCTCGGCACAGAAAGGAAAATGGCTCACGTTGTACTTCCTGAGCACGAAGTATTCACCTCTTTTATATCAAATACATTTAATATAAAATGATCAGTAAAAATCAAAGTGGGGTTCCACACTTTAGCACTTCTGTTCCTATCCGTGCATAGTCCTTATATTCACACACACACACACACACACACACACACACACACACACACACACACACACACACACACACACACACACACAGAAACACTAATGAAACGTCCTCAGCCCCAGTCTTAATGAATAGCCGAACGCTCTTCAGTGTGTCTGGGCCGGGGTGAGTACGGGGAGCACGCAGAGCAGTGCCCCAGGGTGCATCCGTAGCGCTCAACGGAACGCTTCCCGAAACACGGGCTCGCTTTCACCGGGGAGAGGTCAGGACACCCTACGGCAACGCCTGGAAGCCAGAACGTCTGGAGAGCTCTGCTCTCGACCGACGGAGGGGGGCGGCGATGGTATTATTCCACGATCCAGCGGAACGGCAGAACATTCTCCCCCTGCTCTTTCAAGGCAGGCTGATTATTTCATTGCAGACACTATCGTGAATGTAGACCGGCAGCATTCTCAGCGCTACAAAGACGGAGTGGTGCTCTGTGGCCTTAATGGTGAAAACCTGGTGCTGGTTTCCCTGCTGGTGTATGGGCTGCCATATAGTTCTGCCTGGTGCAAACGTTTAACAGGTTGTGTGGCGGGACTGTAGGAGATTTTCAAATGTTGAGATGTGAATATCTGAATAGATGACATTTTAGTTAATTTCCTCAGTTATTTGGATTCATGAATTTTGCAGCTTTAAGACATTTCATAGGACTCTGTAATGTGTAGTGTGATGGCAGCAGTAGAACGGTATTCGATTTTGGGGGTTTTATGATCTATTGATGGTATTTTATGGTGTTTGTACACTGTATAAACATGGAAATCAATTATCCTATGTTTTCTACACCTATTTTGAACAGTTGCAAGTTGTTTTGGTCACAGATGTGAAAGTATATTCAGTTAACTCCAAAACTGGAACACCCGATTGGAACTGGGTGTTATGGTTCGATGAGGCCAAAGTTGATATTTTTGGCCATGCACACCAGCGGTGGGTTTGGCATTCAGAAGAAGGATGCGTATGTTCGTTAGAATCTATACCTTCAGTGAAATATGGTGGTGGATATTTCATGTTATGGGGGTGTTTTGCATCTACTGGTCCTGGGGCTGTTTTTAAGGTCAATGGAATCATGAACTCCAGAAAGTGCCAATACATTTTGGCCAAAACCCTGATTCCCTCTGCAAGGAATCTGAAACTCCCTGCAAAATTGATCTTTCTGCAAGACAACGGTCAATGAAGAAACGGTTAACTGACCAAAAAAAGTACTGTTTTGCAATGTCCATCTCAGTCTCCGGACTTGGACCCAATCGGAAATGAGTGGTTTGAATTGAAGAGGGCATTCCACAAGCACAGGCTGAAGGATCTGGAGGATCTTGAAAGATTCTGTATGGAGGTGACTCAGTACTGTCATCATTCTGAAGGGAAGGGTGCACAAAGTGCTGAAAACAGGGGTGTGAATAATTGGGGAAAAAAGTATTGGGAAACAAAATCAGTTTCTCTGAGCAAATGCAATTAGCATAGCAGGATATCATTATATTTTTTAGCATACAAATAGCTCATTACCTGTGTTGCTTATTTTATTTTACACAACCTTTTTTTGCTTGTCTTTATCAGGGGTGTGAATAATTTCGGAGGCTGCTGGGTAACAGCAGCGGATTAAGCGCGTTGATGAAATAACACGCTATTTCTGCCCATCCCTCCCATAATGCCGGGGCGGCGAAACCGGGCGGCGCTTCAGAAAGGCTTGACACCGGGGCGAGCAAGAAAGCAATGATTTTGACCATAATAAATGCCAGTAATTAGTAATTTCCTTCCCTGCATCATAATTGCGGCATCGCCAGTGCCCTGGTATGATTTTTTTCCCTTCCTCTCCATTACCGCAGATGCTTAATGTGCTTCACCTGCTAAATTACAGGGGAATTAGCCTCCATAAAAACGGAGAAAGAGCGGGAGCCCCTAGATGTCGATTATAAAGTGTGGAAGCGCGAGGCCCAAGAGCCTTCGTCTGAAATCCCAGCACACTGGCTGTAAACAGGATGCGAGGCTCGCTGCAGAAGAATATGAGGGCGGGAAAAGAAAACAAACAAAGACGAAAGAACAAGCTAATGCCGAAGACTGATTCCCACTGCTGGGAACAGACTGTGCTCGTTTAACGGCCAGGCACGATCCACTTTTCACTTAACGGCCTCTGACCCCCGCGCCTACCTCTGGGCAGAGGGCCATGAGAGGAAACCGGGGAGGAGGACGGAAATGGAAGGGACGAGAGATGGAAGGGACAAGAGCCGCTCCGCCGGTGACATCTGGATCGCGGTAATGATAGAGCGCAAAACGCTAACGCAGGGAAACCGCGCATTAACATCTGTCTTTTCTCATGTTAATAGCAGTCATCAGCGCTGCGGTTTTCAGCGTCGCAGTCTTCCCTGGTGGGGGGGGTGGGCACGTAGGTGTGAGGGTGAGCAGAGGGACAGAGGGGTGTAGACTATGGCGACTCTGCGATCCACTGAAACGCATTGATGCATGATGTATGAGATTGAGTCCCTTCGCTGTACCTAGCTAGCTACCACCACATGTCAGGCAATAACTTTCATTAAAGTAGTGGTACCTGTAGAAAGTTGGTCTTTGTCCCTGAGACACAAAGGTTAGGGAAGTCAGATTGTAGGAGTAATTAATAGGGGAACCATCTTATGCTTAAATATTATATGCATATTGCATATGTACAAATATATGTCTGAATAATAATATAATAATAATTTGTATTATTATTTATACAACAACAACCAACAATAATAATAATAATAATAATAATAATAATAATAATAATAATAATAATAATAATAATAAGACCCATTTCTGATATAATGTATATTTACTGAGAAAATGTATTCAGAATTTTTTGGACAACTCTGGTGTTTGAACACCACTGAGCCAGGAATGGCAGTGCTATAATATATTAAAATAATGTAAGGTACCCAAGTAAATTATTCAGCTTCTTTAGAAAAAAAAAAAAACTTCTTTAGAATTAATTTGTGAAAGTTTTACTTTGACTGGTCGACTTTGAAATGCAGTTCATTTGTATTTGAAAATGTCTTTGAACAACACGTTTTGAACTTCAAAACTCCTCATTTTTAATGCTATCACAAAAAAAAGAACAAAGAAATCATTGGAACCATAATCCCTTAATGTACAACAAAGTCTATTCTTTTGATTTCATTAAAGATGCATTTGAGCTGCACAGATGCAAACGCTTTCTCATTTACATTTTGCACGTGTGCATAGAGAACACAGCGCAGGCACAGATGGAATTTTGCGGAGCACACCTGTACTAACAACTCAGGGTTTTTAATTGGATATTGTTAACAACTTCACTGTAGTTCCATTCACCATTAAGAGTGTGGACCTTGGTGCCTCCCGCATGGTCCAGTGGTTACAACATTTGACACTGGCCACAGGGACCGGGGTTCGATTCCCCGTCCCGCCAGAGTCAGCTCTGGTCAGGAGTGCCACCAGGGGCAGCGATTGGCTGTCCGCCCCAGGGAGGGGGGAGGGAAGCCAACAGGACGTTCGCTGTGCATAAGAGTGGGCCTGGGTAGTACTGGGTACCAGTGCAGTCAACGGCCCTGGCCGGGAGCCCTGATCAGGGAGGACAATTGATCAGGCTGTCCACCCCAGGGGGAGGGGGAAGGTTGAGCTCGCCGAGAAGCATGGAGGGTGTCTCTAGAAAGTAGGTGGGTGAGTTCCATCTCGGAGGAGGCGGATCATCACCAACATTGGGAAATTAGCTTGCCCCTAACTTTTCCCATAGTGACGGGCAGCAGGTTCATGGGGGAGGGTGAATCAAAGGAAATAGAGGGTATAATTGGTTACCAAATTGGGAGAAAAATGGGGAAAAAATCTGAAACCCTACACCTCAGCCAGACCCCTCCACTCCACCTCCTCTGGCAAACTGACTGTCCCATCCTTCCGGGTGCCTCGTCTCTTCTCTGTCCTGACCACTCAGTGGTGGAACAATCGGTCAGGACCGCGGAATAATTTGCAATCTTCCGCAAGAGACTCAAAACCCACCTAATCAGACTCCACTACCACTGAATTCTGTACATCTACCCAATTGTCATCACCACTGCCTACTTGCTCAATACTTATTGTATATGTATCCCTGCTTACTCCTCATTTCCCCCTAACCTTTTCCTTCCCAGTGTTACAGGTATGGTATGCAGCTGCCTACAACGATGTTTATCAAGATATTACTGCACTGATTTCTTGCGCAAACTATGATTGTTCCTACCATGTATTAATGCACATCTTGTAAGTCGCTCTGGATAAGACCGTCTGCTAAATGCTTAAAATGTAAAATGAAACAAAAAAGTGTGGCCATGTTAATCATGTGCTTGCAGATTCTCTGGACAGAACTTAAAACAACTGATCCATATTTGATCCAGTTTAGTAGATTTGTGTACAATTTGATCGCTTTTATTATATGCTTATAATTATTTTTTATGAATTATTACTTAGAGATGAGAGATTTTTTTCTCGAGGAATCAATATGTGTGTAAATGGTCAGATAAGAAAAAAATATGGCATTAGAAAAAAGCATGATTTAATTAAAAAATAAAATCACTGTAGCTATTTCATCCACAGGCCCACAAGGAAATTAACAATCAAAGAGATGCCATGTTCAATTTGGTTGGCAATTTGTTTAAATTGCCTTTTTTTTACTTTACCTTATTTCATTAATTCATGTCACTTGATCAAAGGTATTCACCTTTCCTTCCATAAAAAAAGCCCTTAGTCCTCTGCTCAACTTAATCTGTCCTCTTAATTAAAAACAACATGTACAAAAGAAAAAGTTCACATGAACAAATTGAACAAGTATAAAATATGATATGGCCATTTTTGTATCACATCATTAAACATTTATGCGTGTAAGGTTTGTGCTGTAGATATTCATTACATTCTCATAATTCAGATGTATTCATAATAAATAAATTCAATATAGTATGTGTGAAATATAAGGAACTGCTTGGATTACCAATGCCAAAAAAAACATGACATGCAACTTTTTTCCATCAACTATCTATCTACCACAATGTATTTTGGGAAATAGAGTCAATAATGTTGTTAGACTACAACAACACAAGCAGGTAAGCTACAATCAGACTTGTAACTGTTTGGATTCCCCATGGCAAAAAACCCCACAGAAGATGCCTTGATGTAGAGGATTGTGTCCACAGTGTAGGAACTTCCCTGGAAATAGGTAAGTGGTTAATTGTATCATGCTGTTTCCATGGTGCAGTATGGTATGCTAAACTCAGGGGCAGCAGCTAGCGGGCTATGTTACCAGTACAGCAGCCGACCGTCTTCAGTATACAATAGGTACAATAAGTATTCACCCCCTGGGACTTTTTCCATATTTTATTTTGTTACAGCATGGAATCAAAATGGATTTAATTTGGATTGACACAGCACCAATCAGAGGAAGGATATATAAGAAGACTTCATAGACTTTAAAAAGTCTGTAGAAGAGCTAACAATTTTCACTTGACCTTTTCAGAAAATATAGCGAACAGATGTGTATTACATTTTTGGCCAATTTTTTTTTCTTTACATATACATTGGTGCTGGAATGACGTTAAGTGGAGACTGGTGATTTTAATATTTTGAATGTAACTGCCTACAAACCATTATCTAAAGACTACATGACTGTATATATATATATATATATATATATATATTTATATATATATATATATATATATATACACACACATAATAAATGTGACAGTTTGCTTTGGGGCTAAAAAAAATACCTCAGTGGGAAGATTTCCATCCATCTATTCAGATTTGGAAGACAAAGCGTGAGATTTGTGGAATATGAGAGTACATACATACATACATACATGAGTAAAATAAAGTCAGTCAGAGTCAGTCCGAGGGCCCTATAATGGGCTGGCACGAAATGGCTGCAGGCCGCCTTGCTGAAGTCGCTCAGTCGCCGTCGTTATTGCCTACTGACCCGGTCCACCGCGGCTCCCCAGCGTTTCACCGGACAGGCGCTGCCTCAGAACATGGAGCGCCACGAGGTGAACGAGACCGCACGTTTACCCCTTCACAACTCATCTTTCCTGCCTTTTGGTAAAGCGATGCTGACTATTCAGTCTTACCAAACAGCAAACTAAACAGGCAGCTTGCGTAACGTTAGCCGACTGGATACTATTGTGCATTTTAAGACTGAGCTGTCTCTCGCATCCTCCTGTTTTGGCATTTGTATTTATTTATATATATATATATTTAAACAAGAAATGAAAATTCAACCGTTCATTACGGGAAATAGGTTTTTCAAAAACAATTTATACACTGTAGTCGGTTCCCTTCCGACAGTTTCAGAGCCATTTTAATAACTGCAAAATTAAAATGATTACAGAATATGACAACCAAACTTTTTAATATATATATTGTTTTTGTTCTCCCTGGAAAACATTACCTATCTCTGGACCCAAATCTGTCACTCGCATTAGCGCATTCCGCTGCGGCTGCACATCAGCAGGTGACAGTAATGAGTACGTGTGTGCACCGTCGCTTCCCCCCTTTATTCTCCTCTTTCTGGTGGCAGTGTTTCACACGATGCATGGACCACTATGTTTCCACACGCCGTGTTTTTTTTTATAGTCGTTCACTATTACATTATTATTATTAATTGCATGCATTGCGTTGCATTCTGACATAAGGTCAGTGGGATTAGAGGACACGTTACACATTTAATTGCTGCAAATTAGCCTCAAAAAGCAAAAACAAAAAAACAAACAAAAACAGCACTGAAGACATGGCGGGGACACGGTTGAGTGGTCTTCGCTTGGGTGACCTGTGGGTGTGTGGTAACAGGGTGCAGGGTTAAAGACCAAACCATCTGCCGTACGGGTGGGGGAGAGGTGGGGGTAGCCTTTCCCATAAATGTGATATACATGTGAGGAGGGTGTATGCAGGTGTAATTATGCCATGCTGATCTAGGGCATTTGCATGGAGGAAGTGAAACCTGATACCTGTGTTAATGAAGAGGTGAGACAACGACCACACACAAAAAAAAAGTGAAAACCCGCCAACGACCGTTCTCATTAGCGACCACGTGAACTTGAGCTAGCCAAAGGAAGAAAGCAATTAAAATCCTTCCATCGGAGCATGTGCGTCTGAGCATCTGGCTAAATTGATAAGCAGCAGAGAGAGAGACATACAACTACTTAAAAACAAAACGAGCACCAATAATCTCTTTAAGTAATTACTAATACCAGCACATGGGTATGTGATAGCTATGGAAAGCAATTGTTTGGAAATAATTGGATATTGTGTATACATTTGAAACGACTAAAAGAGTCATTCACCAAATGTTCTGAATATTAGATTTATGTACTTTTATGTGTTTTATGTATTTGGAATTTTGGAATGAGAATAATTACAATGCTTTCTCAACGACACAGTGACTGTGGCATGATAAATTAGACATTAACTCAATCCATAGTCTGGGACAGTTTGGAAATGTAAGAGAGCATTCCTATGCTCTGAGACACAAACAGGAGCTGGCGAGTGGCTTTAGTTGCTACAAAATGCGAGTCCTTTTACATTTGCTGTTTCCATTATTTTGTCTACCCCATGCATCTACTGGACAGACAGAGGAAGAAATCCTATTTTAACTAAGGGCCAGTCCCAATGAACGATCTACAAATCATAACGCATGTTACATTAGGCTATATGATATGGGTTAAACAAACCAATTGGTTTTTGGGACTATAAAAATGCTGTGGAGTGTCATCAAGCTCCTCGTTCAGAGCCGAGTGCACCTGAGCGTTTTGTACCTGATGAGCCCTGCGAGCTTCGCTGGAAAAAAGAGGAGCAGCGTGACGACCTCGGAGCGCGCGACAAGTAGAAGGGAAATGAGCGATGTCTAAATTCAGGTTTCCGGGCTAGAAACGGCACTCAGGATAGCGACAGCCCAGGAACCTGAATCCGCAGGGAAAATCGGAAGGCGAAGACTCTGCTGAGAACAACCTGAACCTTGTGAAAGAACAGAGAGCGTCTTTTCAGCTCCGTCAAAGACAAAGCAGGAGCACAACAGCGTGCCCGTAACCAGGATGCGAAGGCTTTTGATCATTGTTTTTGTGTTTGTTTGTTTTTAAATGGTTGTAAAAATGTGCCGTTTCTTTATTTTTTGTTGTTCTTGTTTCTTTACGCTCTTTATGTAAGATTAGGGTATGCTTAAAAGCCACTTCAAAGTACATGTGAAAATGTGTGTATGAAATAGAGAGAAAGAGAAAAAAAAATATATATATATAGAGAGAGAGAGAGAGAGAGAGAGAGAGAGAGAGAGAGAGAGAGAGAGAGCGCAAGAGAGAGATGGAGGGAGTAGAGGGATTCAGAAAGATAGAAAGCAGGTGGGAGAGAAAGAAAGATATACAGTAGAAAGTGAAGGGGAGAAGAGGAATGCAGAAAGATAGAAAGAAGGAAATAGATATGTTTATGTTTGAGAACTGAGGGAGCTGGGAGACTGACACATACAGTACACATGTTTACATACCAAAAATAGTTAAGTAGATAAATCAACAAATAACTGCATTAATGAATTTAATGCATAAATAAATGACTAAAGAGGAAGAAAGAGAGAGAGGGAGCGGAGAGAGAGAGAAACAGAGAGAGAAAGAGAGAGAGAGATGTCAAACATAAGAACCCCTGCTATGATCCTGCTCTTGCTTGTTTTTGCATTTCATCTAAAAAAAGAGGATAGAGAAAAAGTACAAAAAAACAAATCCCCAACAGTACCATTAAGAGCAGGGTTTTCTATGGCGGCATGGTTTCCGTCAATGTTTCTGTTAACATAAATATTCCTGTTAAATGCGACACGCCTTGGCAAAGGAAATCACTGAGGCATATCATTGAAAAGGTATTATGCTTTTCCCTAATTCGTTGTGCGCTCGCTTCAGTTATGTCCGGCGTGCTCTTGGCTTTAATTGGAAACGGAATCTTAATGAAACCTTGATGAGAAAGGCTCCAGACCTAGACTCGAAAAAAAAAACGAAAACACGCGCTAATTGTGTTTGTCTTCCGATTCATGAAAGCGCTTGCATTTTATGCTTGTTTGTTTGTTTGTTTGCACAACAGTTTTATTCAACCCCGTAGTCTGCGGAGTGCTCGGGGCACGGCAGAGACGCTTTTCCCGACGGGGCCCGTGAAGGCTGATGGGAAGGCAAGCCGAATTGGGCCGCGTACAAGGTCCGGAACCGGGCCTGCGGTCGATCTGGACCTGCGAGGGAGGGACGGGTATCGGAATGGCTCATCCTCCACACCTTGGGGGGCCTTTTCGCCAAGCTTTGAACAAATAAACAAACGGTCATCCCGAGTGGCTCGTGTTGACTGTCGCTCTTGGAGGCGGGGCTACGCCAGTGGCCCCTGTGAATGGATGGTCCCTGGGGCCGGAGGGCAGGAGCTCCGGGACATGGCAGGCCTTGTGCTGACAGGGGACGGGTCGGTTTGTGATTCCAAATTTGGGAGGGGAAAAGGGGGATTTTTAAAAATAAATAAATGAAAGAATATAATATATATATATATATGTATATATGCATGAGCTGCACGGGGCTGAATGTGCTGTTTGCCTGTGCAGTTTGGCTTTCTTCTGTCGAACATTGTTTTGTTTGTTCTCGTCTCTGTAAGCATATGGGTAAGAGTGAAAGCTGTTGTCATGCGATATTTTCCCTGTTTGAACAGGCAGTTTTATTGACTTGATGTTCCTTGGTGATCTTCCCTGCTGAGGCATGAATCCATTCACACACACACACACACACACACACACACACACACACACGCACACGCACAAAACCATAACAGCCATCTTGCCTATCATCATAAATCATGAATTCATTGTAAGTTTGGTTTTGGAAATGGAGTAAGTTCCTGACCCGCATGGGTGTCCAGTGACAGGGCTATCAGAACAGATTTAAGGATGCACCTGGTCTGTAGGCAGGCTGTTCTTTAGGCGGGCTTACGTCAGGGTCTGGGTCACTGTTCGAGCTGGCCACACGCCGCTGAAGAGCGACACGGAGGTGATTCACTGTCAGTCCCGGGGGACGCTCAGTGACACTTTCTACGGAAGGTCTTAAATAACGACGGCATAAAACATTCATGCTCTAAACGCATTACATAAAACCTTCATAACAACGACATACACATAAATAAGGACGCATCCACGACATAGATTGTCATAGGGCGCGCTGCGTCTCAATAGCGTGTCATATTAGAGCGCTAGTGTCACTTGTGATTGACGTGTTGACACAAAACAGTGCATGGCAGTCTGTATTGGGCAGCGTACATTTGAATGTGTGTTGTGCGTTGAGTCCATTGTGCTTATGAAGGCTTCATAGAGCCGTTATTTATGAGCCTTCACAGAAATCGTTGGGTGTTCTGCCACGGGCTCCTCAAGCTTAATTCAGTCGCTGTCAAACTAATACTGTTTAAGTATATAAAAAAAGAAAGACTACCTTATATTATTATTCCTTCATCAACTTGTTTCTGATATTTATGCTTTATCATTGACCTCCATCTGGTTCCGGGCAACTTACAATTTTAATGTTGCCCATTCCGACAACTGCAGAGCTTTTGTGAACAGTGAGATTTGACTCTAGACATACTCCCTCTCTCTCTCTACGTGTTTTCTGTGGAATAATTGCGTTACCAAGGCCACGGGCATTCGGTAACCCTAAGCTAACGGCAACCGCATTTAGATGAAAACGTGTGAGAAATGACAGATGTAGCGGGAGAGCACGTGAAGTGGGTGAGTTGCATGAGACGGAAGCGGTGCGACGTGGCAGCCCTGAAACCATGCACTTAAATCAAGAAACTTGCTGAAAGGTACAATGGCAATGCCTCGGCAGGGAATCAATCCCGCAACCTTTCTCCCTCACCGCTGCACGACTGCTGCCCCCCGCACGGCGCCTTGCTCCGGCCCTCGCGCGGCCTCTCGCCAGAGCGTCTCATCGATCGGGAGAGAGCGGCGCAGCTAGCCAGCCTATCGGGTGGCTCGTTAGCGGGATCCCGCGCGGTTGTGCTCTCTGTCGGAAAGGACCCCCCCCCCCTTTGCGCGCGCTATCGAGCATTCTGACGGAGCTCGTTACGCGCGTTAAGAGCGGGTCAACAGGCATGTCCCAGCGGCCGGCGAAATCGCTCATTGTACCTGTTCCCGGGCCACCTGTGACCTTCGTTTGATTTTCCCAGGACCAGACCGGTGGCGGCTACATAAAGGCTCGCGCCTCTGAGTGTGTGGCTTGTCGTGTCGCGTGCCAGGGGTCACCGTGCAGCGCCAGAGTTCAGAGCTATTCAGTGGCTCATTCTGCCTCTTGCTTCCACGGCGGCCTGGTACAGCAGGGCCTGTTAACTGAGGGGGAGAGAGAGAGAGAGAGAGAGAGAGAGAGAGAGAGAGAGAGAGAGAGAGAGAGAGAGAGAGAGAGAGAGAGAGAGAGAGAGAGAGAGAGAGAGAGAGAGAGAGTAGACCCTGACCTCTGTTAATTGTAATGGACTGTACTGTTATTTATATAGTGTATTTGTATACTATTACATATTTAGTATTAGTACAATTAGTATTACTACCTTATATTATTAGTATTGTTGCTACTAATAACAGCATTTGTTTTGTTATTTTCTTTTAATTATCCATTTCTTATGGAAATTAACAATATAAGCTTTGGAAATATGTATCGTACGTTGTGCTAATATGCCACTATTAAAATTGAAATTGAAATGGAGAGAGAGAGAGAGAGAGAGAGAGAGAGAGAGAGAGAGAGAGAGAGAGAGAGAGAGAGAGAGAGAGCATCGTAACCTCCATTTGAAAAAAACGTGCGACTTTGCTTCCCGGGTGAGTTTCCTCTCAGCAGTTCTGATTAAATTATCCTCAGATCTGCTGGAGGAAAAGGGAAAAGGAGAAAAGTGACCCAGGAGTGCTCATTTTTATGTGGAGGTTTAACTTGACTGGATGCCAGATAGAGATCACGCCCTTGACCTTCAGAGTCATCGCCATTAATGGTGTCTACTGAAGCATTTAATAGGTTTCAGGAGCTCTAAGTAGTTATCGCACGGGGGTCTCTTTCCGTGAATGCATGTTATTTTGTCCGGCGTTTGTTGTAGTTATTAATCTCTATCTTCACGCGCTGTAAACCATCGTCCCCCGAGTCGATTCCACCCCAGCACCCTCGTCCCGCCGGGACCAGGAAGCGCTGACGCAGCATCGGTGACAAGGACCTCCAATGGATGCTGATCGCGCGTGCGTCGGCCATGGTTAAAAATAAACAAACAAACAAACGCGGAAGGGAGAAGCGTGTTCGGGACGCTAACCCGCGCCGACAACGCGTGTCTCCTGGCCACGGATGGCGGCGTTTCGGCGTCCCTAACGACTGCGGTGGGTTTGTGTTCTTCGTGTGAGGACGCGGCGATACGTGTGAATCTCGCACTTCTCCGCGGGCGTAACGTCTCCTCGCGGCCAGGAGGGTTGATGTTTGCCGAGCCCTTAACGTGCATTAGCGGGAGTCGCTCAGAGTACCCCAGAAGGAATAACGCACTGTTCCCGTGGCCTATTTTTAATTTTCTTTTTTATCTCATTCCGATTCAAGCAAGCTGCCTTCCATACATATAATTAAAATGTAACAGATTGTTATTTAATTGCAACTCTTTCTGGAGGCGTAGCCGTATTCAGAATCCGTTTTTTTCTTCTTCTTTTTTTATAATTTCGTACTTATTTATTTATTTTTACAGTGTTCTCTAATGTGTGACATTAAAAAAAAAGATGAATCACGCAAGATTGTGGAAGCAGAAGACAAAACATCTCTTATTAGACTTGGAACATAAGTTCTGCCTCTTTGGGCCTTTTATCTCATCTTGCACTGCACTCATGCACACACACACGCGCAGACACTCAGGAACACACGCACACACACAACCACACACACACACACTTGCTCAAAAACACGCCCGCACGCATGCACTCAAACATCGAGTATGCGATCACGCCCGCATACATGCACACTCTCACGATTTGACAAACGAACACACGCTCACGTGCGTGCGCGCACACAGAAACACACACGCGTGTATTATGTACATGCACACATACATACGTATGCACATACACACACACTGTATACACTGGCACACACACACACAATCCATCACACACGTACACACGAAGGCTTAAACACACACACACACACACACACACACACTCATGCACAGGCACAATCGAATGTATACATACATACAGGCATAAACGCATACACACACACACTGTATACACTGGCACACACACACGCACACACACGTTCTAACACATACATACACACAGGCATACACGCATACAGACACATGCTGTAAACACAACTACCAAACAATGCTTCCAGCCTGATATCTGAGCGAGAGAGAGCAGTCCCGGATCTGTAGGCCGCTCTCTTTTGGGGATGCCTGCTTCAGAACTCTACGTCAGCCTGTCAGCTTTCAGAGGGCGACCTTTCGACCTTGGATTTTCCCAATGCCGTCCCTGCACATTGTCTGACAGCAGCATCCTCCTCTGAAACCCATCTCTGAATTGACTTTTTTGTTTGTTTTTCATCTACCCCCGAGTAGGCCTGCATCCAGATTTCTGTGCGAGTTTGTTTCATTTTCATGGAAACATCAGTAAAAAGAGAACAAAGGTTGACAAGGAATGTTCATATCGACAGGAGTGCATTGTGTGATGTCACAATGACATCATCGCGCTGTTGGTATCATGCATCCGTGCAGCGTGAGACCCATCAAGGTTCAATCAGACTGTGAATGGAGTCTGTTTGGTGGCTGTGGGGAAGAGAGAGAGAGAGAGAGAGAGAGAGAGAGAGAGAGAGAGAGAGAGAGAGAGAGAGAGAGAGAGAGAGAGAGAGAGATAGGAGAGAAAGAGAAGGAGAGAGAGGGAGAGAGAGAGAGAGAGAGAAGGAGGGAGAGAAGGGGAGAGAAGGAATGTAGAAAGACAGAAAGCGGGTGGGAGAGAAAGAGAGATATGGTTACCTTTGAGAACTGAGGGAGCTGCGAAACTGACACACGCAGTACACATGTTTACATACCAAGACTCTTTTATCATGATAAAAGTTAAATTTCAAAAATGATTTAGCATATAAATAAACAAATAACGACATTCATGAATTGAATACATGAATAAATGACTAAATAAAAAACCTTTTTTCTGTGGGGTTTTTTTTTGTTTGTTTTTTTCTCTCGTCTTTATCGTCTCTGATGGACGTCGTACGGGGGATAGAGCCATGGGGAAACTTGGGGAGAGAACAGAGGAATGTAGTCTCCTCGCTAAAGAATGATCTTTTTTTTGAGTCAGGAAGGAATGTAAACATGAAGGGATATCGCTGCGGGGTGTGTACCTGCTCATTTGATATTACGCCCATTATCATTCATGCCCAGGACATTGTTGCAGGACATTTTGTATCATACAAATTTTAATGCAAAACATAAATCATCGTCGCAGAAGTGATGCTGGCCATTCTGATGCAGAGAAAGCCAAAAATAAGCTAGTTATACAATCCAGGAGCTCTTTTTAGATTTTTTTCCCTTGTTTTGCGGTGCGCTGCTCTTCACAGCTGTCCGTGTCAAACACAGGCTGGCAGTGTAGTGTAATGGTTAGGGAACTGGGCTTGTAACTCAGAGGTTGCAGGTTCAATTCCCAGGTGGGGCACTGCCGTTGTACCCTTGAGCAAGGTACTTAACCTGAATTGCTTCAGTAAAATATCCAGCTGTATAAATGGATTGTATGTATAGAAATGTAAACTGTGTAAGTCGCTCTGGATAAGAGCGTCTGCTAAATGCTAAAATGTAAAATGAGGATGGGCTTCAGCCAATCAGCATTCACCTCTGTGGCAGTGTCTCCACATCCATTTGTTGTATATTATATATGTATATACAGTTTGTATTCAAGGCCGTAACCATGGAGTCAACATTGGGGGGGACATTTAAAAAAAAATCAACTAGGCTATATATTGGGACATTTGTGTCCCCAACCCCTGGGGATGGTAATTTTGGCCTTAATGTGTATATATATATATATATAAATATAGTACATTCATTATTATATAACTTGAACATTCAGGCTACACACTCAAAGGACTTGAAGGAGACAAAGTTCTTTCTCATATTATAACAAGGATAAAACACACCATCCACCTTCGTCTATCTAGTGCGTATATCAAGTATGGAAGTAAATGGTCATGTGATCAAGTGCTTTTTCACATCACTTTTCAGCCAAAAAATAGTTTTTACTAGACCAGTCTTTAAAGAACAGTGAGTGGCATAGACATTTGGCAAATGCTTCATTTTTGGAATGTTTTTTTGAGACAGGGCAAGTGCTAGGATAGAGAATGATAACCGTTCCCCTTTAAAGGGGACTAAAATACTGAATTTTTCTGTTTATTATTTGTTCTAGCAGATGGACACAATAAGTATCTTCTTTTCACATTGTGCTGACATGAAATCAATAAGGCTGGCAGTGTAGTGTAATGGTTAGGGAACTGGGCTTGTAATTCAGAGGTTGCAGGTTCAATTCCCAGGTGGGGGCACTGCTGTTGTACCCTTGAGCTAAAGGTACTTCACCCGAATTGCTTCAGTAAAATATCCAGCTTTATAAATGGATTGTATGTAAAGAAATGTAAACTGTGTAAGTTGCTCTGGATAAGAGCGTCTGCTAAATGTCACTCATTATCATTACAACCATCATTATCATCATCATCATCAAAATAGTCATATTGACAGATTTGTATTTATAGATTTTTCACACACACGCACATACATACACACACGCGCGTGGACATCCATCCACACACACACACACACACATTAAAATGGCAACAATTTAGGTGCTGTTCCAATCTATATCTTGCAACCACATAGTGAGAATATATATATTTTTTAAGTAGTTGTCAAGGTTGTAATTGGTACTGTGTTATTGTATGAGGGATAAAACAAAATAATAACGTTGTCGGATTTGTGCTGGGGACATGCCAGAGGGCTTTGAGAGAAGATGTGTGTCCTGGGCCTTCAGGAAAGCGCCCAGCAGTAACCTGCACTATGTGAACGAGAACTATAACGCTGTTTCAACCTTCCATGTAAATGTGATGTTAAGAGTGGGCTTGTACGTGTATTGTGTGCTACTAAAACAGCAGCTCACAGATGCAAAGTGCAGCCTTTGAAATGACGGAATGGGGCTTCAGCGCATGATGGCTCATTATAATATGCATGCAGGCTATGCTGCCAGGTCTCCAATTATTGATTACAGGGAAACTCCATATAAGTCGGGCCGAGGGGGTATAATGCACAGAGTTAACATTTCAAATGACTGAATAAATATATTGTGAACATTCAGGGATTTAGTTTTATATATTTTCAGACAGCACGCCTGCGAAATAATTTCTGTCTGACTATTTTTGCTTTTTTTGTTCAATTACGTCAACACACACACACACAGAGGGTTGAATTAGGGAGTGTAACAAAAGTCCTATCACGAAGGCGGAATTGAAAACGAGCGAACGTGTTCGTGGGAATATTGCCGGGGCGGAGCGTCGTATGAAACGGAAATAAATAAATAAACAAATGTACACGGAATGCATTCCTCTCTCCCGCAACAAGGTCATCCTTGTCACAACGCATTTGTGTCCGTCTTCGCCTAATGGCTTCTGAAATCACGACCAACGCTGCACATCTAGCAGATTTACAATGGAACGCACAATGTATGTCACGGAATGGCCATGTAAACGCTCTCCCCAGATGGGCGTAATGACCCCTGTCCCATTGCATTAGGGGTAATCACCCAAGTTTTAGATTGATCCAGATTTTGCTCATCACTATTGCTATTTGTTTATTTATTTATTCATGGGAAGTGCAAGCTGCTGTATCAAGGGGATTGGGATGGAGGGGTTAAACGTGATTAACTTTGCCCTCCGAGGTGAGGGTACTTAGTTTTTCAGCTCATTGGCTAGGCTAAACGAATCACTTTAACTATTTGTATTTATTTCTAATTTATTTATTTGTTTTTTGCAATTGAAAAAAAACACAATTTGTTTTTGGGATTGAAACATTGCACCATGATGAATACATTTTTTTTGATCGATTGACTGATGCCTTGATTGATTGATTGGCAGCTGATTGGTTTGGCGTCCTGTTGACGTCTTTAGCCTGTGAAATGAGGGCACAGTGCATGGGTGTTCAAGCGTGCATGCAGGGAAAAGCAGCGCACGGTTATTACCCTCCTGTCTGTTTCCTTGTTCAAAGAAATGGCTGTGCCAGCCCTCCGCAAAGAAAGGGTATCAGTCCAACCCCAGGGAGAATATTGGCAAAGCTACGACAAGGAAGTTGTGAGGTAAACAACAATTACAATTGCAATATCTAATCTAATATATATATACAGTATATATATATTATTGACCACACATAGAAGTATGAGGCAAGACCACTAACCCTGGCCTTAATTCAAGACAGAAACACTACCTCCCCAACAAGCCAGATGTGTTCATTTTCTCGTTAATTTTAGTGTAGTAATATGTGTACCATGCAGATTAAAGATCAATATCACAGATAACTTTGCAACATACTCAAGCACTGTACAACATACAGTTTTGTAACCCTGTGTTCTCTCATAAAAACACTCCGTTTTCACATTTTATATTTCAAACATTGCACTTTTCCCCCGGCAAACATCAAATGAAACAGAAGCCCCTTATCCAAGGCTTCTTAAGAGAAAATAATGCAAAGAGATGGAATGAAGCTGTAAGAACAGTGTTAAACTGGTAAGGAGCATCATGCCCAAAGCGAAAATGTTACACCTTAAAACATCTTCAAAAAAACGTGTTTGAAAGTGTGTCTAAAAATGTACTTTAAACAACCGTACAATTGTTAGAACAATTGATTTTCTTTGTGATATGTTGATCTCTCCTTCGGTACGACGCATCATTTGGCATAACAAACCTGCCTACAGTAAATACTTATTTGCCATCTGCTTTCTTTAGAAATTAGATCTTTTTTTTGGTAAAGTAAACACTGGAAAACGCTACTCATTAACCTTTTGGGCGGGGGAGGCGGGGGGGACTAAAAACTAAAGAATAAAGAAATGAATGAAAAAAAAGCAAGGTAGCTGTTGATCTGCGATGGGATTTAGGCGTGCTTTAACTTCCTCTCAAACGTCGTTCTCAATCCTCCTCCGAGCAGATCTGAGCCGCTACCGAGGGCTGTCTCTTTGCCCCGCAACACAGAAACTTCCACTAAGGACCTGGAGCACTGCCAACGCTCAAGTTCTGATCGCCTCCAATCCTCAGGATCGCTTTCGCATTAAGGCTCATTAAGGCTCAGCTCTCTATTATTCCCTTGTACCCCTCCCCCCCCCACCCCCTTCTCTGTCTCCGTCCCATCAATCCCATCTTTCGTATCCCGTCAGCCCCCTTTCGTTCGGGGACCGCTTATTACGAGAAGCGGATCAGGGCCTTAAAACATTTCGCATTTACATTTTGAGTCATTTAGCAGACGCTGTTATCCAGAGAGACGTACGCTGTTTTTTGGGGTTTTTTTACATTTCCTTACATGCAACCCTTTTATTCAGCTGGATATGCCGCTGAAGTGATTCAGGTTAAGTACCTCACTCAAGGGTGAGAATTGAAACCTGCAACCTCTGAGTTACAAGCCCCCCGATCCCTAACCATTATACCACGTTGCCCCCAAACCCCCACCCTGCCTGGTCCAGCCACCGCCATTGTCCCATCTAATGGGTTCTGTAAACATCACATCATTTATACCTTCCGTCCTGCGTCGCTCCTGCGATGAGCAAATTAATCGCCCTACAGCAACCTTATCTAAGAATGCATTAGGCGCCACGCACTTACTGTGTTCGGCGATCTCATCATGGCCGCCTTTTAAATATAATAAAGTGCCAGGAGCCACCCCCTGCCTGAGACGGAAAGGGCAGTGAGGCGTGGCACCAGGTCAAATATGGAGAATTTGTGTTTTTTCGTGACACGTGAAAGAATCGCACGGCTGATTGGAATGAATGCATTTCTCGCACTTCATCGTCATCTGACAATGGGAGATGCCTGTATGAAAGGAGGAGGCAGGGCATTCACTTTCGGGGCATAACCCAGTCCAGGCTGTCGATAGATGCCTGTCAGGGAGACCTCAAACCAACAGACAGTGACAAACCGGCCAGAAGACACATGTTAAATGTGGTGGACTCTATGCTATAGCCTGGTGAAACAATTCATCTGCGAGGACATTTTGCTTACGAACGGTAGAGATGGCGACTGATTTGAGAAAGAAAACATGACTTTTAGCCTGATGGATCCAGAACTCTATCCATTTGACTTTATTCGTTCAGGATAGACCAATCACAATAGGTTTCCTTTACTGGTTTCAGGCAGTGGCCAGGGCAGGGAAACGATCCTGGCCTTATCTCTGTGTGCAGATTCTTCACCATCTCGATGGGGAGGGCAAAAGAGGTGAGGCGATGTGGAAGCAGTAGTTGGGAAGATGTGTTTGCTCACACCCCTTGATCGTGACGCATGCTTGATATTATTTCCACTACTCACCACACTGCACTGGCTCCCTATTACAGCACGTATACAATTTAAATCACTGCTGCTGGCATATCAGGCCGTAAGGGGAACTGCTCCCTCCTACCTCCAGACACACATCACACCCTACACCCCAGCCAGTCCCCTCCACTCTGCCTCCTCTGGCAAACTGACTGTTCCTTTCATTCAGGTGCCCGGCAGCCGCTCCTCGCGGTCTCGCCTCTTTTCTGTCTTGCCTCTTGGTGCTGGAAGGATCTTCCACACTCGGTCAGGACCGTGGAATCACTTTTTTTTTCTTTCCTGTGTTACAGGTACGATGTGCAGCTGCCAACAATGACGTCTATTGCAATGTTACTGCACTGATTTCTTGCACTAACCATGACTAATCTTACCATGTATAAATGCACTTTTTGTAAGTCGTCTGGATAAGAGTGTCTGCTAAATGGCAAAAATGTAAAAATGTAAATGTAAAGATTTCTTATGAGCATTTGTCTTTGCTCGGGCACATTTTTCTCTTGTGTCAGTTGGATTTGTAAAGTTACGTTTATTGCTCACCTTCTCTTCATCTCTCAGATATTTCACAGAGAGGTTGGGCTGTCTGTGACATCCTGTCTGTAGATGTAGCCTACAGTGGGCTAAATTCACCAAACTGTATCTATTACATTCTGGATTCCAAAATGGTTGTGTTAGCATAATTCACAAAATATTACCAGCATTATTCTTAAAAATGCTGATATAGTATGCCAAAATAAAGGAAGCACTTGAGTAAATGAAAGGTTCTGGCAGCTCTGTTATGGTGTGGGGTGCATTTTCCTGGCATGGTTTAGGTCCACTCAGCCCCTTACAGGGCAAGGTAAACTGCGACACATACAAAGCCATTCTGAGTGATCACCTTCATCCTGTGGTGAAGCATTTCTATCCTGATGGGAGTGTTCTCTTCCAGGAAAGAATGGTGTTGCATCCCTTCACTAGAGTTCCATACACTTGTAGCATCTATGCCAATTGTGGTGGCCAATGCCCTATTGAGACACTTTATGTTGGTGTTTCCTTTGTTTTGGCAGTTACCTGTTTGTGTATATATATATATAGTGTATAGTGTGCACCTTAATATAGGAATGCTAAATCAAAATACCAAAGGGAAACCTGAGCAGTGAGAAGTGCTTCTGTAGCATATGCCACTCCTCTTTGTGCAGAAGTTGTTATTTTATTCCTTTTTTTAACTGTACGCTTTCTACTTCAGAAAACTGTACATTTCTCCAGAAAATGCAATGACAGAAATTGTCTCTGAACACAAAAAAATGGGCTCGGTTTTTGTGAAAGAAAGAAACGTGGCTGGAAAAGGCTGCCCTGTCACGTCCAATCAGAGGCATGTCTGACGAGGAAACCGAAATGGAGGGAGACAGCTTTAAGCATACATAATCATACAGCCCTTCCTCTCCGCGTATCCCCCCGTTAAAAACCTTCACAAAGCATGACCGTCAGACAGACCCTGCTCTCAATCGAGAGACACGTCCTAAAGACGGCTATTAAATATGAACAATGGATGGAGGGTAAGAGAGTTTGTACTGTACAAGCACTTTCGCAAAAATACTGTCACTCAGATTATTAAGATTGTTAAAATATTGAAATGTGGAAAAAAAGAGAATAAAAATCACATTTTTCTATTTGAACTGAAGCCATAAAGCCTACTGTAAATCATGTGCCTGTTTGTGTTTTTGCACACAAACTTGCCATCTTATGAAAGGCAGCGATGCTCAGTTGGGTTAGGATCTTTTTGTTAGTCAATAGCTATACATATCTCTACATGCTTTTTACACTTTGTTGGGTATATTGTTGGGTATATTTTTAAAAATAAGTAGTTCTGTGAGTGCTGAGTGTGTGAGAGAGATAGAGATGAAGAGAGAGAGAGAGAGTGTGAAGGGAAGGGTGAGGTTGGGGGTGTGTGTGTGTGTGTGTGTGTGTTTGGGGGTGAGGGGAGCTGAGAGAGGGTGAGTGCTGCTTTCGGTGAATTCTCCCTCAGAAATTCCTGGAGCCGCCACTGCTTTCAATCCTATTGTTTTCACTACCTACTGAACACGTTGAAGAGCCAGTCAGCACTTTTACAATTACTCCAAATCATAGTTAATTCATTAACATTGGCATTAATAGCTTTTCTATTAAGTGCCGTAGCCTGTATATAGATTACACCTGCACAGTAAATAAAGCAATGGCATCATGCATTGCTTCAATGACTTTCCACAGGTATAGTAAAGTAACCTGAGCCCAATGGATGTGCTGCAGGTCCACTCATGAGTGTTGCATGCAAGAATTCATAATTAAGAGATGGACTACAGTTTTATTTATTTATTTATTTTACCTTTATTTTACCAGGTAGTCCCATTGAGATCATCGATCTCTTTTTCAAGGGAGACCTGGCCAACATAGCAGCAAATAAGTTACAGACAGAACATACAGTACACAACAGAAAAAACAAAAGGAAAGTGCATTTGGAAGTCAGAAGTTAAAAATACCATTGACACCAGCTGAATCATTTAACATTTCACCTATGCGAGCTTTAAAATCAGGTAGAGGGACCATTTCGCTTAGTTTCAAGTCTTTTTGGAGACTATTCCAAGCATTGAACCGTACAGACGTCCAGCCCTGGGAGAGGGGTTTATTGAGCACTAAATGATAGACATGGTTAGAGCTGAGGTTGTGGTGTGAACCCCGCTTGTGGGGTCTAGACGTCATGGTGACACAGGCGGGGCGGTGTGCATGCCGCCAGCACGACGGGGCGAGGAGGTGCCCCACAGCTGGGGGGGGAGGGAGGAGGAGGAGGGGGTGCAGGGAGCAGACACAGCAGTGGGTGTGTGGCCTGTTACACAGGGGCCGCTGTGGACCCAGAAGTCTTGGGCGCGGGTAGATTTGAGACCCCAGACGTCTTCCTGGTGGAACTTTGACTTAAGCTCCCGTCGCTTATTAAAAATGAACGATGCATTGACATGCCACAAATAAATGCACTTGCACTGAAAGAATGTATTGAAGACATGTGAACTTGGATGGATAGACACATCAAGGTTACCTGGGAAATGCCATTCTCTGGCCCAGTAATCCACTGCAGCGACTGATACCGCCGAAACAGAGGAAGGAGACAGGTGGGCGGCAGTGTGGTGTGATGGTTAGGGAGCTGGGCTTGTAACACAAAGGTGACAGGTTTGATGCTCAGGTGGGATGCTGCTGTGGTACCCTTGAGCAAGGTACTTAAGCAAGGTACTTAACCTCAAGCGCTTCAGTAAACATCCAGCTGTGTACATGGGTTGTATGTAAACTGTGTAAGTCGCTCTGTATAACAGCGTCCGCTAAATGTCTGTGTGCAGGATGATGTAGTGTGCAGGATGCCTGTGGTTTTCTCTCACAGTGGCCCATGTGCTTATTTAGGCCTTTGCATCCTCATATAATGTCCTTCTGTTCCTCAGGCTCTTGTGAGTAGTTCCACCTCTGCTGAAATCTCCTGCGATCTTTGTTCTCAAAGACGCTTCTCCCTGCGTGAGATGCATCATTTTTGGGGTGGTGGCTGATCGCTGAATGGATAAATGAATTATTTATATTCAAAAAAGTATAATCAGTCAGAGAAATGTGTCAGCACAGAGTAATGACAAAAGAGGAAAACAATAAAAGCATCTTCAAACTTGTGAATCTTTCTTGGTACCGCGATGACGACGAGGAAGGTGACGATGATGATATGATTATGATGCCGATGATGATAATGACTGTGGGTTAGTGGGCCCACTGTTTAATCCATCTGGGGCCGCCCCAGAAGGGAACGCGGAGGAGGAACACAAGTTGTGAATTCATAGTGGCAGATAATTCCTCTGGAAGGGGCGTGGGTACTGTAGGAGACAGTCCCTGGAACAGGAAGTACGTGCTGCTGTTCGGGGAAATTGAGGTACAGCACCCCGAAACAGGATGTGCCTCATGCCCACTTTTGAGCATGAATGTCACTGGATTACTGGGGGAATTTGCAGTGCTGTAAGCTGCCGCTGAGGGCTTATCCGCTAAAAAAAAGATTAATTGAGACAAAATATAGCTTCGATCAATGGAAGGCGGAACAGGCACCAGGAGCAGAGCTTTGGATTAGGCGAGGAGCGCACAACCGGGCTACGCGGCAGATTGACCAATCCTTGGGCCAAGCCGAACTTGGAAGAGCTCTCAAAGACTTGGCCTTCTTCCTAACCTGCGGATTCCACTCCTTTTTTTTCTCCCTCTCTTCTTTTTTTCCTCGCCGAGGCATAGATACAGCTAAGCTCTTTAAAGCCGTCCGAGCTCAGAGAGACTTACGTTTTCTTATTTCTTTTTATTTTTTAGTAAGATCTTAGCTTCTAAAATGTGTGTGTGTGTGTGTGTGTGTGTGTGTGTGTGTGTGCACGCACCTTTATTTCTTTAAGTCTCCTCTCCCCATGGTTCACGCACTCATGTGAGCAAAACCACTGTAATAATGACCTCTCTGCAGAGCCAGTCAAGGAAACGTCCTTGATCTCATTTCGCACTTTTTACACATATTTTCCAAGTGCAGGTCGCCTCCTTCCCTGCCAACATTTCAGCGATCTGACATCATGCTGACTAAAGAAGAAGCAGCCGGCATGAAAGACAAGAGAAGAGCGACTCCTAGAACTGTTTCATCATTTGAGCTCATCCCTTATTTGTGAAATGTAAACATGGCCGCCAGCTTCGTTTGAAGCACAAGCCAAGGCTCCATGGCTCTCGATGGTCAGACATTGTTCCCCCATTTCCCCCCCCCTCGGCCCATTAAATGTATTTTGTGAGTATGAATTGTTAGCGCCGGCCATCGTTCTGACAGGAGAAAGGTGGTTTGGGTTAGCAGGCAGAGGGTTTTTTCAAGAGCTGGGGGAGGGCGTGTGTGTGTGTGTGGGGGGGGGGGGGTTGTCTCCCCTCTCCGGTCAGCTGCCCTCCGGTCAGCAGGATATGTTTTAATGAAGAGCCGCGTTGTAGTCGGAGGTACAAAGCAGGACCAGGCACTGCTGAGCACTAATTACTCAAGACCCTGGTGCGCGAGGTCATGGTTCACCCTCTCTCTCTGATTTCAATCACCGAGAACAAAAGTTAACTTTTTTTACCATTTTTTCTCCCAATTTTTCTTTTCAGTTTAAGTCCAATCCTTTTCTCGTTTTACGTTTAAGGTAGGTTTCCTTTTTTTCTTCATCTTCCGGATTCAGACGTAGATACCGGACACCCTTTCATGTTGATTGAACCCAGACATTTAATCATTCTATTTCGTTTCATTGCAGTTGACGGATTTATCAAAGGCCCAGGGACGTGCGCAGACATTCTGTGGCAGGTGCTAAAGATGGGTTCCTTTGCCAGCGATTCCAAGACTCAAAATTGTTTGAGAACGATGCAGTTTGGTTTCAGGAGTGGGGGATCATAAACAAGTGAACAGATGCTGAACGTTTATATCTGAAGCCATTGCAGAATGGTGTGATATTCACTAGAATGTGCATGGGGAAAGAAGGTGTTGATTGATTGATCTATACAATGCCGTGCTGGTGTCGGTGTCATATCCGAAGGCGGATATAGGCCAGGGACATATGGCTCCCTATCAGTACAGTTTTACATGCTAGACAGTTGGCCTGCGAACACCTTCTGGAGTGGGAAGGCACGGGAAAGGGAGAGTAACAGTGTTCCTGTTCTCAGGAGCTGGACCTGTTCTCTTGTGAGCACAGCAGGCCTGACATGCTTCAAGAAAGACGGCCCAGACTTTCAAGCTGTACACCTGCCCAAGGAAAAGTGTGGGCTCATTCCTCGAAACAGTAATCGATAACACAACCCTACTGTTACAGACTTTGACACACCATTCCTATTTTCTTAGATTCCTTTAAAAAAAATATATATATATGTGAGAGTATAGCTGGATTCAATCATTTGAGAGAGAGAGAGGGAGAGGAGAGAGAGAGAGAGAGAGAGAGAGAGAGAGAGAGAGAGAGAGAGAGAGAGAGAGAGAGAGGGAGAGAGAGAATGGTTTCATTGTTGCATTTTATTTTTATTTTTATTTTTTTTGTAGGTGTAAAATGTGAGGTGGGACCAAAGGATTACAGGATAAAACCATTGATATTGATTAATTTTTTCTGATTCAAGTCTGTTCTGACAACATGCAATATAATTACTCACAAGAGAGTAAGAAGAAGTTAGACATTTGATATTTGTTCCAATTTTTAACATTTTGTAAGATTTCCCACTTTCTCACCACTCTGGATGATGGAAGGATAACACCTATCTCTTGACATGGAGCAGAACAATACAGTATGCACACACACACACACACACACACACACACAAACACATACATATGGACAAAAATGCACACACACACATACAAGCATAGGGATGCAAACAGACACACACAAACAGACACACACACACACACACACACACACACATGGACACAGATGCACACACACACATACAAATTTAGGCACGGAAACAGACACACAAACACACAGACCCACCCATACACACAGGTGCACGCAAACACATACACATACACAGGCACACACACACACATACACAGACACACACACACATATACCTAGATATTTTGAAACCAAGGACCAGTCCTTCATTATAGCTTTGATGGGGTGCGTTGGACTGAGAGTGCTCTTACTATTATAAAAGTGGCCAATTAAAAATGTAGCTACAGACCGCTCCTGCTCTTTCCCACCTCTTCCTGGAAGATGAACACAATGCAGAGACAGATAAATACATAAATAAATAAACATCAATGAACGTTACTCCAGTTCAGGGTAGAAGAGATGGACAGTTCTGTCTCCCATTGTCCTCAAGATCTCAGTTTGAGTGTGGACGTCTGTTGGGCCAAAACAGTTCAAGGTAATGGGCAATTTCAGGTAAACACCAGGCTGAAGGACAAATGGCACAATGCCATTTGTTGTGTTTTTAATATTTTTTTCATTCATTTATGTATTAATTCATATATTCATTTCATGACTTTATAACGCCACCCACGCTCATATAAAAGGGGGGGTTGGGGGTAATACTCCCTGTACAGCGATAGCTTCCTGATGATGCCGCCATTTTCACGAGAGTGTCTGCTGCTTTAACCCGCCTTTCACTGACATGTTTTACATGCAATATGCTCATGTGGTACAGGCCATGGCGTTGTACTTGTTTTTGTTCCATTCACAAGGCAACGCATCGAATTGAAAAGTATTGGATTCAATCAAGGCTGTATCCAGGAGTCGAGAATTAATGGGAATTAATGTAATGGGACCTAGCCCCTCTAGGAAGGTTTGTCACGAGAAATGTCAATAAGAAATATTTTATGTAATTAGTTTCCCTCGTAGCTAATTCACTACAAGAGTAGTAGACTGTCACGATTTTATGAATGGCCACTGAAAATGTACACTGAAATGTAGCTAGCTTTGTGCCTATCACCACTGTCAATGTATGCTACATTAGCTAATGGTAGCATAAATTAGACTATCACCACTGTAAAGTCTGACTGAAAAGTCAGTCAGCTAGACAGAGACAGCTACGCTTGGCTAGCGACTACACAAAACTACACGCAAAGTAACTATCGAGAGACGATCTCTGGAGATGAATTGCATTCATCTGGTTATAATACAAGCAGTCAACTTTTTTATTACGTGAGAGATCTCTACACCTACATCATGCTTCACTTGGCTTCAGATCAGCAGCCTGAGTGACAACTCCCGCTGTGCAGCAAAGTCGTCCCAAGCGTCACTGCATCATCTTTGCTCAGCAAAGATTTTGTAGTAACGATGAGATCCGCCCGCTCGGGACGGGTCCACTTCACCACCACAAACACACAGAAGTAATGACAATGACGGTGCTCAGGTGAGCAAGCGGAAATCATGGCTTTGTACAAAATCTTTGCTATACCGAAGTGAAATCATTTTATGTACTGCAGTTCACCACTTTTATTCAGTATTACACTGAATCAGTAGGTTATGTAAAAAAATACAACTCAGACTCAGAAAAATACCACGGTCATGACCTCAGTGTCCTCAATGGTAGATAAGGCAATGGCTTAAATTATAGGGAGACAGAACCCAGAACTTACAGTAGTTAAGGAGCAGGCTTGTGGGCGCAGGCTTTTTCTTCCAGCCCAGCGCTAACACGCCTGATTCAACTAACTGCCATCTCCAGTTAAGGCCTTGGTTAGCTGAGTTGGGTGCTTTAGTCTGGGGTAGAACAAAAGCTTGCCCCCCCCCACCGGCCCTTCCCGGGTAAGATCGGACACCGCCGGTTTAAATAATCCATCTGGGGATACCATGGAAGCGCCATTGATTCCGAAATCTCTCCGCGTTCCACAGGACGCCTGTAATGAGCCCCTTCAGATGCCGAGCACACTCCCTGGGGTGCGGGATTTGGTGAGACGTGGAAGTGTAGCGTGAAGGGCTGGTTGCAGGTTCGATTCCCAGGAGAGACACCGTGGACCGGATTGTTCCGGTAAATATACACCGCTGCAGAAGTGTGCGATATGTCAGCTGCAGAGCTACGGGCAAGAGCATCTACTAAACCAATAAATAATTACAAATAATGATCTGGAGTTTGCCTCGCTGTGTAGCTCACCTGAGAGCGGAGCCTGGGAGCTTGGAAGTGACTTTCACAGGGTGCTTTTCATGAATGAAAACACACACACACACACACACACTCTTCCAATGCAACCAGTGCACCATCTGAGATCAATACCCCTCACCCTTCACCATGGTAGGACACACCACCACAGCCCTACAGCAGACAAAGCAAGCCAGGATGCATCTCGGTGGCAATGTTTGAGTTCACAGGATTGCCGGGCAAGACAATCTGGGTCCTAGTTACCAGCTGTACCAGCAGAGACGAAGACGTTGATCCTGCATTTTAGACAAGTGTGTCGGCACGCTCGCTCAGGGCCAGACCAAGGCGTCCGACACCGGGACCAGTGCAATCTCAGCCGTTTATATCTTCGTTATTTTGATGTGCACATTTTGATGTACACAGACGCAGACGGGATACCGGCCGACTGTATTTCCGTCGTACCTTTGAACAGGCTAAGCTGTACCAAATGCTAATGTGACACGTGCATTCATTGAAAGGCGTGAATTTGTAATCCTCTTTGTCCGCCATCAACCGCTGACTGCTAACCGAATAAAGAGCACAGCCTTTCAGTGTAGAGGCAGAGAAGCCAGTGGCTGGACGTGTCAGGGTTATAATTTGGCATTAGCAGGTGTGTCAGGGTTTGTCCGCGCCTCGCTTTTGTGTCTCTTTTTTTGTGTGGAGATAATGAGAGGCACGGATAATCCACAGCGCAAAAGAGCTTTTTCTGGACAGGCTGTCAAACAGTCACCTTTATTGTAGAGCGTAACTAGTATCATTGTAAATTCAGCTTACTGAAAACCTTTTTTCTATTTCTCAATACGCAGGGCAAAATAGACGTTACGCCTTTTACAGTTGCTGTGCCCTTTGAGTAGAGGTGCTGTACGTACTTGGCAGTTCATCAATCTATCAACCCGCCGTTGCAGCAGGGCCCATTAGCATGATACCACTACGGAAAGTGATGTCACCAGATGAATTCAGATGATTGCCATTCGGTGGTTGCCGTGCTAAAGCGCACGAAACAAAAATGGTGAAATGGGATAGGGCGGCACGGTGGTGCAGTGGAAAGGCCTCACAGCAAGAAGGTCTTCGAATCCAGGCCGGGGCCTTTCTGTGTGGAGTTTGCATGTTCTGTGTCCGCGTGGGTTTCCTCCGTACTCCGGTTTCCTCCCACAGTCCAAAATCATGCACGTTAGGCTAATTGGAGAGTCTAAATTGCCCATAGGTATGAGTGTGTGAGTGAATGGTGTGTGCCCTGTGATGGATTGGCGACCTGTCCAAACCCGGAAAAATGGTGACCAGGAATAAGCGGCTTAGATAATGGATGGATGGATGGATTTTGGACACAGATGGGTCAGGCAGATCGCGCAGTGCATTGGTGACATTACTGTAAAACTGGAGCGCAAACCTCCCTTTTCTGGGCATGCTCACCCGCCACAGAGAGATCAGTGACTTAGATGACAAACCCATGTGAGGTGTTGTGGTGATGTGATGGTCTGTGTGGCTCAGTCGGTAGAACATGTGTTTAGGTTTATATATATATATACTGTATATATATTTATACTGTATATATATGTGTGTGTGTGTTGTGGTGCTGCCCCCCCAGGGGAAGCGAGGGAATGGGTATGGCTCATGATTTAGATGACACATCATATACACACTTCCTTAATCGGTCTGCATTTTTGGACTACGTTTAATGTCTGACGGTAAATTGAAGCCCGTTCTTTAACATGCAGCCAATGTTTTCCTTCCACAGACCGCAAACTGAGTTGCACAGTCACTGCGCTAGAGGGATGCACTTCTCTGACTGACCAATGGTATTTCACAAAGAGGCAGGGGAACTGACTGAATACTACCACTACTACTACTACTACTAATAATAATAATAATAATATTAATGAATGTATTTTCTATAGCAACTTTCAAGGAACTCAAAGCGCTTTACAGTGAAACTCACTTCAGCCACCACCGCGGGATGCATGGCGGCCATTTTGCACCAGAACGCTCACCACGTCAGCTCAAAACCCTCCCTCTCTGGCCAATCCTATGGCCAATACATGGCCCAGTTATGCAGGGCTGCCACAGTTGGCGCTAGGCATGGTCAAGATTAGACTCCTGACCACGGGGTGTTGCCCTGCAGTGATAGATAGTGTTTACCACACCCGACAGGCCCTTAATTGAAGCAAATGTACTATTTTTCCTAGTTCCTTTATTCCTGTCAAAATGGGACAGATGTAGCACTGACATTGTAGCACGGGCCTCTCATCCCTGACCATTGCGTTTTAACTAAATATAACTCCAGGGCAGAATTAGAAACAGTGACAGCTCGACACACGGAGTCTCCTCAACAGTACTGCTCTGCTAGTCACCCCGAAAGCACAGACTTCACACTGTCCCCGATGTAATATTCTTTGTTATTACCTTTTTTTTAAACAATCTTGCCACAAATAGCGAGAATGTGCCGTACCAATCACGCAGTAGATTAGTTACGCCCTAGCAACGGAGGGCTGGCCTAATGAAGGCTACCGTCAAACAGAGAGTGGGCATGGGCGACGGGGAGAAGCCGGCTCCTGCAACAGGACCGTGACACCAGAGGAAGATTAAAGTGAATAAGCTGAAAGGTAGTGGGAGTAAATGAATCACTGCGGGCCGGCGCAATCCGGCTCACCCTCCCCAAGGTCAGGAGGGACACAAAGGATCACTCAGACTGCCGTGGACACAGAGAAAAGAAATGTCAGAAAACGAAAAAGGAATTATATATATGATATATATATTTTTTACTGATACACGAATATGTCAGGAATAAGAACAAAAGAACGTAAGACTACATAATGAGGAGAACAGGCCGTTTGGCTCATCTAGGCTTGTAATTTACCTGCAGTCTATATATATATTAGTCGTACAATTTACATAATTGATCATGTAATATACAGTATATAAATCATGCATTATGTGAGTATTATACTGTTGTATGTTTATGAGTAAATATGCGTAGTGGAAAATATTTGATCTTTATTAAAAATGTACAGTTCATTCGACATAGAGGGGGCAAAAAATCAGGCCATGTTTCCATCCTTAATTAGCAAAGCACTTTGGCCTTTAATTTGTGTCATGAATTTAAGCGAGTGTCGATTGTTTCTGTTACTTATACAATATGTCATGGGTTCATGGGTTCCGGAAATGAAGACAAATGTTGTATAAGAGAGGGAAAATGTGTTAACACTCGATTTATTCGCATGTTGAAAGTTCAGGACAAAGTTCATTCCCGATCAGATTGAAATTGCCTTTCCACTTATTTATTTTTCGAACGTCACAACGAACTGGCAGGCGAAGCATATCACCATGTTAACTATGTTGACCCATTAAGCAAAAAGGAAAAGGTTTTGAGTGAAATCACCCTTTAAGGATCAGATGAGGAGCTGATCTCACATTTAATGGACCGCGTGTGCGGTATATTTAAGGCGGGGAGCTCTCCTCATGCATTGCTGATGTCTAGCTCCCACCGGGGCGATGCACGGCAGCCATTTTGGCTCAAGAACGCTCCCCACACATCAGCTGAGGCACGAAGCCAAGTAAACGTGCTGGGCGTCGACTCAAAATGCAGGTGTGCCCTGGTCAAACCCGGCGGAACGTCTGGCCACTCTTAGTGTGGTCGGCCAGGCGTGATGCATGCATATCTGAGATGTTAAGAAATACTTCTTTTAAATAGAAACATAATTTGTTTGTTTGTCCTGTTTTGTACATTTGCTGGACGTATGGGTTCAGTGGAGGCTGCTATAGATGGCTGAATGGATATATGCTCTGACGCACTGCATGTTTACTTACAGAAACCACATCCCAGTGAATAATTTGGATTGTTTTACTCACCAAAGGCAATAGTTGAATACAGGTGACAATATTGAATTGGATATTGAATTTTCTGTTCACATCAAAATGGAGTGTGTCTGTGGTATTGAGATTTAGTGGTTGTACCTGGCCACAGGCCAGGAGACAGCCATCTTCCTCTCTAAATCACAGGGTGGGGCTTGCTTAGCACAGAACGGCAGTTGCTATTTCCCTGTGTTGTTTGTACTAGAGAGGGAACAATCCACTGGACTAGTTGTAGCCATTAAAACATTTCTGTGCAGGACTTGTACTGGAGAAGGGCAGACAGATATCACCTTTGAGTATCTCTGTCCACGGCTTCCACAATCCTATTTTAGATATCACTGTACAGAACAGAAACAAACACACACACACACACACACACACACACACACACAAACGGTTGATTGAACTCTTTGTGTATCTTCTTTTTCCTTAATAAGCATTTGCACCAAACACTACTGCCGGCTCCAGCCAGTTCCCTGTTTGTTTGAGCACAGACAACAGAAGGAAATGCAACTTCATTGGCTGGTCATCCCCAGTCCTTTTTTTCTCTCCCTTGAGGAGAGTATGTGTTCTGCACTGCCCTCTATTGGGCTGATATGCTACTACAGGTTCTGAGCACCACTTCTGAATGCATTAGAGTGCAGGGAACATGGCATGGTGACATACAACAAAGGATTACTGCATTGCAGTGCTGTAGCACACCAGAATCGTGTGTGTGTGAGTGTGTGTGTGTGCGCGTGTGTATTTGTGTGATACTCCATTTTGATCAACTTTCTCATACTAAAAACAATTCTTGGGTCAATTCATGAATTTGCTCACGAAGTGAAGAATTAATTCAGAACTGGAATTTCAATATTCTACAAGCAACGGAATTAGAATTGGATCGGAATTTCAATACCTTCCATCTTAGGAATGCGAATTGAATTGGAATTGTGCCTGCTGTGTCTTTGGAATTGGCATTTCGTAGCATCGCATTTGCCATTTAGCAGACGCTTTTATCCAAAGCGACTTACAGTGGTGAACGCATGCATTTTTCAGTCTATGTGGCCCCAACGGGAATCAAACCCACAACCTAAGCGTTGTCAGAGCCGTGCTCTACCTACAGAGCCACGCAGCCCATGGAATTAATACTCAGGGGTTGGAACTGAACGCAAAGTCAGTTTTAATTAAAATAACATAAACCTTTACCCACATTTCCCAGAATAGCTGAGGTGCCTAAACAGTGAAATGCCTCGTACAGTATGAAGTATAATTAGTTATTTAAATGAAATGTTTGATTGGAACAATCAGAGTAGAAAAAGCGCTAGCACACTCAAAATAATTCTCCCAGGTCCATTTATTGTGGCAATGTTTCGATCATAAACAGGTTGTTTGAGCGTGCGAGCACTTTTCTATATTCTCCAGTGCTTTTCCTCCCCCCCACCTCCACTCCTCACTCCGGCGAATGTGTGTAGGCTGCTACTTTTTCTCCATTAGAACAATCAAGCATTAAATCAAAATAGTTCATGATAAATTAACTCCAATCACAACTGGCCCTGTCCATATGTTCCACGCAGTGGTGAACGCTTAGCGTACCCCTGCCTTTCCAGTAACACTGTAAGGTCTGCCTATCAATCGTTAATGCACAATTAACAAATCATTTATCTTTTCAATTGTTTATGTGTTTTTTTGTTCAACTGTGTTTTAGAACAAATTTGTTTTATAATTGCCTCAACTAATGATAAATAACTGATCAATGACACGTTTTTTGTTAATTGTTTAATTGTTTATTTTCCCCTTTCATGATGATTAATAGGTAAATCCTGATATCTGGCTCTCCCCAGGTGTGCCTCCTGGGCATGCCAGAGAAGTGCCTATGAAACACACTTACTTGAACAACAGAGGACCCAATACACCTATACTCTAGACCCACCCCTTCATTGACAAACATCTATCACAAGAGCCATCTTTATTAGCTGCAATTAGCTCACCAGCTATATGCACCTACTGTAAGAGCTGCCAGACAGAGTGCCTTTTTTGTAAGAGATTAGGATTGTGGCACTGTGTGGCTGTGTGTGTGTGTGTGTGTGTGTGTGTGTGTGTGTGTGTGTGCTCGTGGCTGTGTGTCTCTGGTGACATTGTTTGAATGATCGCTTTGATTTCTTACCAGGACCCGTTAATAAGAACACGCTAGTTTCGTGATTGACTTCTGGACTGGCTGAGGAACTGAGAATCTGGATAACACCCCGTTTTTTTACACCGAGTATCGACTTGGAACAATGTCAGATGTACCTGCAGTCTTTGATCACTTTGAAAATCCTGGTGACAGCTGCATGGAGGGAACCCATCAAGCCTCTTGTAAGAATTGTGGAACGTCTGTTTCCATCTCAAAGAAGGCAACCTTAAACTTCACAAGGCACATAAAAGCAAGTAGGCTACTGTATCTGTTACACCAATTAGTGTTAAGTCTAGCAATTGACTAACTGGCTGTGCTTTTCCACTCATGCCTAATGATGCTACAATATGCCTGACCTGAGTCAAGTGTGTATGAAGGAGAGTATGTTAATGGTTGACCATGTCCCCCATACTCCCTCAGCGTCTTACCCATTTACCGTTTACCCTCGTTACTAGGAATGGAGCACAGGAGGGGAGCAAATGTACGAATTGAAGAGCTTGCGGTTGGATACCATCATTCAGGTATTTTGAAGCTTTGGACATCAAGGTCACACTTTAAACAATCGAATGGAATTGCATTGTTTTCAATGGACTCCTTTACCTTTCCAAGCATGTCAGTGCTGGTGGATCTATAGGTTGGCTACATGGACTAAAAATATGTATTAACATCAATTTAAGGAATAATAATAATAATCCCAAGTATCTATTTTGTGACCCAAAACATGTGAACCTATATCATTCCATGATTGTACTTTGGAGAAATCTCTCGTTTATGCCCCCTTAAAAAAAAAAAAAAAAAAAAAAAAAACATAATCAGCAATATATGTAATATGATGTGTTTTAAATAATTTTTTTGTGGTATTTCAGCGAAAGCATCCTGGTGTTTAGAGCCCTCTGAACTTGCCAACAATGAGTGGGACCACAAGCATCCTAGCCAAATCACACACACAAACAACATGGCTGAATATATCTCCACTGATCTACTGCCTCTGTCTGTGGTGGATGGCACAGCCTTTAGAGACATCCTTCAAGTGGCTGAACCATGAGTCACCACGCCAAGGAGAAAGCATGTCAGCCAGATACTAGTCCCTCAACGTGTCTCAAGCGCAAGCGATCAATTGACTAAGGCAATAAGGTAAAACCCACATTGTACAGTTGTGGTACAAATAAATGATTAATACATTACAGGCATCCACATAGAGGTTTTTTTAACAACAATCTGACATAGAAACAAGTTGCTTAGGGACTGAAGAGGATCATTGATGTGACATTGTATTTTTTTTCATTCAATATGGGAGGCCCAATATTCAAAGTCCTTCTGTCAGATGCATAAAAATCCTAGTGATTGCTGCTTATTAAATGCAAATCAATGCATACTACAACAACAGTAGGTTACATTATGGGCTCGTGTGCACTATTACACATTAACAGCAATAATAATTATTAGAAAAGTCAAATAAGCATGAAATCTTGTAAAACTGTAGTATATATTTATAACCAGTAATTGGAGCCTAATAGGAAATGATGGGTAATTTGTGCTCAAGCTTCATTAAGCATTCCCTTTTAGAATCCCAACACTGGGAAAGTGCACCAGTATCCATATCAAACACATGCATTCATAACAGGGGGCATGTGTTAATGCGAACTGCATCCAAAGCACATGTAACGAGAAGACACAAACGGGCACACACACACACACACACACACACACACCTGCGGGCACATGCACACACACCGATATGGTAACACACACACATGCATGCTTAAATGTGCTGAAGCTAACATTATATATCTCTCTCACACACGTGCACACACACGCACACACACACACACACCTACGGGCACATGCACACACACTGATATGGTAACACACACACATGCATGCTTAAATGTGCTGAAGCTAACATCATATATCTCTCACATCCACATTATATAATACACACTCACATCAACAACACTCACACTCATTCGCATGTACGCAAATGCAAATTCACACAAATGAACACGGACGCACACATAAACACACAAATCGATCCATTGCCGTCAAAACAGAAGTGAAGAAGTGGGAATAAAGAAATATGTGTTGAATAGATAACATTTACTTGGCCCTCCAAACAACATTTGGTGAAAAAACATGTTTTGTCTGATGTCACATTTATATATTCATCCACATTTTATTATTAGAGCAAACATTAACATAATTGTCTCTTTGGAGCCAGGCCAGGCACACTGAATATTTAAAGCGAAAGCTGTTTGGCTTCGGTCTCTAGCCCCCCCCTGAATGATTGCCGAATGGACACTCGGGAGTCCCTCGTCCGGGATCCTCGCGCTCGAAAAGGGTCCGCTAATCAAAACTCCCTGTCCCTTTATGGACTGTGCCATTAGGTTCAGTGTGGCATGCTAATCCCCCCCCGCAAGTCACATCCCTTCCAAGAATGGCTCTGTCGAATGTACTCACATAAACTGTGCTTATCAGCCTCTACAGTGGAGAGCATGGGCAAAAAAGGTCAAAGTCTTCACACAATATTGTGAATGACGTCCTTTCAGTGTTTTAATTGTATTATTATTATTATTATTATTATTATTATTATTATTAGTAGTAGTAGTAGTAGTAGTAGTAGTATTATATTATTTATTATGATATTTTGTAATTATTTTGCTGTACATTTCACAATGCATGTGAGAGAGTTTTTATCCTGTCCCCAAACACATGAATCATTGTTGATATATTCCAGGTCCAACAACTATGCTTTGCAGCTGAGAAACAGGGAATTGTGTGTGTGCTAGTGTGTATGTGCACAAATATCATAGTGTGCACATGTGTGTGTGTGTGTGTGTGTGTGTGTGTGTGTGTGTGTGTGTGTGTGTGTGTTTGTGCGTATGGGTGAGTGTGTGTTTGGGGAGGAGGGGGGATGTTGTAGAGATGGAATCAAGCCTGATTCTGAGCTGGGAGATTACAATGACACAAACAGAAAGTGCTGCTTTGGTCCCTGAAGAAAAGGGAAGAAAAAAAAAATCAAGCGGTTGAGTGCTGTCTTCATGTCTGTACATATCACATTCGGTTCCTGGATATCACCGTGTTTGTGTCCTCCAGCCATCGGAACGACAGTGCAGAGCTGGCAGGGGAGATGGAGGGAGGGAGGGAGGGAGGGAGGCAGGCGGCGAAACGCAGGCTAGAGGAAATCAGAGAGACCGAAGCGCCACGGCAACAAAAGACGATAAGCTGATAATTCACCAGGGTGCCTTCAGCGAGATCAAGGAGCGCAGCCAGTTTCCAGGTGTTAGTTAGATATGCAAATTTGACAAGCTGACAGATGCCGCCCCAGCTACTAACCTAAGCCAACAGTTGATTTGACTGTGAAGCGATGCGTCTGATTATGAACTGTGAGAGACATTGGCAAATTGAAACTTGCAGGGGGAAACCAGACAGCAGAGGCCTGCAGCGAGGGAAGGACGCAAGAAACAAAATCAAGGTAACGATGCAAACAAAAAAGCTGTGCTTTGTTACGAAGTACGTGAATTCAGGACTCAAAAGCACTTCCGGTGTGCCAGGTAAATTGTGAATGCCGTCTTTTCAGTCACTAACGAAGAGAACACACGAACGAACCAACTTCAAAAATAAAGGCGGACGAAACCTGTACAGCAAGCTTAATAAAAATCTGAAAAGAGTCCTTATTATTGCTATTTATATCTTGTATTATATTCTGTAAAGCATACAGAAAACAATAGGTATATGTAAGGATATGCTGTAGCACATGGACACGTGCAGTTATTTATAGTTTTGCATTTGAGCATACATCATGTATAAATTAAACTGATATCGTTTAGTTCAACTCTTTCAGATCACAATTCACTATGAACACCATAGTTCCTGGGTGATAAAACTTTGATGAACTTTGTTCTCATTTCTCAGCACTATGCGAACACTAAGACATAAGGTTCATGCACGGATATTTACAGAATATGTTTGACATGATTAACCGCGATGCGTAACCAAGTAGGAAAACTACTATTACTTTGAGCAGTAATTAACAACGCATGTATAAGTACTTCAGCATTACGAGGCCGACTTGAACGCATGTTTGTTTGTTTCCCCTGTTTCAAACGGAAGATCTTTTTTTGTGTCTCGTCCTGGTATTGATTCAGCTATACACATCCCCTGCCACTAATGGGGTGGGAGGAAGCCAAGCCAGAGTGTAGAGATAGGACCTCATCAGTGAAGTGAAAGCATGTGTTTCGTTATATATACTCCCTACTGCTATGTTCTCTGTCATAATGTGGCATAAAGTTCAATTATTTAGCAAAAAAAAAAAATCCCCCAAATTATCATGCCTCCAAAATGAAAATTGTAAGAGAATAGGACATGTGCTTTTGAAAACTAAGTGCATAAATTATGCATCAGTTTGAAATTGCATGGGAGTCGTGCTTCGCCTGGCACCTTTAGCAATACCGCTACCAAGCTAGCAATAACTAAAGTCTGGAACGGGTCCTTTGAACTTGAGTTAATCAGTAATGAAGGGGCGGGACTGAGAATTATGTAACACACTCTCAGAGAGTTATGTAACAAAACAAAACCCTCGATTTACTCTCAACCCCACACACACACAGACGCACACTCCCAGAAACATTTTGGTGAATACTGCCATAAACAAAGGATTTAAATGAGAACAAAAAATGCATTACCAGGACACAGTAGGTACCCAGCTCTGCTAGCATAAAACACAGGTCTGATGTACTGGTTTGAAACGGCATATTGCTTACATATTTAACTATGGCACAATAGCACATGTAAACATAGATTGAATATAATAAGTGGAGAAAAACTGGTCCTAGCATATTGATTATGCCATACAAGGTTGATGGAGTTTGCTGTGAACAATTTGGTTGAAAATTGTCCGGTCACCATCTGAGAAGCAATGGCCATCACATCAAAAAGGCAGGAACCAAAGGGCGAGGTTGTTTTTTCGGGAGTGAGTCCTGCCCTGTCTGGCATTAGGGTGTGACACTCTACTGTAGACACCTGAATAAAGTTCTTAATAATCTTTTAGTGTACAATGGACAATGTTTTTGCAATTTTATACTCATAATTTAAACTTGAGATCGAATGAGTAGAATATTGAACCTTATCCAGTTCCAGTCATTCCAAATAATGATTAATGAAAGTGTATAAAAAGAGCAAAAATGTTGAGCTGTGCAGCTCTACAATCTGGGCAGATTGGGGGGGGGGGTGGGGGAGGAGGGGGTGTTGGTGGGGGGGGGGGGTGGTGCTGACTCTTGACTCGTTCGTAATGAACAAACGCGATTAAGATAGAGCAGTGGATTCCATGGATAGATGTCAGTTGAATGGTTAGGGAAAGATAAGAATGAATGCAAATGTACACTATAAATGACAGATTAACCTTGGCCAAGGTTGTGTGCTGTACTGAATTGTGGGTGCAGAACAGCAGGCTCCATACACGTTCTGCTTGGACACAGTCACACACACACAGTGTATGGCAATGTGTCATACATACAGGTAACTGCCAAATTAAAGGAAACGTGTGAGTAAATGAAGGGCTCTGGCGGCTCTGCAATGCTAAAGCCAGGGATAGGTGCTATTCATCCAAAGGCTGAGGTAGTGGACTGTACCATTTTCACATGAAATTCACAAAGAGAGGATTGTACCATTTGCTCCCCTGGGCCAAAATACTTATTCCCTGCAGCCAGTGAAGATAAACTGGCCTAAACTTCACAAGGAAACTTATTGACTTCTCCAACCATTGTCCTCCAAACACCCTAAACTGTTTTTTTGGGGTTTTTTGGCCTGTGATGTTTGTGCCACGGAAGAACACATGGATACGCTGTGATTGGTTACACAAAAGCACTGATCCAGGAGCGTTTACATCAATCCTAATTCAGGCCCCGACCACTTAGCAGGCAAAGCCGAAACTGATCCAGGGTTTGTGATTGAGCGGCGACAGCTCTCGGCGTCGCTTCGGCGATGAGAAACTGTTTCGACGTCTCGCTCTCAGGGGGGCTCAGGATCGTTTCACTGGTGTGGGGGTGGTGTGGGGGTGGTGGGGGGTGGGCTATTGATCGCTTCAGCTTTATTGTACGAACGCAATTCTCCAAGGCACAGATGGTGGGTGTTAATGAAGAGCTGGGATTTAAAGACAAAATTGGTAGGCGGCGGAGAAACCCCCCCAGATCAGAGGGGGATAGAGATAGGGTGCAGTCCAGCGGAGGGAGTTAACAGCGCCTGAGAATCCCTGCTCTCTGATTGGCTGGCGTGCATCGCAGAGGTGGGCGTGACGATGAAAGGCAGCATCGGCGGTTAAGGGAGGCCCTAATCTTTCCGTGTCATGTTTTTCCCTCTCCCTTTATCTGCAATTGTTATTTTTTGCACTTTTTTTGGGGCTCTGGCGTGAGCTCCTGGCGTATCGTTCCAAGCCGCTTTAAGCGTCGCTAATCCAAAACGTCCTTTGACTAGAGAGAGCGCGCGGCACAATGGGCCTTCCGAGCCTCAGATGACTTTGCGCGTGTACTTTTTCTTGTTTAGCGTTGACGTTGACGAAGGTGGGGCTGGCCCCGCATGCTGCGAAGTACGGGAGAGCAGCGCAGCCCGTGCCGCGGTCGGGTTCGAAAGTGTCGCAGTTTTGAGGTAAAGACTAATTTACCCTGTGCAGATACAATCTCTTTTTCAAGGGAGACCTGGCCAAGGAAGGCAGCACAACAGCATTTAAGAGTTACATTGACACACATATGACAATACAATACATTAAAACATCATCCAAATACGTCCTTTACATCCTTTTATATAGTATGTGTGTGTGTGTGTGTGTGTGTGTGTGTGTGTGAGAGAGAGAGGGAGAGATCGAGAGACACAGTGTGTGTCTTTTTTAAAAAGCGTTAAAAAAACTTGTATTATTATTCTTCCCTCCCCCCAAAAAAAAAATATATAAATATATATATATACACGCTTTTGACTATTGCCAGATGTGTGGAGGGGATGGTGTGTTCGGGAGCTCGCAGATAAGTGGAGCAGCAGGTTTGGGATCGTCCAACAAAAGCGTCCGCTCTGGCAGTCACCTTGTCTCTGCACCAAATCCTGCGGAGGGGAATTCATACGGGCTTGCTTGAATTCCTGCGCCTTCGCCGTTCCCTTCCTGCACAAATTTCATTGTTGTGGAATCGCGGGGAAGCGCCGCGCGTTGAATGGGCTGAAATTCGCCCCCCAGCTACCCGGCCGCCGTCAAACCGCTCGCGCAGCTGATCTGATGGAAGCAGAAGCATTTGATTTCGCCATAATATTCTTAAACCACTTACGATCGCGCGCGTGGCCCTGCCATCTTTTATTCAACGGTGCGGAATGTAAAAAAAAGGAGAGAGAAAAAAAAAAGGGAGTCTTTTGTTAAGGGTGTATTCGATGCATGGTCGTGCGACGGTCCCCGTTTGAGCACACGGATGCTTGATTGGTATTTTAAATTGTTTTTTTTAGATTTTTCAAAATTAACTTATTTAAATGGATCACACTTTAATGCATTATTAATTGGCCCTTATAAATAATTGCGAACGCCTCTGTGAGAATTCCGTCGCGGCGGAAGGGGCACTGCTGGGTAGCCCGTGCCCCTCGCCTCATGAAGGACACTGTCGGAATTCAATTCCCAAAGCCGGACATATTTTCTGCCTATTTCTGTGATTTAATCTGGGTTATATCTCCATGTGAATTCTTTACATAAGTGGACAAAATGGTCACACCGTGTGCCCTAGAAGGAAATCCCTTAATTATGGGCTGTCAGAGTCGTGCCTTTGAGAGTAGCGGCACACTAAAGTACCGTACCCCGTTCAGTTCTCTTAATTGCCTCTTAGGTGCCCATTGATGGTGAGAACGCGCATGCCTCGTGACTTTCAGCAAACGATCTAACTTGTTAAAGTATGCCCTTTGTTTTGGCTTGTTTATTAATTCTTCTTTAACAGCTCGGTTAAATACTGTTGAAAAAGTAGCAACTAATGACCAGAGGGTCAAAGGTCGATTTGTGCTGTCTAAACCAGCCGTGCACATTGTTGGTTGTGGTGGTGCGCTTCCTGTTCTCGTCCTTGTTAGCGTTGGTTTTGTAGTATTGGCTGCGCTGATTTGAATGGTTTTATTCGAGCGCTGTATTTGGGCTACGGATGTGCCGCCTGCGTGACTTATCCTTTAGATTCTGCTTCTTTGTTCACTTTTTCGCTCGGTTATTTTGACTTTCACTCCCTGGCGCTCAGGAGAGACCGTGAGCTAACACAGCACGCCCTCTACCTCGTGGGATGGGTTTCCCGAACACACAGCCAAGCACACACTATCTGTGGCCTGTGCTCTCTGTCCCTCTCTCTCTCTCTCTGTCTCTCTTTCTCTCCCTCTCTCTTCCTCCCTCTCTCCCTCCCTCTCTCTCTCCCTCTCTCTCTCTCTTTCTCTCACTCCATCTCTCTTTCACTTTCTTTCTCCCACACTCTCTCTCCTTCTCTCTCTCTGTCTCTGTCTCTTTCCCTCCTCTCTCTCTGTCTCTGTCTCTCTTTCTCTCTCTCTCTTTTACTTTCTTTCTCCCTCACTCTCCCTCCTTCTCTCAATCTTTCTCTGTCTCTGTCTCTCTTTTCTCTCTCTCTCTGAATCTTTCTCTCTCTCTCTCTCTTTCTTTCTCCCTCTCTCTATCGCCCCTCTCCTTCCTTCTCTCTCTCTCTGTCGCTCGCCCTCTCTTTCTCAGACATATTGGATTTCTTCCATACACCGTTTTCTGCACTTCACACTCACATCCTAAAGCCCTGTTCTCCGAGTCTCTGTTTGTTTTCATCCGCCTGTCACTCAACTGTCTGTCAGGTTCTAATCCAGTATTAAGGAGAGCAAAGAGGTGTGAGGATTTTTTATTAACTTCACACAGGTGCACACACACGCACACACACACACACACACACACACACACACACACACACACTAATGAGAGGACACACATCCTTTGGTTGAAGGTTTGAATATGATTTTCATTATTTCATTTTATTTGTATTTTATCTGAAGAAGCTGAGTTATTCGGTGTGCTTGTGACAGGGAAGCTCCTGTAGTATTTGAGGTTATTGCTCGTGGCTTCCTCTCTTTATAGTGACTTATTTATGCTTTATTCATGTTTTCTGTTTATATTAATATTTCATATAGATATAGACTCCCGGACACATAGAATGTACTCCAAGAGTGATGGTTCACGTATGATAGTAGAAATCATTCTACAGACATATTATTACGTACTTAATTGTGACAAACTCAAATTGTTGACCACTTGACCAGGACGGCATGCGGCACAGAAAACTGCTTCCGTGCATGATGTGGTTATGTCTGATTACTCTGATTACTATTATGAATAAAACATCTAAAATGTTATCTAAACAATAACTTGTTGGGACAGACAGAAAAATGTATTACCACGTGAAAACACTTGATTGGTTCTGACCAGCTGAAACAGCAAAATAGCACAAATTGCTACACAAGCCTTACTCAAGTCACCACTCTTGCTGTGCAGTATAGCATGTAAAGTACTCAATGCAGTGGTCAGTTTATGCAAACTATTACTTAAAGTACAGTATTTAATTAGGTACTCAATGCAGTGGAGAGTTTAAGTAAACTATTACTTACAGTCAAATATTTTACTTAACTGAATGCAGTGGACAGTGTTTGGTCTGTTTAATGTTGAGTGATGCTAAATCTGAAAACTTTATGTGTATCAGATGTATTTTTAAAGTGCTTCATGAATAAATCCATTTGTGGGTCTAGATGTATGGTTTTAACACTTCTCGATTGTGTTGCTGTACATATTGATGTGTGAACTAGTGTTATATGACTGTGAAATAGATTCGCTAATTTGATTTAATTAACTGATTCGTAATATGTTAGGTCCAAAATTGAAATATGCCTCTTTGAAATTTAAATTCTATGTAATTGAATTTAAAAAAAAATAAGTTAATGTCTTTTCTTTTCGCTGTTCCAACACCAGTGTAGATGATTTTTTTTCAAGGACTGAGATTATTCAAATGAATCCTCAAAATTTCATACACATCTGTTTGCTAGTTTTATTGTTTCTTTTCCATAGTTTCTTACCAAACTGCTCAATAACATTGCTAGCAGCTATCTATGTTAGTCAGTCGACCAGCTTAGGTCAGTTATTGTGACGGTTTTTCTCCCAATTTGGTTGCCAATTATACCCTCTATTTATCTCAATTCCCCCTCCCCCACGAGTCCGCCGCCCATCCTCCGGGGCGAGACATTATTTCCGGGCCGAATTTATCCGCCTCTTCCGAGACGGAATTCTACCACGGACGCCTTTTTCCTGCTCCTCGACGGACTCGTGCCGGCTCACCCTCCCCCCTCCCCTGGAGGCAGACAGCCAAACGCCGCCTCTGATTGGGCTGACGACCAAGGGCGGTCTGGTAGAGACGCGGGTTTCGATCCGCGTCCCTGACAGGTAGCGCACACCACACCGGACCAGCCAAAGTGTGGTGCGTTAGACCACACGCTATCTGCCAGCTTTAATTATTAATATTTTTAATAGTTTTCTGTGTTCATTTAGCAATTGTGGGCGACATTGATCACAAGACAAATGAATGAAATGAATTTGAAGAGAGGTTTCCCAGAGAGAGAAAGAGAGATGGAGCACAGAGTAAGTGAGAGTGAGGGAGAGAGAGAGCAAGAGAGAGAGAGAGAAAGAGGAGAGAGAGAGAGAGAGAGAGAGAAAGAGGGAGGGAGAGAGAGAGAGACAGAGAGAGAGAGAGAGAGAAAGAGGGAGAGAGAGAAAGAGGGAGAGAGACAGAGAGAGAGAGAAAGAGGGAGAGAGAAAGAGAGAGAGAGAAGAGAGAGAGGGAGAGAGGGAGAGAGACAGAGAGAGAGAGAGAGAGAGAAAGAGAGAGACAGACAGAGAGAGAGAGAGCACAGAGTGAGCTCTAAAGTAGCATTTCTATTGGACCGCAGTAGTAAAGGTTATGAGTGGAAGGGGGTGTATTGAAATTCAGGGCCACTTCACCTACCACAGGACCGGCTGTCTGAAGATTAATGAGCTATTTGGGTAGAGTTCAGGCTTTTTGCATGCGCAAGGTCCACATTAGTGATATAATTAATTTTACAACACTGGGGTGTTGTCACCCAGCAGAAGCATAGCGTGCAGCTATGATAAGCTTTCTCTAATTAAAAGCAACAAAAAAAAAGCGCCACCTTTTGACATTCAAAAAGCTTTGGAGCAAAACAGCTCTGGTACAACCATCGCATTATGCAATAAAGGATACTTAACGCCAACATACATATTTTATATGCAGACAGCTCGATTCTCTTTTGATTATGTGTCACGGAACTCCTTTTAGAACCGCCTGATGTTCTGTGAACTCTGCCGACGTTCAATTTGTCACCGTGGCGATGGACGCCTTGCCCCCAATCCGACACCCCTTCCCCCCCCCCTCCGAATCTGTAGAACGTTAACTGCGCCAGTACACAACTTTAGAGGTCAGTTTATCAGGTCGAATGGGAAGTATGCTAATTTAAAAATGCATAAAACATAGTCTAGGGAGGGCTGTGATGTGTGCATTTGGATTAATGTGTGGCAGTTCCATACCCATGTATTATTTAATAAATTAATTAAACAATGTGCCCCTCAGACTTTTTTGGCACAATTAAAATTCAGCGAACAAACGGTTCTTCATCTGATCCCTCAACTAAAAGGTGTATTTTGATGTTTAAAGAAAATATTTGTTGGTATAGACGAGTGGAAGCTTCGGTGCACATATACCTGGGTGTATCTGGTCGTGACATCATCACATGAAAAGTGTCTCAGGGTTAGGGATGGGGTTAGGGTAGCCAGACATTCGTGAAAAAAGGGCGGGTGGTGGTGGGGTTTTACTTGTGAATTGTGAATGCATTATTAACTGTGTAGCTGCATTATCCATACCTCCACAAATACTGACTCTGGTGGTTATTTAACATACGTAACATTTCAGTGAATGCGTTATTGAGAAGCAGTTCCTGTATGTACTGTATATTTCTATTGAATAATAATGCTCTTTTACTGCTTTATTAAGCATTAATATCTGGCCCATATTGAGAAACCTTGCTTGAATCCAGGCTGGATATTGCTTCTTATTATATGATTATATTTGCCTTTTGGGGGTTAGCATCTGGCCAGACCCTGGAGAGTATTCAGTTGAATCCCAGGGCAAGTCATGCTGGAAATTCAAGAAAATGGCAGCGTCTAACTCCCTGCAATGCGCCCTGCAATAAAACAGATGGATTATGGGTAATGGTGCTGTTCTAGGCTGAGGTACAGTCCAGGGGGTGTGCTTGTGCGCCAAGCCAAGCTGCCTGTGGGCCACGGGAAATCTGGATGAGAGCCGAGCCTGTGGGCCAACCATGCCTCCGTTACTGGCCAATTCGGGTCTTTTTTCCCCAAAGTTGCGCGTTTCTCTGCGGACCGGACTGATTGAATCTCCAATCCCAACTCGCAAGGTTGAGCCAAGGTTTACCTTCCCGTAAGACTGCTAAGATCGCTCGATATCCACGGCTCACGTCTCATTTAGAAGAAAAAAATGAAAAAGAAATAGAAAGAAACAACTTGGCTACATATGGAATATTTTTTCTTTGTCTATTTTTCTATGGTCTGGCTTGATGCGAATATGCTGCTCTTAATATGAGAGAAGGTTGGTCTTTGGGGACGTATCCCTGCGGATGATCTTTCAGATCTTTAACACCTGCGCCTGGTCCCCTGGCGGAGTCCAGCCATTTTAATGGCGTGGCGGGACGGCGATGGAAGGCTGGCTTCTCTTCGAGACGAGCCGCGAGAAATGTTTAATTCAGACCAGCGGACGCGAAGGTCAGAATAGCAACCCTCGGTCTGGCTCGTAACGCTCTGCAGGGGTAATTTCATATTAAAAGTCAAATGCGGAGACAGGGCAGAGATTGATGCTGAATTTGACATGAGGAAAGATGTCAAGCCCGAACAGCAAATTCAGACTGAAATTCTGACACACTGTAGCAGGCTTGGCTATAATTCAATCATACGCTTTTGCCACATCACATAGGAATTCCTGCGAGGGGAAAAAAATGTGTTTGTGTGCGTGTTGTTATGAGCATTCAAATGCAAAGCCATGTACAGATTTCTGGTTGTTTATGTTGTAAACTTGTAGAGGGAAAAGTTTCCCTTTCTGTTTGCTTTCTCAGTTGTAGTTAACCCGCAGTTGAGCAGCCGTGATAGGTAGGTTTGCCATAGCTTAGAATCTAGCAAACAGTCCATTAAAAAATAAAAATAAAAGCACAGGTATACTCTAGAAACGGTGACCTTTAATGTTGATCTTGTATTAGGCTAACCTTTAACGTTGACCTTAAATGTACAAAGGACCATGAATGTACTTTTTTTCTTCTTTTAACAAACAACTTCAATCTGCAGTACACATTTTCAGTAATGGGCAAGTACAGCCGAAACACCTTCGACTCTCAGTGTGAGAACATTCAACTCTCACCTTCTGCTGCCTCTAGAGGACAAACATGTTTACTGCAGGAGCCACTCGTTCAGTCAGCGAACGGGGGGCACCTCTGCTTCTCGGTCCGCTTCCCCAGTGTGTTAAAATATGTGTAAGTAAGTGCCCTCAAGTGGAGTCCATATGGGCACTGTGGACCAGCACCACCGATCATGTGGTGTGAGAGGAGAAGGTAAGGACAAAAGTGACGTCGGGCCACACATGCTGGCGTTGGCAGTCCTACATAGTCCCCTACCCATTACCTCGAGTGTCTTTGGACAGATTTATGTGTGTAGTGTCTCCAGGAGCAGGGGAAATGAAAGGGAGCAGCGTGCATGTGTGTTTATGTGCTTAATTGTTTCATGTATGTATCAGAACGGGTGTCATACGTGTTTAGTGCCGTTTCACCCTCTGGCGCGAAACAAATTATGGCCTACTCTGTTGGTGGCTTAAACGCCACGCGCATACGTACACACGTGTGTGCGCACACGCGCCGTACAGCAGCACAGACACGCACATACTCTGCTCTTTGACACTGCTCTGTGTTATATCCTGCAATCAGCCGCTGATCACACTCTGCTGCCCTCCTCTCTTTTGTTCTTTTTCTGCGTGGCCACCTCTGCTGGATAGCACTCCCCAATTCCACTTCAATACCGAAAATGCTTTGCTTTTGCTGGGAAATGCTCTCTCTCTCTCTCTCTCTCTCTCTCTCTCTCTCTCTCTCTCTCTCTCTCTCTCTCTCTCTCTCTCTCTCTCTCTCTCTCTCTCTCATATATCTATATACTCTCTATCTATATATATATATATATATATATATATATATACTATATGCACATACAAATGCAAAGGGCACACAAACACAAACCGGCAAACTGTATACCTTTTGAAATCAACAAATATTTTTCACAAAACTAAAATTATGTTTTTTTAATGTTTTTAATGTTTTATGGGGGTTTTTTTTCTCTCAGTTTTTCAGAACTTTTTATTTTACTTTATGAACTCAACTGCAGGATTCTCTCTCTCTCGCTCTCTCTCTCTCTCTCTCGCTCTGTATATCTTTGAAATCTATCACCGAGGAGCATACTCTCTGTGAATTATAAAACTAAAAACATGGACATTTGCTGTAAATTGTCCTCCTGGGGTGCCGGGGGTCTGAAATTGCACATATAAAAATGTGAAAAAACCCCCCAAAGAAAGAAGATCAATATGCATCATTTCTCCCCCGTCAAGCGGGAGCTGTCCTCTCTCGCTGCGCGTTGACCGGGCCCAGTGGACAGGCTTAATGGCCGCCAGCTAGTCTGACAGGAAGTGGCATTGGGGGCGGCCGTGCGACGTTGACCTCCCACCTGAGAGGGAGCGGGGCCGTGATGAGAGCCATCGTTTTCGCCTGTCATCCCCAGGCCACGAGCCAGCCAGCCTGCCATCCAACGGAGCCACTCACACACTGCGGCAACCAACCGAGCGCCGTCCCCACGGAGCGGGGACAGCATTCGATTACAGAGCCGACGCCAGGCTTCAACATGCATTTTCTCTTCCTCCGTCCCTCTCTCTCTCTCTCTCTCCCCCGTCTTCTCTTGTTTTTTTATTTTAAAGATGGCTGCTTTTCCCCATCGAGATTAGTTGGGGAGTAAAGATGAAAAATAGTGTGCTCAACACAGTGACACCTAATCTGTTTGAGAGGGTTTAATTTCCCCGGACGCCGTTGCCTTGGTGGGCCACCATCGCACGACACCGCATTCGCCTTCACTGACGGGGAGTCACAAGTGAGCGCTTTAACTTTTTCTCTCCCTCCTTTTTCATTCGTTTATTTATTTATTTACGTACGCACGTGTCAATTCTTCTCCCGGAGCAAAGCTGCGCTAACTCGCAGCGCTGACTCGCAGTGCTAGCTCGCCCTTATTAACGACGTGACGCACTTAATGCAGTGACAGGTGTGCGCGGAACGGGATCCGGACCGTGCGAGGGAGCTATCGTTAAATTGAATTTGTGTATTTGACACTTGACTCCACGGTCCCCTCCCCTGTTGCCGCTATTGAAATTCACATTTCGTTCGACATGTGCAGGAATCTGAATCAGGTTGTCAAAACACTACCTCGTCTTCGGGATCTGTCACTCCGTCAGGGTCGGTCGCCGGCAGTGCAGGAGGGGGGTAAGAGACGGTAGCTCAGTGAATCAGATCTTAATTTCGATCCCCGACGCGTCTCTCCCCCCGCGGACGCGCTGGCGGGTTTGCGTGACAACGACGGGGCCCGTGCGGCGAGCGGTTGTCACGGAGATACGCGGCTGATAAATGCGCTGGGCCGTGGGAGCGGCGCGGCGATAGGGCACGGCCGCATCGAGTGGTCAGGAGGGTTATCGGTGGTGTGCGTCAGCTGTAATGACAAGGCTACAGGATGTAACATAGATATGCACCTGCGAAGTGAAGGGAGGAATATATTCCAAACAAATCTCTGTATTTCAGTTCGAATAACCTGTCAACGTCCCTTCCAATAAGTAAATAAATAATAATAATACATAAATAATAATAATAATTGGCGGCACGGTGGTGCAGTGGGTAGCACTGTCGCCTCACAGCAAGAAGGTCTCGGGTTCGAATCCAGGCCGGGGGCCTTTCTGTGCGGAGTTTGCATGTTCTCCCCGTGTCCGCGTGGGTTTCCTCCGGGTACTCCGGTTTCCTCCCACAGTCCAAAGACATGCACGTTAGGCTAATTGGAGAGTCTAAATTGCCCGTAGGTATGAGTGTGTGAGTGAATGGTGTGTGTGCCCTGTGATGGATTGGCGACCTGTCCAGGGTGTATTCCTGCCTCTCGCCCGGAACGCATGCTGGGATAGGCTCCAGCACCCCCCCCGCGACCCTGACCAGGAATAAGCGGCTTAGACAATGGATGGATGGATGGATAATAATAATAATAATACTACTAATAATAATTTCATTACAATAATTAATTCATTAACACTAAATAATTAATGAATTAGTCAAATAAAATAGTGAGCTACTTTATAAAGGTTAATTATTTATTTATTTATTTTAGTATGGGGGTAACAGACTAACATGTTCCAGTTTTGCAGATTCACACTGTGCAAATGTATACATATGTTTATAAATCATTAAATAAGACACTGCCTTTAAATTGTTTGTTTACATACATCATTTTTCTTTTTATAATATTAGCCACTTTGTGTTTCTGCCAGGGTGAACATACTTCTTTTTTTTCAGGACATTGGCTTTGGTTCAACCAGAGTACTATTTTGACACATTCTGGAATAAGGCTTCATTTATGATTTAAATAATTAAGGGCCATCTCCCTGTGAATAATACATCAATAATTGGTGAATTAAGTGGAGATCACCCAGCAAGTGTGTTTGCATTCGTGTGGATTCCTCATGAATGTTACATTTGCTCATGCAAAAATAGTTTTTTAAAATTATTTTGATTTTGATGAAAACAAAAATGACTGAACTTTTGTAGTAGGATAGTATAAAAGGTTGACTCAGTTAGCTCCACATCAGAGCTTATACGTATTTTTATTTTTATTATTATTATTATTATTATTATTATTATTATTATTATTATTATTATTGTTATTATTTCAGGCTGAATAGTAGTTTCCAAAATATAAATATTGATTACTGTGTATAAATAAGTATGACATAAGTAAATAAAATATACCCAATGTGTATGTAACATATTCTAGATATAATGAGCAGTGATATTAGCTTTTTATGCTTGTACTGTTAAGTTTGTATGTTTGAGGGGGTCATTCTGAAAATATTATCATAGTTACAAGCTTTCAATGAATCAATCGTTTGCCCTTCTTAACTTACTGAAAGTTAGCTCATTTTCCCAGTGATTATTATGGATCACCAATCTGATCCTTCAACATGTTTGCCAGATGAGCCACCCTTGGAGGGAAAAGTAGCAGGAAGTGGACTAAATGCTGAGACTATTTGATTTGAAGTAACTTTGTCTTTGCCTCTTTTCAATCTGGAGTAGATCAAGCTAGCTAACTTTCCACTAACTTTGAGGATGAATATTTCAGATTTATTTGATTCAGTTCTATCGGAGGTATGTGGCATAGCTAGATAGCAATACATGCAGGTACTATATACAGCAATGTATAGGGGTCAGTGTTGACTTTATGTCTAGCTATGGCCAATGGCTTTGCCATTAGTTTAGCAAGCTAGCAATTCACAAAATCATCCATAGCCTAACTGCAGTCGATACGGCGGTGTTGGAAAGAACAGCAGGACATTTTCTGGTTCTAACCACCAACTCAACTTCATAGTTCTGCCTTCATGAGATGTAGGAATAGTTATAATTTATCTGACGTTTTTATTATTTTTTTCCAAACAGTCTCCTCCACTCTCCTAGACAAAATACAATTAAAGCATGGTAGTCAAGCCCATAGTTAATATTACATATCAAATGTCAAAGTGCATTGTGGATGAATCAATAGAGATCCTTCAGGACACGGGCCCAATGCCACTGCTACACTGTTCTCATCGGGTGACCAATTTGGATGGCCGTCCACTGTGGTTCACTCTGCCAGTGATCCAGAAGATTGTTGGTTTAAATGTGAGTTTCAGCTCAGTGGCTCCCCTACTGTCTGTAGAGGAGAAATTAAACAAAGGCTTTACATGACATTACATTAGTTTAGCAGTTGGTCTTATCCAGAGCGACTTACAATGCATGAGAACATAACTCCATCTGTGAGAGTTATATGAACACAGTGACATAGACCAGGCTTAACAACACTCCCAGACTAGCAAGTGTACACGCATCATCACTGTAGGGTTACTATGGCAATCTTAACAACATACCATATTACCACAAATAAAAAAAAAAAATGAATAAAGCTCCTGAATTCGAGAGTTATTAAGAAAGCGAGTGCTAGAGGTCGGGGATGGGAGGGGCTCTGGTCTGCAACGGAAGACAGACAGCGACTCTGTTGTCCTAACGCTAAATTTTATCGCACCGCTGGGCTTTAGCGTCCTTTAGCATTTCGCTTCTGGGTTCGCAATGCACCCTTTTTATACAGACGTACCAGACCGGGGAGACTGCCTCTCCTCTCTCTCTCCTTCACAACCGCAGACTGAAGGGAATGACAAAAAGAAAAAAACTCAACCAGCCAGGCCTAGAAAAAAAAATTTCAACTGCATGATTTCATCGAGCTATATAAGTAGACAAGGATACCGGGCGAGAGAGTTCTGGCATGGACCCCGCCCACAGGGAACTCAGTCCAGCGTGCGTTGGAAGGACACAGCGGGTTAGGGCATGATGTACTACACCCCCTCCCCCCCAGGACAGATAGCTGGGGGAAGTGGGAGAAATGGCGAGCACTGAAACAGCAGAGAGGCATGGGTGAGTGACCTTTTAATGGGTAACATTTGCGCTTATTGGTTGTCGGGAGAATGCAGAGATTGAAATGACCCAAAAGTCTCCCTGGTGGAGGTTCCTCCATGCCGCCTATAAAATATAAAAAGGAAATCGAGCTTGGGAGGTATCTTTTCATCTTTTTTTTTTTCATTATCGCCTTTCATTTTGGGAGGCTTTTCAAATATTAACGCAGAAAAGTGTTTCTAACCGTGAACATATCTGACCATTTGGGCTGTTAATAAAAAAGATCCATTGACGTAAAAGTTTCACAATTTTATTTTTTGTAATCATGCAACAATGAACAAGAATAAGAAAAACAAATGTTGTTATAAGATGCTTTTGGTCTGATTTCATAATGATATCCTTGGAGGGTAACACATTTCTAATGAATAAAATGTAAATGATGTTACTAAATTAGCTTGGAAATATCTACAAGGCTTACAGGGACATTTCTGTAGTGCAATGTTGCCTTTAATTTGAAGATACCCTCTCTTCTGTTGAACTGAAGTTCCTATCTGTGGGAATTATTTTATCAAAGCCACTTTTTATCCCACTGCTACTAATAAAATTGCTGACGATCAGTTTCATTTTGAGCGTTTCCAACTCGCTTTTCCTTTAGCTGCTGCCTAGAGCTTTCTCCCACTGTCATTTATCTTCCCCTTAATGGATTAGGTTTTCTCTCAGATTCAATAAAAACATTTGTAAAATGAACTCTCCCTTTCTGAATTAGCCGTAGCTCGCGCAGGTAGTACGAGAAGTTGGCCTTGCTTCAGGATGAGGAGACAGAAAGAGAGGGGAGGAGGGAGAGATAGAGAGAGGGGGAGAATATCTTCCCTCAGTGAGAAAATTAGGAATCCTGTTATCTTTCACAGAAGATGCAGCTTTCAGCAAAATCTTTACTCCCTTCTCCTGATATTGCTTACACGCGAGAAATTAGTTTTTAATACACACTCGCACGTGCGCGTACGCACCGACAAAGAGGCCGCGCAGGAGCGTGGCGGCCAGACGTCAAACGGCAGCAGCGGAAATGTCAGCGTTACGCAACGTGTGTCTCCGCCGCACGGCCTCTTGGGCTTGCATTGTCTCTCAAAATGCAGCGGCAGTCGGATTTATGTGATCCCAGGTTAGGGCTCGCGTTAAATATAAACACATCTCGTGATCCCGCAGGGCCCTGGCGCAGGCAGGTTGACACCGTGGAAATGCTAGGTGGCGGAGGCTTAGCAGCGCAGCGCTCTCTAAGGAATCCGTGACCTCATAACCTAATGAATGGTCGGCGGGCCTCTATGAGTCATCGCGATGATGTCACGTGTCACGCGTTAGGTTTAAAGGGAAGCCTGTGAGAACTGTAGCAAGGAGGAGATTAGCCCGGTCTCGTTGCAAGAAAGAAAGCAAATATTTTTGTCCCCTTCTTCAACCCATGCATTGTGATTTATCTCATGTGGCATATAAATGCTGTGCACACTGAATATATTTAGCTCAAACCTCTCCTTTGTTTGATATTGGTTTTTTTCACCTCAGGTTTGGATTCTGTGACCTACGCCCAGCAGATGTATGTATTCATGCGAGGTCCATGTCATCACTGTCATATTTGTATTGAACTGTACCCTCAGAAGGCATGCATGGCCTATTGCTAGGCAACACATAATAATGACATTAAAGCCACATAAAGCATTTATTGAGTGTTAACACAGGCTTGGCAGCCCATGTGACAGTGTACATCTTAAATATGTGTGCCTATTGTGTTACCTATGTTTTGTGAGTTTCTATTGCCTCTTATGTTAACTCTGATGCAGTGTACATTATTAGGATTCATAAAAAGTATTAAAAATACTGGGATTTCTTTTTCTTGAATATGAAACATGAATATGTATCCGTTTATTCAGCATACATTTTGATGTTTGGAAGTAGTAGTGACTAATTTATTTAACTGGAGTATATTTTCAAACATTTTATTCTATGTTAGGCTAGGTTTTTTTAAATAGCAAAATAGTACATGAAATATATATATTTTTTAATTCACAAGTTCCATGTGGGTTAATGTGTCACATGACATGAATGACACGACAATAACACAACACAAACCTTTACAATAATTAAAGCACAATACGAGGCCTGGATTCACTCCAAGTCTTTCATAATTTTGACTAATTTAATTTTGGTTATGGGTGAACTATGAATGTGTGCTTTTAATTGTATTGAAGTAAAGGACATACTTTGATCCAACACAGACCCCGCATGAGATTTCTGCCTACAATTGATTTAATCATTTTTATTTAATTTTATAGCAACCTTCCTGTTCCAGGGTGACTTACAGATAGAAAATGTTATCAATTTTACAATTGGGAATTTACGAAAGAAAATCAGTTTAGTTCCTTACTCAAGGGTAAACTACAGTAATAGTTCCTAACTTGGGATCCAACCCAACAACAGTCTGGGTTGCACATCCCTGTGCATAAATGATCACATTTCACTTTTGCACATACCTGAAGTTTAGCACAGGTACAATACATTACAGTACAATGCATTACTAAATTAACTTAATCTCTTGCCACATAAAACAAATGCTCCCCAGAGAACCATAAAATGGTAAACAATATTATAGTATGTGTGTATAAACATGACCTTGTTGGCTGTAAGGCTGAGACCACTTGAATAAATAAATAAATATATAAGCAAATAATACTAATGCTGATATTTATTATCAATATTGTTGTTGGTGAGTGAAATGATATAGATGTTTGTGTCTCATTAATTTATTTCAAAATATATATTTTTTTAAATGTCTTTTTAAATTTGTAATTAATGTTCAGAAATGTTTTTATTTTTTTTTTCAATTGGAAGTTGTGGGGTAAAATGTGTAAATAAACGTGGAACAAGTCTGCTTTAATATATTTTAATTTCAGGTTATAAGGCAACAAATGTTAAATTTTTTAGATGGGGTGTAGACTTTAAAGGGGCACTGTATATAAATACAAGTAACTGCCAAAATAAAGTGTCTTAATAGGCTGTTGGGCCACCACCAGCTGCCACAGCAGCTTCAATGCACCTTGGCATAGATTCTACAAGTGACTGGAACTCTATTATAGGGATGCAACACCATTCTTCCACAATAAATTCCATCATTTTGTACTTTGTTGATGGTGGTGGAAAAGGCTGTCTCAGGCACCGCTCCAGAATCTCCCAGAAGTGTTCAAATGAGAAGAGATCTGATCTGATTCAGTGACCACTCGTGCCCTGTGGATGGCTGGCAGTGTAGTGTAATGGTTAGGGAGCTGGGCTTGTAACTCAGAGGTTGCAGGTTCAATTCCCAGGTGGGGCACTGCTGTTGTACCCTTGAGCAAGGTACTTAACCTGAATTGCTTCAGTAAAATATCCAGCTGTATAAATGGATTGTATGTTAAGAAATGTAAACTGTGTAAGTCGCTTTGGATAAGAGCGTCTGCTAAATGCCTAAAATGTAAAAGGTAAATGTAAAATGATGAGGGCATTGGCATTCTGGAAGAGACCACTCCCATCAGGACAGAAATGCTTCACCATAGGATGACTCATAGTGATCCACCATAGGATCACTCAGAATGTTTTTGTATTTATTGCCATTTACCTTGCCCTCTAAGGGGTTGAGTGGACCTAAACCATGCCAGGAAAATGCTCCCCACACCATAACAAAGCTCCCAGTATCTTGTGTTTACTCAAGTGTTTACTTTATTCTGGAAGTCACATTGAAACGTAAGATGTTCGCACCCTGAATGACAGAAAGTGACGAACTGTGTTTGATTACAATGTACATTATTGCATTAGACTCTAGCCGAATAGGAACAGGAATAAGTCAAATGAGTGTTTGAACATGAGAGTTTAAGTAGGCCAGTAAAGGGAAAGTTGTCTTGTTAATAATGCAGATTGTTGCAGAGGGGGGTTCGGTGCTATCTGTTTATTCAGGCAGGTGAAAGGAAAATGCTGATGATGCAATGTGCTGACCCACATACAACACCAGCTCCCAGCAGACTGCACCAGCTGGCTACCACTCACTGCTCATTGTTTAAATGAGACCTCACACTTCTTCTCCTTCTTTCCCCTCTCTCTCCCTCTCTCCTTCTCGTTCTCCATGTTTCCCCCTGCACGGCGGTTTTACTCCAAGGTTGATGGTACACATTGTATGTCTGCCAGGTAGGTGGCCTTGAAATTGGGAATTGTCTTCTGTGGTCCCATGCCTCCCAGGGTAGTAGCTAAACTATGATATATATATATAGTGTTACTTTTTTAAGTGTGTGTGGAGCACACACACACACACACAATACAAACAGTAACACTACTACTATTACTACTACTTCAAAAATTCTTATTAATAAATAATAATAATAATAATAATAATAATAACACTGTTTCTTTAATATTGTTGTTCTTTAATATATGTTGCTGCTTGAATGTTTGACAGCTACCTATGACATTGTGATGCCACAGAGTCAGGCCACCCTATGTGCTGTGTGTCTGTGGCCGGTCAATGCCATCTGTCCGTGATGGCCGGTCAGTTCCTGGACCCTGACACCAGCCACCCTTCCCGGGTGATGACCCACCTCCTGCTGCCCAAGACAGGGTTGAGAAGAGGGCTGTTCGGGGACAGGATGAAAGGCCCGTGTCACCACGGCCATGTCTTCTCCGTTACAGCTGACGATACGACACGCTCTTTAACCCCAGGGGAAAGAGTGCACCGGCCAACCCCACACAAGATGCAGCTGAAATATTATTAAAACTTTCATAACACCATAAATCATTGCTTGATGAATAACAATAAATACAGACTTTATTCATATATTCAGACGCATTGATGTTCCCTGCCACTTCGGCCTTCGTCAGATTGGCCCTTCGGAACCCTGCGGAATTCCAGAACTCTCTTGTTGACGACTTCAATATTGGCATTTCTTTCGCCAATATTTTTGAGCAAACTGATGACTCCGGAGCAAACTTATGCATCATCGACACAGGCGCAGAGACGATTCGATACGAAAGCAAGTGCGGTACTTGCTTAAAGTTGTGCCTAAAAGTTAAGCACAACGGAGGATAAGTAGCACTTGCTTGGCCTGTCAGGCGGGGAGATCAAACAAAGTGGGGCTGATGGGCAATAACGCGAGTCTCAGCTCTATCAGGTGAAAACCGCTGGGTGAGTTTTACTGCGCGGGAGGCAGATCAGCGCTCGCAGCGCTGCACAGCTCCGACGGCATCACTCAGATCTCGCCGGCACCCTTGGGTGTTCGAACACAAATTTACGATCGCAAATGTACCTTTAGCTGACAGCCAAAATGCATTACAGAGAGCGCTCGTTGTTATAATTCCAGAGTTATGCTGGGGGAGAGCTCAGGAAATCAGTTGGCGATGCTGCAGCTCTGCTCTCTAATTCACATCGGCGCGCCTCGCGCTGGACCCGTTCCAGCAGAACCTGGAGTCGGACTGACGGCCGCGGCTGGTAGGCCCAACCCACGGCGCGGCTCACCCACTGCTTCCATTTCAGTGGAGAGGGAAACGGTGTGGGGGAAAGGGAGGTGGGGGGGTCTGTGGATGAAAACCCATCCAAATTTGAACAGGTGACAATGTGGAAAAGATAGCACACCGACGCACTGAGTCACCGTTTAGTTTAAAGTGATAGTTCATCCAGAAATCCCCCATCCTTTCAATCGTATTATTCTTTTTCAGCAGTTAGAAGCACAAAGTTTCGAAAAGTTCACAAGAATGGAGTAGTGGACCTAAATTGAAAGCAGCCAAAGTTTAGCGTACTTTTCTAAGCCAGTGGCTCCCAAACCTCTCCTCGGGGATCCCCAGCCGGTCCAGGTATTTGTTAAATTCCACCATCAGCGCACCTGATTCAACTAATCTACGCTCGTTAAGTAGTTCATGAGTTGAATCAGGTGCGCTGGCGGTGGAATTGAACAAATACATGGACTGGCTCCAGGTCCCCTGAGGAGAGGTTTGGGAACCACCATTCAAAGCTTCTGCGTATCATGCAATATTGCAAACATGTTCAACTTCCAAATGGACCACATGGTGGAGCATCTTTGGTAGTAACTGGGAGGTAATTTGGCCAGTTTTGAGCATGATACCTTCGGGCACCTAGACTCCCATTGTTTGGGGCAATTATTGGACATCGATGCTAATAAGGCTAGCCGCTGGTCGATCCGCCGTTCAAGTAGAAAGCAAATTCGCGATTCATTGAAATGCACAAACTTATATTCATATCGACTTTGGGTGAACTTTCACTTCTGGGTACATTTTATAAATGGGTAGTAAAAGGCAATTTCAATTTTGTGAGTAGGCGTGCTGCTTATGTCAGGAATCAGGTACGCTGTGTTCTCTGAATCTGACAGTACTGAATTCAATACAACCACCCGGAAAGTATAAGTAGGGCGCGGAGTACATCTTAGGTTGCTATCTGGCACGTATTTCAGTCCTCCGCCACCAAGGCGTAGATGGAGCCTGCATTCCAAGCCATGTATCAAACAGTAACTCAATCATTTCACTTAATTGTTCAATTGCTACTTAATAAGGCGCATGAGAATAAACACGGAAAACTGTTTGTGTCCGTTGACAATTGTCACTTGCCGGACGTGTAACATCCACCAAGAATGAATGAAATAGTTTTTTCTTAGAGGAGGCGCCTGCAGCACGTAAATAAAATCGGGCAGTTGTGAAAGCCACTCATTTAAGTAAAGGCCAAAGTCCAGCACTTTGCATTTTCTCCTTAAATGTAATCATTGTCAGTCGGCTTACTCTCTCTTCTATTCTGGATTTACGTAATAGCCTGTCAATAAAAATGCCATTCTTTGCGTCTTTAAGTGCCTGTCTATTGTAATCTGTCTATAAGTTGCAAGACGTGCAAAAATTAATTTAAATCCTTCTATGCAATGTGCCAGTAGGGCATCGTTTCACTTGCTCAATGACAGAAATCTATCCACAATAATCCTCTATTGTTTGTGCGTCCATGTTTCACGTCCTCCACACTTAGCCTTAACAACACTGATGTATTGTTTTTGCGCTGATGAAAGCCTCAGAATTAATTCCATAATTAGTGCTGATTGCTGAGGTGCCCACACGGACACCTGGCGGAATACTGCTGACACGCCGCTTGACAGCCCGGATGATCATGTGCTCGAGACTTTCTCCAGGTCCTGCGTAGAGGGTGCACGTTTTTATTTATTCATTTTTCGATTTTACCCAATTTTTCTCCCAATTTGGTAGCCAATTACTCCCGCTGTGCTTAGTTCAATCCCCTCCCTTGTAGTTCGCTGCCATAGTCCTGTGACCAGCAGTGACAAAGGCGAAGCACTCGCCGAGCTGTCGACTGTAATTCCGATACCCCAGAACCACTCCTGTGTGCAGTGAACTGCGTCGGCTTCCCTCCCCCCTCCCTGGGGCGGACAGCCAATTGCCGCCCCTGGTGGCTCTGGCGCGACGGGCAATCGAACCCCGGTTGCCGTGGCCAGCGTCGGATGTTGAAACCACTAGACCACGCGGGAGGCCAAGGGAGCACATTTTTAAGGGCTAACACTTGATCTGACAGTAATCTGACGGTTGTACTCAATTCAATGCGGCCAATGTGAACGTATAACGAGCACATTTTTAAAACGATAAATCATTTCACTCACAAGCACAGTTTCACGAAGGCTTGGGAGAAGGCACAGTCGATTATTGGCATGCATATTTGTTGAAGTTTGATAGTCAATATAAATAGCATTTGCAATTGCGAAATAAATAAATAAACAAACAAACTCAACTGTGTTAAAAATATCGACAACACCGCCTCCAACCCCCCCCACCCCTTTTAACATTTCGCTCCGACGGAGACTGTTTATGTTAGCGTTACATTTTAAATGCAAACAGCATTACACAAATCTAGTCTGGCTTCGGCTGTGTTTTCAGCATGCAATTATGCAGGTGCTCCTGTTCTGTGCTTGACGAGACCCAAATATAATTGGCTCTGTTCTGAAGGAAGCCAGAATGGAAATCAGGGAGCCCAAAATCTCTCATCACGGCCTCATGTTTTCAGGGGAAAGTGTCCAGAGATGGGCTGTTTTTTTCCTTCCCCTGATTACAGCTCTTGTAATTAGGCTGGATGAGGGTAAGTGCTATCGGATGCCGTCCCGAGGAGGGGGTTGTCCAAGGGGATCGTCTTACGCCTTATGATGATGATCAAAATGATCAAAATGGTGTGATGTAATGTGGAATATTCTTTTTTTTTAAAGAAAAATGTCCTTCACTTTTTTATTTATTCCATACCTATTTATTAATGCAAATTACGTAAACAAGCTGTGAGCTAGTGAAAATCCTAAGACAAAAAAAAAGTCAGATCATAAATACAGAAATATACAGTGCTGCATGTACTGCATATGCATGCAAATAAACTAACCCCCCACCTCCCCTCCCCCTGCCCGGCCAGCGATCAATCCGTCATTAGTATTCTGGCTGTTCACATATCGATCAGCCTGTGCTAATTACTGGTGAGTTAAAAAGCAAAAGACTGACTTTGATGAATAAAGGCATGGCGCAGCAAAATATCTAACGGGGGGACAAGCTGACGAGTGAAGAACGAGTAGGAGACGGGGAAAGAGAGGGAGATTGGCAGGGCGCTCGCTGGGCGCAGTCTGGAGGGCGTGGGCTATCAAACGGAGCGGAGCGGAGGCCCGGGCGGAGCGGAGGACGGGCGCGAGGAGCCCGCGAGCCGCAGAGCGAGAGGACGAGGGCGCAGGCTTCCCTCTGCTCCGGGAGACAGCGGCCAGGGCGGAAAAACATGTGAGATGTGGCTCGGGGAGGGCTGGAGGTGGGGGAGAGCAGCGCCGGAGATGTGCTGAATATAGAGTTTTGTTTTTTTGTAGGAGGGAATGCAAAGGGGAGAGGGGGGGCGTCTGCGGAGGAGAGAAGCAGGCCGTGATCTGTTCACAAAGAAACTCACGAGTCAGCCGGATTAGGGGAGTTGAAATGTAAACCTGAGACAATGTTCCCCGCTCCGGTTCCAGTGGCGCTCGAAGGGCAGCGCGCCAAGCCATTAAGGGGGATTCGTGGATGAGGGCTGCCAAGGCAGGAAGTGCGCGCCTTGACTCCCTCCCCCTTAAAACGGAAGCCATTTAACAATGATTCCACCCACACAGCTGTTTGCAGCAAGGGGTTACAGCAGGAGAAAACAAGTCAAGCTATTTTTCCTTTCTTTGAATTACTCTAAACACAACAAAGGTTGGCATAGTGACATGAAAATTTGGCATGGGGGCAAGGGGAGAACCCAAATATCGTCAGGCCCTGCACCGATTATGTTTCAGACCTGCTACAGATGACAGATTGTGCTGTTCCTGTGTGTTGTGTGATGGGGGCTCTGTGAACGTTCCTTTGCTAAGACCACTACCTGACTGCGTGGTCCAGGTTACAATCAGATGCTGGCTGGGTGGAAACTCAATTCAGGCCATGCAGGACGGTGGGGTTACAGCACAGACACTGCTCACCTCAGTCATACCGATGCAGCACACGCGGTCAATGGTATTGATTCCAGCCTTGGTCCCTGGAGAACAACACAACTGGAGAACTTCTAAGCCAGAGAGGTAGAGTGTAAACTCACTCTCGTCAGGCAACCAATCAATCGAGGGCACATGTAAAAATAAATGAATTAAAAGAAACATGTATAAAATAAACCCTTCCTGTTTCCTGTATGGCAAGGGGAACACCTGTCTGTGCCCAGAAGTAGGCAAAGACACTGGCCACTGGAATCAACTGACATTTGTTTACATTGTTTACTTGCTGACTAGGGCTGTGCCGATATATCGATTCAGTCAAAAATTGTGATTGCATTTTTCACAACATCATAGCGATACTCTGACCACAAATATAATTTGTATGTCTGCAATGTGTGACCTGTAGTAACGTTACAGGGGTTAACCTTTTAATGCTGCTGCTCTGTTAAGATTGCATAATTACACACCGTTCTTCAGTTTGTGTATGTTTTGTGGGGCAGCCCAAGGAAATGGCCACCTGCACCTTTAAGTCTTGTGAGACACAAAAGCCGAAGACCAGAAACTACAACTCCCATCAACCTGCAAGCTCACACCTGGCCACCGGCTGCAAAGGGTGCAGCAATTAGGACTACAGGCAGCTGAAAGCACTTGAGAACTCCACAAAAAGGGCTGATTGTACCACAGTGGGAGAGATGTTGGAGGGCAGCAAGCAGGCCTCATCACTAGTATTTGAGTGCTTAAGTTGACATTATTTAGTTTGTTGTTAGTTTTGAAAAGATTCCAGTTTTGAAAAGATTTGAACGTTATTGATGAAATAACTTTAACTTTATTAACTTTATTTTGTATTTTGAAAAGAGAATTAGTGTTTTAGGAATCCTGTCTGCCTTCCATTGCCTACGCCCTCTGAAAAGGTTTGCCCAGTTTGTGTCACCAACCACTCAGTGAAACTACAGTTCATTTAAACTGTTCAACCTAAAGGTGCAGAAGATCCTTCCATTCCGTGCAATTTCCCAAGGCGCAATAAAACAAAAATAGAGTTCCAAGTTCCAAATTGATTTTATTATGGGGAGTTAATGGGTTTTTGATTCAATGTTGTCCTTGGAAGTATATTATAGTAATATCTGAGGTTTGAGGTATTGAATGATGATTTTATCATGATTCAATTGACGAATCGCAATGTACTGAACCGTGACGTATGCATCGCGGCATAAATCGCATCACGAGGTACTTGCCCAAACCCAGCCCTAGTGTTGACTGAATCAAGGCTCTGTGGTACTCTGTTCTACAGTACATATGTGTGGCGGTGACATGCTAAACACGCGAGCCCTGCTAGGCTAAATGCCACTTAAGTGTCTGTCTGAGAGCCGACCCGCTCTTCAATCGAGAAAGCCGCTTTGTTTGCGGCCTCTTCGTTTGTCTCGCCATCGCCTTCTGCTCGACTGCCCTGCACCGACCTCCTATGTTAAAAATACATCCCCCCTCGAAGCAGCCTCATGCATATGTTATTTTGTCACACGAAAAAAGTCCTCATTAATATGCTACCACTTTTCTGAAGTGACTCATGAATTAGTAATCGCTCGTTACCCTCAGCGCCGTCAGTTTTGCTGCAGACTAGTTGCAGGCGGAGGCACGGGCGGTTGCCACGGCAGCGCTCTCTAAGAGGCTGAACAGTTGGTAGGAGAGTCGAGTGTACTCTCTGGAGATCATCCGTTGTACCAGCGACTCCGCTCCCCGTAGAGTTTTACGACCAACGGCGCGGGCTTCAGAGCGGAGGGTGTTTACGCCGACAGCCGCGAAACGACGTCGGTGTCGGCCACGGCGCTCCATCACATTCGACAATAAAAATGTATCTTGAGTTACTTGGGGAATATTTTTTAAAAGGAAGGAAAACGGTCTCAGTGATCATGGAGCATGTAATTAAAAGCAAGGGGGAGCAGGTGGATGGTAACCCACCCATAACCCGTAACTTTCAAATCACTATTAAAAAAAAAAATAGGAGAAATCTGTTCTGTTCATCTTTCGCCTTTGAAAAGCATTTAAGTGCTTCTAACACATGGACCTCCACACATTGCAAAACATTATTCCTATGAGGCATGCCAAATGGCTGTGATGGTACATCACTGATGAAACCTTTAGGTAGACACACACACACACACACACACACACACACACACAATCGCCCGTGACCCTCCATTGTCTGTTGCTACATCCTCATTCAAGGCTATTGTTTTCCGTACCCCCTGCTTCGCCAGTGAAAGAATGTGAGGAGCGGAGGGTCAAGGGCTAATGGCAGAGAACAATCCAATTTCACACCGTCTGCCTCTGACAGACACCGCACCATCTCCCAGAGGCCCCTGCCCACCTATCCTCAAGATCAGTCCGCACTTAATCAAACCTTAATTAGCGCCCGTCGCCTTAAAAACTGGCAGCCGCGACCTGGGACAAACTTCTTCAGCAAAGGCGTGTTCCTTTCGCCCGGACATATTGAGAGAGTTAGGCTCGCAAAAGGATTCACGGGACTGTCCAATGAGCAAGCGGGAGAATGCAGGAACTCGGCATCCAAAATGGGGAGTTTGAGAAGCTGGGGGAGGGTGAAACATGTAGCCTCTCTGAAATAACCGTCACATTTTTTCCATCGACTAACCTTGAAGATGTCCTCATTTTCCTGGGTCAAAGAGAGGGGGGGGGGCGCAATGTACGGAATACTCACAGACACTGACTTTGGTATTTACCATACCCGCTGTACTGTGAGCCTCGCCTCGCAAAAATGTCATCCGCGAAACGCAGACCGCATTTATTTTATCCATTTTTGACACTGACCTTTCTGAATTATAAAAATAAATAAATGTAAAAAATAAATACAATAAAATAAAGATTCAGCGCTGGGCAACTTTTTGGGGAGGAAGTAAGTTCACATAATCATTTCACAACACGCTGCCTCTTCCACGCTTCAAAGGAGAAGAGCTTGATAAATGCCTCTATCGCCCTGCTGTTTGCAGAATTCGCCACGGGAAACAGTGGCAAAAAAAACCATATACGTATATATAGAGCTTGGAGTTATTCTTATCATTGAATGGTGATAATGCTTTAAGTTAGAATGAAGTTCCCAGCCTGGCATTGTAGGCTATCGACTCTTCACGGGGCGCTCAGACGTAGCATGTGAAGCATTCGGTTCTAAATCAATAAGAGAACTCTGTAACCCAAAAGCCAAAGGTGCCTTTGATCAAGAGTGCATACTATACACTTTTTTCCCTCTCTGTAGCTCTGCTAATCTCTTTGTAGCCCGCTTTTTATTTACTTTTTTTTTTGCTTGTCAGCTTGCTTATCCTGAGAGACGCACACACGCGCAGTTAGATAATTACTGAAGCAATTGAGGTAAAGGTCCTTGCTCAAGTTTACAGCACCCAACCTTCAATCTGAAGCAACCTCAGGTTTGCAACCCCTGCCCAACAAGCCCAGTTTCACTGAGTAGTGATCATTTTCCTTATGAAACAATAATTGCTCTTGGGGGAACTTAAAAGCTGCAAGTAGACATCAAGCATTTTTTTGTTTTTTTTTTTTTGCTTTCAAAATATGCTGTAGAATCATGTCAAAAAGTAGCCATAGAGCTGTGGAATACAAAAGATTGAATGTATAATTATGATAAATTATTGATCCTTTTCTTGTTTTTCCCTGTACACTATTCCTTTTTACACACTCCTTGCCAAGGGTAGTGTGGTGATAGATTGCCAGTGTTTGGATTTTAAAGCTCGTTTCCAATATTTGGGTGTGACTTTGTACTTGTTTACAGATGCACCAATTTGTGTTGTTTTCGGGAGTAAATAGAAGACGATAAACGGTGCGATGCGGCGTGGACACCTCTGGCCGTGCGCGTCGCTACGTGCAACCGTACCAAAGTGCACCGCGCTCTAGGTGTGTTGGTCGGCTGCTTGCGTCCGCAACAGAGACGGAGCGAGAGAAAGAAAACAAGTTGCAGGCCAGCTGATAGTTATCACTTTTTACTTTTTGCTCCGTTAGAGAACTGAGCCATCCCTGCAGGTTAGCCTGTCTGTCATCTCTTAGCCTGCTTTCAGAGTGTTTGACAGGCGTCGGGTCTCTCTAGCGTAGCATGCCATTCTTTACCCAGAGCCGGATTTACTTCCGACGCGCTCCTCACATCGAGCGGCCTGTTGGAGGGAAACCGTACCGTTCGCAGTCTGGAACTGAAATCCCGATATATCTAAAAGAGGGACGCAACCTCCCCTCGCAGCATCGACTGCCGGTGTGAATGCAAAACCAAAACCCTACGGCCAAGGCCATTACACATTTTTGATGGGGGGGGTAAGAAAAAAGCAGAAACCTGGTCTGTTTTGCAGTATTATGATTCTGTGAGTTAAATGATTCGTGAAATGAAATCAATGGCATTAACAATGTCACTTGGATATGACAGAGGGGAGTTGTGTGGCCTAATGGCACACAGCAATCTGTAATTATGGCTGAAATGAACTTTTTGCAGGATGTTCCAGTGCATATAAATCAGGCATACTGCTGCTTCAATCGAGAAAAGTGAAAACAATTCTGCATACAAAAAATATTGGGATGGCAGGTATGCCATCCGACAAGTTATGGATTGGCGGGCATACCCATTACCAACACATATATATATATTTAATACTAGACCAACAATAACAACAACTACTGCTACTGCGGCTACTACTGGTGGGGCTACAACAACAGCTACTAATGCTACTACTACTACAACAGCTACTGCTACTACTACTACTACTACTACTACTACTAAATTGTTTGAAATTTGTATAAAAACTAAGCCAGAGCTTGGCAAAATGTGGTAAACACTGTCATTTATTAAGAGGACAGATGGAGACAGGAGCCAATGAGTGATAGGAGTCAGTCTTTCCACCCTGCATTTAGGCCTCAAACTTCTTCGTCATACTTTTTTCGTATGGAGCTGGAAAATAAACTTAAGCAGTGCTGTCCACATGCGCACTGCACTGAAATCTAGGCCGAGGAACAGGGAAAAATAATCCCAGAAGAAAGACTGTTGGAATGAATAAACGACTGCCATATCAAACGCGTACGACTGCTCTCCATGTTGCTGTACCGCGCAATGAAAATAATCGATGCTTCAGTCAACGTGACCCACTTCAAGAGTCCATTTTTGTGCTGATTATTTCTGTCGCATTATTAAAGAACATAGCAGTCCTACTTGGGTGATGTGGGATTAATTTATTAAATTGTGCAGCAAAAAAAAAAAAAAAAAAGTAACACCCTTTCGCATACATTGTTAAAATTTAGGGACAGCCGCCAGTCCGTGAGGATTTCTTTCCTCCCACAAACACTGTGGTGTCTATAACTTCCTGCCTGAGGAAAGACACTTTCAAGGAGTAGACATGGAGAGCCTTGGGGAGAGATCCCGAGTAGGTACTGTACACAATGTCTTGTTCCTGAAAAACAGCAGTGCATGATGGGTATTTTGTTCCAAACTATCACCAACCTGCAGCTTGCGGCTTAATCATCGAACAACGACATGGGCCCGATATTTATTTCTAAAACACAGAGGCGGATTTCAGGAGGGAAAAAAACAACAAATTCACAATGTTCAAATGTGCCTCTTTACATCAACTGATATTTTCAAAAAATCTAATCTTTTTAACCGATGTGGTGGATCTGGACACATACGAGTTTTGGGATAACTAATGAATTTGACCCACACTGAGCTACGAGGAGTTGGCCGGCGTGAAGGTCACTCCGCGTTGGGGCTCTCCAGGGTAACGCTGCTGACGACCCCTGGCAGCAACATGAGTCGGGGAGGACTGGAAGCTGCCATACATCATCTCTGCCCACCAGGCGTCGGCATGATTTACTGAGACGGGACACGCGGTGCGAGAGAGAAACTCACTTTCTTTATTTATTTACTAAACGTGCAGAGGAGGAATCAGTAGGGGCACAATGACCGCGGTGTATGTGGTAACCCGGAGGGGAAGCGCGAAGTTACTATTAATTAAATAAGCCAGTCAGGGGGCGTATACACGGGGCACTTATTTTATCCTTTTGTTTAATAACAGTTTGCGCGGCAGTGCCTCCTTGGTCAGGTCGCCTAACGGTTTCAGTTTGTGACAAACCGCTCATTTCTTTTTACTGAGCGTTTGGGGGATGGCGTTCCGGGGGATGGCTGCTACCACACTGGCGCCCTTAAAACACCATGGGCATTGGCGGCATTGTCATTTCTAGCTGAGCTCGTTTTGAACTGAATGTTTCTTACCTCTGCCCGGTTTGGTAGTTTCGTGGTTGGCGATAAAGGCGTCAGCGTCAACATGGGCTGGGCGGCGCAATGAGGGGGTGCGTCAATAAAAACATTCGTCGCTGTGCAAGTTTCACGTGTGATAATTCTTTTGCGTTTTCGTCCACCCAGACCACCTCTTGACTCAAACGCAGGGCGTTAAGTACTAGTTTGGTGACGTCACTAATGCACACATATGAACATGTAGGGTGACCAGATGCCACTCATTGTGCAGTTCCTCATTTGAATAAATTAATAACATAACGAATGTAAACCCCGGTCAGAAATATCACCACGGCAAAAGGTATTAAAGGGGAAAAGATCTGATGATCCGATTGGCCACGCTGAATCAAAGCTTGACCAACCCCACAGGCAATTTAGTCTTTTAAACCAACCTCTTTTACAACTGTGCCACAGGTGCATCACCGTCTGTTGATATGAAACTACTGAAATGGACAAGGACACGTCTTAATGCGCCTTGGTAGACCAAGGATTAGCAGTGCTGTCTGCCCATTGGGCCTTGACGACAAAACTAGAGCCCCACGTGTTGCAATGAGAGCCTGGTTGACATATCCTGAGATGGATGATGGTTGGGCAGAGTTATTATAAGCACAGCAGAAAAAACTGCCTTTCTTGTTTGTTTTTGATAACATTCTCTATAGCCAAACTACCCCACTGGGAGATTTCCACCTCTGGATGGATGGATGCGTACAGCAGCTACTAAATATGCATTTTGTCTTTTCATATCCTGCCTTGTGAAGAGCCAGAGTAATGACAATCAGTGAATAGCAAATGTATGGGTTTAGTCACACAAGACGTGCATTTTCAGACTTTACCAAACAAACATTGTTATGCTGCCTCCGCCGCAACCCGATATAACCGCCAAACATCTAACGAGATGAGAGATGATTTAAACGACTTCAAATGTGCTGACGTTCATGGTTGCTGTAAACATCAATATGTTAACATTCAAGGAGCACCTAAATAAATAGCAGCATGTGAATCACAAACATAGATATCTGAGGCAACAGCTATAGTCGCTGAGACAAATATTATTTTTACACGATGGACATTATCATTACAAAATATAATATATGGGGAGTTCCTCGCCAACCCACAATCATCCCAATATAGAACCATTGCACACAGCTTTTAAAAAGTTATATTCATAAATATTAGCCATATAGTGTGTTTTATTAGTGAGTCAATTTGCCTTTGCACAGTTCCACCTTAGTTAAACTTGGAACGTGAAGTCTGCTCATGCACACACAAGTAGCTACCAGAGCTTCATAAAAATACAATAGGTGTGTATAACATAATGTATTCAGGTTGATACAATGCAGCAGGTTCTTTTGCTCCCAAATGTATGCTTCTTTTTTTTTGCTTTGTTGATTTGGGAATAAGATCATAGTTGCACACTGTGTGCGTGTGTGTGTGTGTGTGTGTGTAGAGAGTGGAGGCTGAGCTGTTCTACTATGCAAGCTTGGGACACGGTTCGCCAAGCATTACTCAACACCCTCATCTAGTCAGCTAACCCCCTTCTTGTCGCGTTGGCTGGTGCTGTTGTTGTTGTATTAGAGTGGGACGCTTCATAAAGATTTTAAAAAGGTTATTATTATTTTCACGTAATTTTTTTAATTTTTCGCAACCTCTGTCACTCTGTACCGGAGTCATTGTATGTTTTTCATGTCCCTTACTCCTATAAAAAAATGGATCACAAATAAATAAAAAAGTACGGTTTGTATAGTTTGATCTTTTTAATTTGATTGCTTGCTAGATTTAAATAATCAAATTTTCCTCTATATTATTCCTCGAATAGATTTGCTTTTGAGTGATCACATTCAGAAACCCTCCTTTCTGGTTGATGCTATGGCCAGTTTTATGTTGCTAAGTGAGACCCCTGGCCACAGTTGGCACTGTCACGGCGCGGGTTCAACCCAGACAGCTGGGCGCAGATCTGCGCTAAGGAGAGATGCCCAGTTCTCTACGGTAGTGAATCCCCACGCCCAGCACAAGAACCGTCGAGTCAAAGATGTCTCCCCAGGTTTTTTCTTTTTTGTTGGCAGGCGTGGGCTTTTTTTTTTTTTTCGACCGCTCAATTTGAAAGACGCAGGGTAGGCCCCTCTTATTATTCAGAGGAACAATGCTTTTACAAGGATTAGCAACCGCTCGGAGATAAAGGCCAGGTGCTGGGGTCTAGTGTCATTGAGTTTCCAGTCATTAAATTCTGACAAGGTCTTAACACGCCATGGGACAGCCTCTTAATTCCCATTATTTGCTGGAAAATCAGTTCCTGTCACTAAAAGGAGCGAGCTCTCGGTGTGCGGCGAACCCTGTCTCGACTCCCCGCGCCACGGCGGACACGTGCCACCGAAACGAAGATGCATAATTTATGAAGACCACCCGGGTGACATCCAGCCTCTGCGTTGTGCGATTGTTTGTCCTTGAAAGTGAACACGTTGCACAAAAAGTCTGAAATAAAAGACTCGCGGATCGTCTGGGAGGCAAGATGCGGGGATCGAGTGTTGTTTCCTTTTTTTTTTCCTTCTGTAGGTTTTTTTTTCAACGTCTTCGAGAAGTGCTGTCCAGCACATTTACACAGCGAGGCCCTCTCTGGAACATGACATGGACAAATGCAAAAGTCTCCGCTTCATGGACTGAGAACGTATTGTGTCGTGTGCCAAAGTTTTGACCAGGCGGTCAAAATAAATAATTGTTGGCCCAAGCTGGTTTGCAGTTGTGAACTTAAATGAAAAACTCACAAGCACAGAGTATCAAAAAGAGCAGTCACAGCCTTGCACAGTCTGCGTATGTGTGTGTGTGTGTGTGTGTGTGTGTGTGTGTGTGTGTGTGTGTGTGTGTGTGTGTGTGTGTGTGTGTGTGTGTGTGTGTGTGTGTGTGTGTGTGTGTGTGTGTGTGTGTGTGTGTGTGTGTGTGTGTGTGTGTGTGTGTGTGTGTGCCAGTGTGTGTATGTCTTTGTGTCTGTTTGAGTGCACGCACACACACATATGTGTGTATACATATGCGAGTCTGTATTGCAGTACAGCCCCTAGCCCAAACCAAATTGTAGCACTGCATTGTCTAGGAATACAGTATGCGAGAAGACCTATCTGTAACCTAAGGCTAAGTGGATGTAGAATTTTTCCAGATTTCACGTGACACAGCTCAGTACCTCTCTGTCAGTCTGGAGTGCTAACCACGTAGTTGACTTCACCGGCTTCACGCAAAACGGTGTTTGGCCCACAGAATTCCCTGCTCAGAGACTGCCCCTGCATCAGTAACCACACTGCGTATGAGGGAGCAACCGCTTTCTTGTCAAACTGCTTCTTCATCTCTTCCTTTGATTCCTTTCAAACATTCCTGGCCACTTCACATGCTGACCGGAGTCGAGCTTGGATTCGTTCACGTGGAGTGAGCATGGAGTCACAAATTGCAAACAGCAGGAAAGGGATAGCCACATCCCAATTGGCATTGCTCTATTGGCCCCTGCGACTGAGGGTGGTAAGCAGACGACCTTCTCTGTTCGATCCCTCGTTTGTACTGACATGAAATTTGACCCACAATCTGATTGGACCTCTCTGGGGAGCCCTAATCAAGAAAAAATTAAAGCAAGGTGTCCACTGTCATCTAATTAATGTCCCTCAGCAGAAGTCCCCGTCTTTCATAAACGGGCTACTTTGACGCCATCTTGTTCAACCTCCTCACATCACTTCCTGTTTAGCAGATCAGTGCCGTCTTCCAAGCACTATGATGTGTGTATCATGGGAAGTGGACTGTATGAAATAGTACTGTTCTATTAGTATGCTTGAGTGAGTGAAGTGTCTGTGTGTGTGTGTGTGTGTGTGTGTGTGTGTGTGTGTGTTTGTGCATGCAACTTTCTCCCCTGAGAAAGAAACACCGTCTCTGTTTACTTAACTGCTTGGGAGTTTGTAGCAGCAAACTTTTATTTCAAGGACATGACTTCACCAACTCAAGGATACCAGTTTGACACGGAAAGCAGTTCCCCGCTGTGCTGAGAAATACCTTTTGAAGTCAAGACTTCATGGTCTCATCAATAGCTGGTATTGACCCTTCCTACTTTTATTGAATCAGATTCCCATTCATTTCCCTTGCATTAGCACTCTGCTCAACGCCCGCCGCCTAACACCCTCTCCTCAGTCATACTGCTGACACGGGGCTTTCCTCATTGATTATACTAGCGGGATTATTTCGAACCAAAACGCTGAGACCAACACCGCTGAAACAGAAGCCGTCGACTCTCAACGCTGTCTCTCTCCCTCTCTGTCTTCGTGTAAACCAGCCCTGGCGTTGCGACTGCGGGAGGGGGGTGCTGGTAAAAATCCTTGAGGTGCGTGTTCCCTATCCGTGAGCGCGGGTCTTCGTCGGAAGAACCGCATTTCCCATGCAAATGGGAGAATGTCGTTTCATCGTAATTGCATCAACCCTACGTAATGTGATGACTGGTACCACGACACGCTTTTGTGCTGTCTGCGTGCGCGCCATTGCTGTGTTCCTATTAAAGTACAGTATACATGCACTTCTCTTCATCATGCAGCAGTATACAGAATAGGTGCGTAGCGTTGTATGAACAGGAAACCACTAATCCTGTTGATTCAGTGAAGAATGGAATTCAAAATGAGGGATCTCATTAAAACAGCTACCGGTTGGTATTGATTAAAGTATCTCTTCGAGGCAGATTGAAGATGGCAGTGCCATTCATCTTGGTGCGGAGACTTATCACGCTGGAACTAAGCGAACCATCATTTGTCAGTTCTGTACCTGCAATGCTTTGAAAGGTAGGCCTATGCTTGCGAGCACTTGTAGATTAAGCTTTTCTTTTTCTTCTGTAGACTGAAATATAGTTTGTGTTGAGGTATCAATTATTTCTGTTTTGTCTGACACGATTTGGAATACTTCCATGCATATGACTTTGTGAAACACAGTGTAACTGAATGTACAGTGCTGTGCACACACACACACACCCAAACACACTGTGGTAAGCCCATCTGAATTTAGATAATTTGCAGAAAAAGAGGCATCTTTGCAAGTGTAATGACAGAAGAAAGTAAAGGAAGGGGCACAGTGGGTTTGCAGGACACGCCTGTCACACATTGCACCAATCAGAAACAAGATTGCAGAATGGGAAGGACGTGTTCAGCTCACGTGTGGAGCGACAGTGTAGTGCAATGGTTAGGGAACTGGGCTTGTAACTCAGAGCTTGTAGGTTTGATTCCCAGGTGGGGCGCTGCCGTTGTACCCTTGAGCGAGGTACTAAACCTGAGTTGCTTCAGTAAATCCAGTTGTAGAAATTAATTGTATGTAAGAAATTAAATGTAAAAAAAAAACCTGTCGCCCTGGATAGGAGCACCTGCTAAATGCCTATTACGTGTGCACCCTCACAATCAAGACATTCCACTGATAGTACAGGCCTACTGCAGCCACTGAGCATTCAGCAATCGAGGTTCTTTCCTCAGTGTGGAAAGGCGACTAAAACGAGCAACAGCATACATTGAGAAACGTATGCAATCAGGAATAGGAGGATGAGGTGAATGACATGACTATCAAGCAAATGTAACAAGGAAAACAAGAAGAATAAAGACGATACCCAAAACGCGTTGCCGTTTTTGTGCATGCCTTATTCAGTTTTGAATATTCCTGCCTACCAAAGGCATTTTAGCTGAAAAGCTGTCCTCCAACAGAGTGCCTTGAGCTTGCTTGAAGTAAGGCCGGTTTTGTTTTTGACATTTTTTAACAGTCACTGTGACTTTTTAGTTTCCCCTCCAAGAACGGTAGAGTCAGTGGATGGCAGGACACGGTGCGGATTTGTGCGAACGCCTCGAGCACATGCACCAGGGTGAAAACAAAAACTATCCGTAAGCCACATGTGAAATATGGGGGACGGCCTTTCCTTTGGGCACGTGTGCTGCCTGACACCCAGTTTGTCAACAATGGGACGGACTCTGCGTGCGTGCACGTATCGAACGCATTGCTGCAGTCTCTAATGCCCATTTAGCATGCAGGTTAAACGGCTAGTCGATATGAAATCTATGCACAACGGCCATCACTGATGTCCGGTGTAAATCTTCGCAGACTTACCCACTGATTTAGGAACCGGTAGCCTACCATAATTAGCCCGACACGCTGCTAGGTGTGACCAACCGGATATGAGGTGCGGTTGTGGAGCAGGCATGAACCCAACGTCAGACTCAAGGCTGTTTCCTCTGTCGGAGATATCACACGCCACGCATTCCCGAGTTCCCTAGGCCCCAGCACCATCTTTACGACGCCCCTGAAAGAAAAGCTGACTGCACGGATTTTTCGTGACGAGCGTGTTGACACAACGCAGGTTTCGTAATGAACGGTTAGGATGACTGATTTCCCAGACTGCCGAGTTTGAGTGCACGGCGGAAACGCCGAGAGGTTCGCCGTGCTTTGTAAACGCAGGGTTTGTTTTTTCCCTGGAAATGGGTACCTTGCGAAGTTTGAGACGCGAGGAAGACGCCGGGAGGAAAGTCTGGTAATTACGTGAGCTCCTCAACCTTCCCCTCATCAAAAGCGCTTCAGTTGTCTTCGCTGCGACGACACAGTTCATTACTGCCATACCCTTCCACCGTGAATTAGAATTGATAATTCCACAATCTGGCTTTGTTTTTCTAGGAATGATAAACAGTTTACAGACCTTGTCAGGATAATGACTGCAACACAAGCAATTCAGGAACCTGGTCCCCCCCCCTTCTCTTTTTTGCATGCACAAACACAGGCATTTCAAGCTGCCCGATCCACCCCCACCCCCAACGCCCATATTCCACACCCCCCAAGGGAGTAATTATTGTCTCAGAAGACAAGACGTGCTAGGAGTAGATGGTTATACCCCAGTGCTGGTTATAGAGGTGTTCTGTGGAAGTGGGGCAGGTGTGTAACTGCATCTGAGAGCTGGCAGCGGTGGGAGGGGGGAGGGGTGCCACAGGGGCGGTGCGCTCCGTCGAACACGATGCCCGACATCACGCATGTGCCCATGTCTGAGAGAAGAGTGCGCAAAAACAAGTTTTCAAATGGCCCACAATCCTTAGGGGTGTTGGGGGTGGTTCATAAAGAGCACTGACTTCACCAGCTATGGGGTAGGGGGGGAGGGGGCAAATCCAATCTGTTAGTCATCAGCTTAAGCTTAAGTCACTTAAGTCCACCTCATCAGATAGAACGGGAATGGATAATAGATTTATAGATGTAAAATTAAGCCTTTGTTTTGCACGGTTACTTACTTGCAGTCCCAATGCATGCAAAGATAAGGGTGTGTGTGTGTGTGTGTGTGTGCATGCGTGTGTTTATTTCCAAGGTCCTGAGGTAGGGATTTAAAGCAGGGCTGGATTTACCCCCAATGCTCCAGAGAAAGCTCACGCAAACCCAGCACAGATAACGCAGCCTTCTTATTTCCTTTTACAGACTCTCCCTTAACTTGGACAATCCTTTCAAATGTTCTCAGTAATGTTCCTGCTCTGTCATTGCCCGTAGCATTTTCATATGAGTGACTCCACTTGAAAAAAAGGAATGGGGGTGGGGGGGAAATAATTAAAATTGAACACTAGAATCCAATGAATCCAGTACCCATTCTGTATGATAATATAACTTGTGGTGTGTGTGTGTGTGCGTGTGCATTGCGAGACCAAGCTCATAGAAGCGGGATCCATGGTTAGAGTCACCTTCACTGCTGATTAGAAGTTTGCACTCTTAAACTGCTTAAAAGCAACAAAAGAGGAGGAAAAAAACCCACATTTTTTATCAGTGAGTTCCAGGACTGCAGATTTCTACATTTGTCCAGATTAAGCAAATTTTTTGAGGTCACGTAGGTGAAATGTCTTTATGATAAAAGATTAAGATCATATTCAGAACTCTCTGCCAAGACAGCAAAGACTTAGACACAAACAAAACCTTTTGAACTTTCAGTAATTTAAACATTGCCAGCCTGCCTGGTATGTGTTTCTGGGTTTAATGTTGGCAGCATATAACCCATTTACCAAAGTACACTGTATGAATCTAAAAAAGCTGCTATGGGGAGAGACACATTTAGTGAATTTAGTAACATTTTCTGTGATGGACTCTACATGAGAACAGTGTAAAGGCTTCATAAGCAATGCATAACAGATTCATAAGTACGGCATAAATATCCATAAACAGACTGATATAGTTCTTAAGGTGGGCTACTACATGTCACCATGAATATTATAACTGACCTTACCATGAAATTCTGCTTTGGCACGCTATGATAATGTCAGTTATGACATGGATTGTTGATAACACCGCTGTCTTCTACAATCTATTACAGCCAATGTCCACTGATTCAACCAGCGATTACGAAGGTGTAATAAACTGCTTATAAAGGCTTTGTTACCCCAATGGATGGAGTTACCGTGCAGCAGTCCGTCATTGTTCAAAAGGCCTTCTACACAGCAGTGTGAAATGATTAGTTAAAATCTGTGTGTCGCTGACATGACATGACGGCGCCGCCTATTTTGTGTCACTTATTATTTTCTAGGACCCCACATAGAGAGTGTCGTCGTGAATTATAACTGAGCCTTGACTTTGAACTGGATAAAATAGTGCGTACCATCTGTGAAATGAGATTCACGAAGCGTATATCCTGTGCCTGACATAAAAGGAAACTCGTATGAAATTGAAACCGAATTACTATAAAAATCAGAGGTCATTTGAGGGAATTAATAGAGGTATTATTAAAGTATCAACTCTGGGTCTTTAATTAACTTATTATTTTCTTTTCATATGACATAGTAAATTTGAATATGACTGTCTGTCATAAATTCTCAGCGTACCCATTATATCGGAGGTCTGGTGTGGACTCAGGTGTCATTTCGCTCCACAAAATGAAAATGTCACCATGCCAGCAGCCTGGGCTGACATGACAACTGTCTGTTTTAAATTACCCACATTTGGCACGATTTAGTAAATGCATGTTAATGAAATGGCTATCACACACAAGAAAATGCTAATGGAATCACAGCCAGTCATTCAAATCTGCCCCCCGCCCTCCTGCTCTCTCATTCTCACATGCACACAAATTCATAAGTGAAAGTGAAGCACATATCCTGACACCGGCAGCTGTCTTTTGCACAGAAACACGGTTATAAAGTGATCATAGCTATACAGGGAAATGTATCATAGTTGGTAATGTCTCAAAATAAGTATCTGGATTCTGAGCTCCAGAACTGGATCCACGCACACAGATCGCATGCCATCTGATTTAATGCCGTCATGACCGCACACTGGTCTAATCGGATCCATAATTCCCTCCCTCTCCCCCTCAGCTGATGTGAAGTGAGTGTTTTCATGCAAAATGGCCGCCAGGTGGGTGCTACACATTGGTGGTGCTTTGAGGTGAGTTTTCCCCGCTTCACTGAAAAGTCCTGAAAAGAGATCGTGAAAAGCGCCACACAAATGCAATCCATTAAACTGGTCGTCGATGGCGCTCAAGGTTGTTTTAAACATTAAGCACCGATAGGCTGCTCAAAGTCTCGTTAACACTCTTTTTTCCTGCTCCCTCTGTCTCTCTCTCTCTCTCTCTCGCACAGACCATCGGAAACCAACCCCCCAAGTTCAGTGTCATTGAAGTTGCCGCTTACCTCTCCCCCGTCCTGCCGCAGCGATTGTTTATATTAGCTTCACCGGTGGCAACTTATCACCGCTGACAGTGCAGAGCCAGCCCCATCGACAGATCACCCCGGTATAAATCTCCCAGCTCACCCCATCTGACACATTAATAAACCAATAACAATCACATTAACATAAATGACAGGGACACTTTACCGGCGGGAAAACTCCCACTGTGACCCGGGCGCGCAGCTGCATGCCTGATCCGGGGCCCGCAAAGTCCACTCCACTAACCTGACCCAGGACAAACCTATTTTTATCTGTCCCCAGAGAGTTACTGTACAAGGAGGGTCTGTCTTTGAAATGCACACCATGATTACTATAATGCAGCACAATTCTGAAGTCCAAGGGCATACTGCGTGTCTGTGTGTGTGTGTGTGTGTGTGTGTGTATGTGTATATATATATAGTGGGTATAAAAATATTCACCCCTTTGGCATTCTTCACATTTTATGTTCTTACTGCATGCAATCAAAATGGATTTATTTGGGATTTCTTGCCACTGATCAACACAAAATACATCAACAAAATGTCAAGTAAATAAATAAAAAAACTCTAAAGCTTTTTGTTAATTAATTACAACTGTATAATAACTGTAACTATTGTGTTTGTGTGTGAGTGGGGACTGATACATATGCATTAAATAAATATATAAAGTGTTAAATGTTGTCATGTGCTGGTAGAGTAAATGAGCTCATTTTAAAAGGTTCTCTGTAGCCTGCTTTGTTGGCAGACCGCTGCTCTCTCATTCTTTTCATTTTTTCTTTTTGTACCAGACGATGCCACAGAGCACCTCGGGTCCAGCGGAGATGGGAAATAACGGCCGCAGCCACGGCCGAGTGACCTACTCGATGAGCAGGCCACCGCGGGGCGGCTGTGCCTTTGCTGAACTCCGCGGACCCCGGGAACCGGGTGCAATGTTGACCACTTCACTGCACACGATCAGAGAGCCACCGGCGGCCAGTCTCTTCCTCTGCTCGGTCTTGTAACAGGAAATGCCACATCTTCTCTGGGTGCGCAAAACCCTATCACACCGATTCTGTGGACTCACCAGATGGCCAGCTCCTGCCTTCCTTCCTTCCGTCCTCTCTCCTTACCTAAGGACGGGAGGCTCGGTGACAGGTAAAATATGTTTTTACGGCGCTACAGACAGCGCGTGTGACAGTACAGGACGCCCATTGTCACGGTATCGTCCTTGGTCACGCCCCTTATTGAACTTTCCTGAGATGCTAAAACATTGGGAGTGCTCGGTAGGGAGACAAAACCTCCAATGCTAAGAACGCAGAGTTGAGCATCTGTTTGGCCTATAGGATCGATAACCGTAGCTACTCAGAATTTGCTACAGAGGCATGTTTACACCAAGCATGCCTCGCTCCTTTAAAAATGCAACGTGTTGCTAAATTCCCAAATGGGATTGCACTCATTTTAGATGATTAGTCATGTTCCCGAACCTCAGAGACAGCTTGCCTCGTTAGAGCTTGGCAGAGGTTCGACCGATTCTGATTGGTTTAGAAGTGCTTGGGTTCAACAGGCTCGATTATCCGATTTGTTTATTTTGAAGTGACAGGCCTGTGCCCGTCGGCTCAGAGCGAGAAACACCTGCGATAAACACAGCAGACAAATGCACCCTTTGACCAGATCAGAGCCCGGAGAGAAATCTTCACAACAACGTTTTCAGTAGGTTTTGGGAGAGGCGATCATGTTTTCGGGCTTATCTTGACCGAATGAACTGGGCTCATTAGTAATTCAGTAATGTTTAGATATGATTAATTGCAAACTCAAAATAATGCACATTTTTCCCTTGTAGAGGACACTTCAAAGAGACTGCAGCAATGCCCCCCATCCCTAGAACCCTGGAGCTGAGATTCCCACCTGTTTTTGCATGGGGGAAAAACGCATCTGAAAAGATTTAGCTTTGTCATTTAATCAATAGAGACTTAAGGTTTTTACATTTCTATTATAATTTTTTTTTCCTGATTGCACTTTCTCTGTAATTGGGCAGAATGGCCCTGCTCCAGAATCACAGGTTTTTCTACGAACGGCGGCAATTATTGCTGCCATTTCCCCGAAATCCGTAAATAGTCATTACCGTCTCTAATTCCGGTAATTATCTGCGCTTGCCTGTTTTGTTCCTTTCACCTAATACAGTTAAATTAAACCACTACCTGTTGAAAGGCGCCGCACAAAAAAATAAACCTATTTTGGGAAGTAATAAACCACCAGCAAATGTTTGTGTTTGCTTAATTACCTATGACGCGAAGTATTTTTCCCATTTACTTGCAATTTGCTGCACACTGCGAGTAACCATCTTGGATAAAAGAGAAAAATAAACATTTCAAACATATCTACAGCTTAATTATCTATCCGTCTTAATAACGGCGTGACCTAACATGTGGTCGTTTTCTTACTCTTAAAATGCAAATAAGAACCGTGGAAACGGCGTCATTCCACACATGCTCAGTGCATACGTCGGGCGCTGGTATGGACCACAGCAATCTCCGTTCCCTGTCCCTGTTTGCCAGATCCGTTTGACGTTTCCATTACAGAAATGTTATCTATTAATTATAATAGAACTAATTATAATGTTAATTATTATATAAACCATAAGGAGCCTAATGAAGAAGTTTAGATCTGGAATGGCCAGAATTAATGTATTGTGCATGCCCAGGCCTTATGTTAAAGCATTGAACCTGGCACTGTTACAGAAATTGAACATCTGATAATATAATATAATATACGCCATTTAGCAGATGCTTTTATCCAAAGCAACTTACAGTAGTGAATGCATACATTTTTCAGTATATGTGGTCCTGGTGGTAATTGAACCCACAACCTAATTGTTGCCAATGCCATGCTCTACCTACTGATCCATCCAGAACCACAACATCCCCTACTGTAAGTGGGTAGCAGTAAGCTTCAGGAGCCATACTGGAGGCTACATGTTACAGTCCCAGATATGATAATGTGGATGAATCCTGGAGTAAAATTAACCCACATTGCTATAGTAACGGCCCATCTTAACAAAAGGACAACGTGTCAACTATGGATAGGCATTCCAAATCAGCATATGTTTGCCTGCTAAGAACACCCAGGAAGTCTTGCAATGCCATGTAGTGATTGGCTCAAACGCAGGCCCTTGGTTGCAGGTGAGAGAATAAGGTGTGAGGTGCATAAACCCTGTCTGAGAATGAAAAGCTCATGTGGCAAATGGATCTAATCCTTCATTAAGTCGAGCCCTGCAGGATGTTTGGTCTGAGGCAGGAAGTGCCCACGGTGTAGAGAAAAGATATAAAATGGAAGATCCAATTGTGATTGCCTGAGAGGTGTCCTTGACTATCACGATGCCCACCTGTGCAAAACTATCGAGGTGTAGCAGATGGGTAACAGTCAGGCATAGTTGTTAGGCGTAGCAGGACCTGTCATCAGCGGGATGCAGGTTCAAATCCTCAAGGGACACACTGCCTAATGTGGTTCCCTTATGTAAATGGAACCTTGATATGGAAATATTATGTGTGCACTGCAAAGCAGTTACAGGTAACTGCCAAAATAGCTGGGCTGGCAGTGTAGTGTAATGGTTAGGGAGCTGGGCTTGTAACTCAGAGGTCGCAGGTTCAATTCCCAGGTGGGGCACTGCTGTTGCACCCTCGAGCAAGGTACTTAACCTGAATTGCTTCAGTAAAGTATCCAGCTGTATAAATGGATTGTATGTAAAGAAATATAAACTGTGTGAGTCACTCTGGATAAGAGCATCTTCTAAATGCCTAAAATGTCAAATGTAATGTAATGTGAAACAAAGGAAACACTTTGGCAGAATGTTCAGTGACGAAGACTGCATGACTTGCAGATGTTTCATTAGGAATAGTGGCTGATATGATGTTGTCATGGAAGTCTGAGGGAAATGAATCATCAACTCGGGGCATCTATGGTCGAAAGTGTATACTCTTCGACCGTGATGTCTGTGCATTGGTTCGAGATTGAAAGCAAAACAACTGAATCAGTTGACCGCAAATATCAATCTAGGGCATGAGCAGGCAGTTTTATCAATAACAGTCAGCTGAGAACTTTACAGAGAGGGATAGTATGGTCAGGTTGCAGCCACATTAAGACACTTTGCCCTTTGGCAGTTAACTGTATAGATGCTGTGCAGGCAGTGTGGTATAATGGTTAGGGAACTGGGCTTGTAACGTTGAGGTTGCAGGTTCAATCTCCAGGTGGGACACTGCCGTTGTACCCTTGAGCAAGGTACTTAACCTGAATTGCTTCAGTTAATATCCAGCTGTATAAATGGAGTGTAAAGAAATTTAAACTGTAAGTCGCTCTGGATAAGAGCGTCTGCTAAATGCCTGTAATGTAATGTTCTCCACACTGCGCACATGGCAATGTAAAACATAACAAACACTCCATCGGTGTACCCATGTAGAACTCTATATTTTTCACAGAGGAGAATTATGAAAACAATAATTGCATTAAATGATTTGCATTTTACTGATTAAGATCACTGTGCAACTCAATTACAGTAATTTGATTGAAACACAAGAGCCTTAGCATAGACTGCAAACAGAGGAAGGACACATGCCAGCAGGAGTGACCCAGATTTGACTGGAAAAGTTCACACAGAAGAGCTGCAGAAACTTGCAAAGGGACAAACCTGGAACTAGCAGGCTGTAGGTGGGATTCTTGCAACCTCCAAATGGAGAGAGAGAGAGACAACCTGACAAAGGACTGCTGAAATGTGTCCTTCTTTCCTCTGGCCTAGTGGATGGGTCTGTTGTTGTTTTACCATGAAAGTAGATTAATAAATGATCTCTTTTGAAGCGTAAATCTGAAAATAATAAAATCACAAAAAATATATATATATATATATAATTGAAAAACTGAATAAGCATTTGTATAAATGTATAGAAGCAAGGCCTTGTAAACCAGTGCGTATAAATTCTATTAAAACAGGTTAAAACACTCAGAAAAAAAAAAAAAGAATGATAAATAAAGTAAATAAATCAAAATGAGCGAGCGTCGTTTTTATAGTGGTTTAATTGGCAAATGTTGCGTTTTATCCAGGCCAATTGTGAGAGCACGCGGCTGGCGCCGGGCTTCGTTAGCATCCTGTCATAACTGTGCCTAATTGTACGCAGGAGCTTGTCATCATGAAGGGGGATGCGGCGTGGGGGCCCTGAGCCACGGGACCTGTAGCAAGTGTCTTTGGGGATATGTAACCGGCTGCTCCGTCCTCAATTTTCCCACAAACAACAGAGTAGACCAATTAATCAGCCTGTTTCTGCCGGCTACTGAGCAGCGATCCAATGACAACGATACAAATGAACACTTCTGGGACGGGGCAAGACGTGGCACGCACCGGACACGTGAATGTGTAATATGAATCCATTGGCATTTTTAAAAATGATTACTTGCTTGTTCCGTATTGTTCCGTTTTATGTTTTCGAGCTATTTTATTCAAGCGGACAAGCGCATACATTCGGATTTTAACAAGCGACCTTATGTGTTTTGCGAAAAGTGATTAAGTCTGTTGACAGCGTACCAAAAACTCTCTGCCTTTCCCCCCGCAGGAAAAGATAATAGAAAATAGTATGTGTTTTTAAGTATTACTGTCGTTTAGAAGAGCACGCTGACTGCGTTGTGGATTTTCTTATGCAGGCTTCAGAATCAATTCCATTGTCTTTCATAACGCACATGAATTCTCATTTGAAGGGAGCTATGCAAATATAATACAAATGCGTTCTTTAAAATGCACATGGAATTAACTTGTCATGCCCATTTCTCAAAATGATGGCTGAGTTGGTAGTAAATTGTTTAAGGCAAAAGCCTTTTTAAAGAAGAACTCATTCCATAATTCAAAATATATTATAATTGGCGGAACCGTGAAATATACATTTCTCAGTAAATACTGATGTGCACTTGGTAATTCAATTGACTTTATGGATAATTTATATTTGTGAGGATCAGTGGCTAATTTCCCCCGAGGAAATTCATTTGTACGCCTCTTACCAGAAAGGGGAAGACGAATGCTGACCACTGTCTCTAGCGTAAATATTGACTGTTGGAGAAAATGGCCGCCATACATCACAGTCGTACGTACCATGGCTAAATTATGTCTGCGGTATCTTACGTTTCGCGTTTGGAGCGTTTCAGCCTCATGCATATTCATCCAGGGGCTGACGGGGGAGAAGAGGGACCTGCGGAGCGGTGCCAAGGAGTGCGTCGGCTCTGTGGGCCTATGAGCAACTGTAATAAAACTGGTCCTGCAACAATGAAACAATGACATAATGTACTGTAATAAAACTGTACAACGTGTGCACCAATAGAACAGCACAATGAATACATATCTATGTAGCAGCTTTTTAAAAATCTGGTTTGTTGGCTCTGGTGCTAGGGAGCAAATTAGTTTGTACACACAATTTCTTCTGTCCAGGTTCTCACTAATAGCCTTTTCTGGTATTTTTTTTTTTTTTTTTCCCCCTGCTATTGATTCATGCATTGATTGTTACATCTGAAATGATACAACCCACCTTTCTTTAAAGGGAACCACACCATGTTAGAATACAAGCCACCTGGTGGAATTTTAACTTGTTATTTGATTTCCATACAAAGCAATTTTGCTGATCGTTGTATTTGAAGCACTTTAGGCATTCAATTTGGGGCTTGGGGTCTGCAACACACATGGTCATAAGGACCACAATCATGGTTGCCCTCTTTGGACATCATTGACACAAGCAAAGAAACATATGCAAACGGGGCTTGGGGAGAAAGCAGGATCGGCTGACACAAGATGGTGGAGGTAGTTTGCATTTGTATACCTGTATGGAGAAGTGTCTCAGCAGGGAGAGGAAATGGAGAAAAAAAGGGCCTTTCTGCCGATTACGCTCGCGAATCATCATTTAAAACTCTGAATACGAGGTAGGAGAAGAATAAAACCGATTCGAGAAAACAAAACAACAACACCGACAGCGAAATGACTAACACGTGCGCGTGCGATGCTACCAAACAGAGACGCAAACGAGCCATTACTGTTTCGGGGGAAAGTTACCCCACTCGACAAGCCGTCTGCCACACTTCCTGCAGCCTTTTCCCACCCTGCTGCAAATGACAGCCTCACATTCCACTTCCAGCTCGTTTTACACTGCTGCTTTTGACCTAAATCCACATTTACATTTAGGCTTCATTAGCAGATGCTCTTACCCAGAGCGACTTGCACAGCTTCCGTTTTTTTAAAAACATACAATTCATTTATACAGCTGGGTATTTACTGAAGCAATTCAGGTTAAGCACCGTACTGAAGGCTACAATGGCAGTGGACCCACCTGGGGCTTTGAACGACCAGCCTCTGAGTTACGAGCTCATTTCCGTAACCATTGCACCACACTGCCGCCCACATTCTGGTTCATTTTGGACCGGATTTTTTTTATGTGTCCAATTCAAGTGGCTGTCTATTAAATATCATGTGCGACCTGGCATATGCCTTGGCATAGATTATACAAGTGTCTGGAATTAGACTGGAGGGATGCAACACCATTATTCTATGAGAAATCATTTGATGTTTTGATGATGGTGGAAAACGCTGTCTCAGGCGCCGCTCTAGAATCTCCAGAATCCCTTAAGTGTTTCAATTACTTTGAGATCTGGTCACTGAGATGGCCATGGCATATGATTTAAATCATTTTCATGCTCATTTTAACCATTCAGTGACCACTCGTGCCCTGTGGATGGAGCATTATCATCCTGGAAGAGACCACTCCCATCAGGACAGAAATGCTTCACCACAGGATGAAGGTTATCACTCAGAATGGGGAGATCATGTAGTGTAATGGTTAGGGAGCTGGACTTGTAACTCAGAGGTTGCTGGTTAAATTCCAGGTGGGACACATCTGCCGTTGTACCCTGAGCAAGGTACTTAACCTGAATTGCTTCAGTAAAATATCCAGCTGTATAAATGGATTGTATGTAAAGAAATGTAAACTGTGTAAGTCACTCTGGATAAGAGCATTTGCTAAATGCCTACAAATTAAATGTAGAATGGCTTTATATTTATTGGTGTTTACCTTGCCATTTAAGGGGTTGAGTGGACCTAAACCATGCCAGAAAAATGCACCCCACACCATAACAGAGCCACCAGAACCCTTAATTTACTCAAGTGTTTCCTTTAGTTTGGCAGTTACCTGTATAAATGTGTAAACTTTACCAGAGCCTTTTGCAAATTTTGTGGATCTTCGTCTCTAGGTAACACCGACGAGAGAGAAGCCGGAGACGCAGGACAGAACCCTCGGAATCTCGTCTCTAACGCCGCGCGCGACGCAGGGCCCGGACGCCCGCGCAGCGGCTGGCAGCGCCGCTTTGGCAGGTTAATAAACCCCTCATGTCGGAGTGGCCCCGGTCAGAAAGGAGCTGCTGTGAGATGTAGAGAGTCAGTCCTGAAGGATGCTGTTAATTAGGAGCTCTTATGGAGGGTAATTCTGCCAGGGGAGCCCGGCACCTGTCACCATTCCACCGCCGCCGCTCAACACCAACGCACTCTCCCATTTTTAGCGCTTTAGAACGGAAAAGGAAAAAAAAACCCTGCCATCTATCAAAGAGCACCTTTCCTTCACGGTACGCCGGTGTCTTTAACGCGGGGTGTCTCAAAGCTTAATGTATCATTTCATTAAAGCGTAATCATAATGAAATGAATAAACTATTCCCCGGGGATTACGGGGGTCTCCCTGCGACACGGTTTAAATTTGGTCCTGGACTCAATTGAATTAAATGATATCCTAATTGGGATGTACACAGTTTGCTAAATTGGTATCGCCTGATATAGCGTTGATATATTCATAGAAAATTAAATTGGAGGGGGGTTCCTGGCATACAGCCCTTCTTATGCTGATAGCGATGTCTTTAATTACACATTTCGCTGTGGCTTCATCACAAACATTTATTCTGCCGACATCTGTGTCCATGGTAACAGCAACAGGTGTCTACGTAGCTTCGCGTCCGCGAGGCACGGATGTGGACAGGATCTCACCTGGAGCCACAGCATTGGGATTAAGTGCAACATCAAACTGAGCCCTTTGAAATTCAGAAAAGCCCTCAATGCAGCGAGCTAACCACACCACCACACTCATCCAAACGCAGTCAAGATATTCACATCTATCAGATCAAGACAAGGGTGAGTTCAGTATGTACTTCTCACATGACTTTTTATCAGCATTTTCCAGTATTCATCATTATTATTATTATTATTATTATTACTATTATAGCATCACGTGAACAGTACATATTGCCCCAACAAAGTAATTGCAATATGAATTAATCAACAGCAGACTTAAATCTGATTTTATTCCAATGCGAGCACCTATTATAAGCATCAGGATGGATCTTCAGTTCAGCACTGTGTGGATAAGTAATAAAACCCCCCTTCCTTCTTCCTTTCAGACATCTGCGGTACAGTGAACGCATCGACTCTCTTGGCCCACCTCCGATTCGCACCAGGACCTGGGCGAACGAGCCCCCTCGCAGCATCAGGGCTCATGGGTGCGGGACGAGGGGGTTACGGGGTCCCTCACGTCGGTAATTACAACTCCGCCGGCCCTCATTTTTAAAACCTCTCCAATCAAGGGGCATCAACACGCTCTTAAAGCATGATGAGCAATGTGAAAAAGGGCCACATCAGGGGCCGTATGTACAAAGATTCCAAGGGTAGGAGTGCTGATCTAGGATCAGGTTTCCCCCTGTCCATACCCTAACCTAACCTATCCATTATGAGCTTAAAGGCTAAACTGATGTATATACGGCTCCTGATCCTAGATCAGCACTCCTGCTCTTAGAATCTTTGTACATACGGCCCCGGATCTGAAACTAATAACACGAACAGCAAGAAGAACGGAGAACAGCAACCAGAGCAACGCGACGGAGTGCAAACCTCCGAAACCTTTACAGCGCGTCACGCTGAGGTCCTTCGAGAACATCTGTCAATGCCATCTCAACACTGTACTGTTTTCATATTTTTCAAATCTTTTTTTCCCTTTGTAGTTGCCCGTGTGCATGAATGCATAACTACAGCTATAAACACAGATTTATGGTGTATGTGAGAGGGGTTTACGGCAGGCAATAAAATAATTAATAACAGATGTTTAAAAATAATAAAGAACACAATTACTGTTTATGGTTACATATGGCTAATGTTTTCTGCAAAGGACATATGAATCTGTACATGTGCACAATCTTAAGCAGAGTAGTGTAAGATTATATGTATCTATGATACGTACGATAAGTATGAAATGTTAAAACCAAGACCATCGTTGGCAACAATTAATTTCAGGAACGTTCACTCAGTTCATAATCTATTGTGAGAACACTGCCAAGGTTTATGGAAATCATTACCGTATAATGTACTTCTATATGGAGTAGCATTCGATTCACCATGCCAGGGAGTGCATGTGGTTTTGGGTTTTGACTGTATGTAAGAGTCTTTAATTCACTGCATGAAATCAGTGTGGAGGTAAGCATACTCTACAGGCAGGTTACTCCAGGCTGTTTATTATTTTAAACAGTATGGACATTAATATTGAATGAAATAAAAAGAAAATAATCAGACCAGTCCATGTTGTATTGTGTGCAATTGATGATGATGAATATGATGTGGATTTGCATATTCATATTCGAATAAGTACTTATTAAGAAAGTATGCATAATAATATCCATTCCCCTTAAGATGAAATTATATAAACTATTAAAAATTTTATTTTCAAGGCCAAGTTTTTTTCCATGCTGCATATTTTGGAGGAATATCGAATGGTATCTTGTCAATCAACACTACTCCCTTTATATATATATAAAATTTTTTTTTCCTATGAAATTTAGCATGTCACACATCTTTTTAATTTGACATAATTTCACATCGCCTCTGCAGTCTGGGAAGCTAAATGAGTTCCGAGTTGTATTTCAATGATCTACCCTCGCTTTTGCACGACACGAGAGCCGCACTGCCCCAGAGGATAATTACTTTAAAGATGAGGACTTAAGACTGCGCAGCCAATCACTGGCCCTTCCAAGGTCACACGGGGCTAATCTCCGGGCGCAGCGTCTGACTGGAAGTGCCAAGGCAACATATTTGACCTGGGCATGGCAAGCATTTATAAAGTGGCCCGCCCCACTCCCATCTGCTCTTAAAGGTCTGTTTTAGGGACACAAACACAAGTTAGAGTGCAGATTAAAAAAGGCCCATCTGAATCAATTGTTGTATTTGAATGATGATTGCGGTGTAAATGCAGGGCTGCCTATACCTCAGTAATGAGTTTAAGTTGTGATTAAGGTGTACCATTGGTGCACTAGATGTTTCCACAGTCCAATAATACTATCACAATAACATCCATTTGGTGCAAATGCATTGTTAACTAGCATGCTAATGGTCTGAACAATCCGCCACCAGTAACCTGGTCGTAGCACAACAGCAATCATGTGCCGGCCACAGTACCAGACTACATATGATTAAAGGAAAATATAAAGATATTCAATAAATGTGTTTCAGGGGCATCCCTTCACCGATACTTCTGTTATAACATTACAATGATGACGATATACGTATTTGTGCTAAAACTGTTTCGTTTTGGCTCGCATGTTCAAAGATATCGAGAACATGAGTAAACATGGACGCCATTTTGAAATCTAGAAAATGAACAGAATGGAATGATTACAAGTCAAACTTCTGCTGGGTCATCAGCTGATGGGAACACGCCAGCCTGCGCTCGCCAGCCGTGTTTGCGTCCATACACCGAGGCCTCGCCCCAGGGGTAGCCGGTGGCTTGTTCTGTTGGGCCCCACGGTTCTGGTATTACATCCAGACCACGCCGGTGCCAACTGTGGCCGGCAGCGCCACGGAGCAGTGCCATAGCAGAGCCTCGGAGAGGGAGGGGGTGCAGTCAGCCGGTGCGATCGCTTCTGACCGCGCACCAGCGACCCCTTCTGGTCGACCGGGGCGCCTGCGGTCTGCCCGCACAAGCTGAATGTGAAGCGATCTCCCTCAGCCCCGTACTGCGCGGTGAAGAGATGCGGCGGCTGGTGGCAGAGAGCATTTCGGAGAAGAGCTCCCGGACCGACGGAGGAGGACGCAGCCATGAGGCCTACGAGTCAAACTGACCATTCCAAACTGGGAGAGGAAGAAATGGGGGCAAAAAGAATAGGCCTCACCCTGACCATGAGTTAACACAGCTCAGCTCTGTAATACCCCCCCCATACCATCCTAATCTCCTATAGCAATCACAACAGCTGCTTCTGTCACCTCTTTTAAAAACACCTTTTGATTGACTAGCTTTTACCACACCGTAACCCCTTGTTGTGTATATTTTCATTAGATTTTTACTGAGCTTTTATCTATCTTGTTTTTATGCCATCGTGTTCTGTGTTTCTGGTTCTGTTTATGCTGGTTCTGTTTGACCTTGTCTGTTATTGTTTTAATTCTTCATGTATTTCGTGAAGCACCTTGCGCTGCTGGAAAGGTGCCACACAAATGCAGATATTATTGTTATTATATTACTCCTACAGCGTATTGCGTTTAGAGCAGCTGCAGCTGATTTGCATGCATTGCGCCAGTCTTTGATGAGGCATTGCAGCGACGCCTCAGCTCGGCTGTGATGATTGAACGACTCGCCGCAGGCACAGTGCAGCGGGTCCTCGATGATCCGCGCAAAAGGCCGGGAGGATGGGAAACCTAAATCCGCGCTTAATTGAAAAAAAAGGCTGCTTAATGTGCAGGGCACATGTAATTATCATCCGGCGGAATTGAACGGATCGCACGCTCAAGAAAACTGACACGATATGCCGGCCATTTTGTTGAGCCATCTTGTGTATGAGCCTCTGTCCAGAAAACTGGGTGTCCTACTGAAATTCTTTTTTTTTGTAGTGCTTCCGTACACCGTACCCGGTGGATTTGAACTTTGACCCTTTTGGGAGGTTTTTTCCCTCACTTAGTCCTCGGATGAATCTGCATGCGAATTCGTTCTCTGTGTCTGTCCGTCCGTCTGCAGCACGATCCGTCACTTTTTTTTTTGTGCGTCAAGAAAAAAGAAGACTTCGATTGAATTATAGATTTATAGTTTAGCAAATGCATGGTAGCTCTGGCAAGATAAAGTTCATCAGGCACAAGAATCTATAGTGTTGTGTAATCTGTCAAATATATATACAGTATAGCACACACATATACACACAGTAAATGAAGGGTTCTGGCAGCTCTGTTATGGTCTGGGGTGCATTTTCTTGGCATGGTTTAGGACCAAACCCAATGAATACAAAACCATTCTGAGGGGTCACTGAATGGTTTGATGTAAACCATATGCCATGACCCTCTCAGTCACCAGATCTCAACCTGGCGCCTGAGACAGATTCTACAGACACAGAATCTAAGCCTAGGCCCATTGAACCTGTTGGCTTGTGGTGGCCCAACACCCTATTAAGAAACGTCCTGTTGATGTTTCCTTTATTTTGGCAGTTTATTGTTGATGTTCAATAATAACATTAGATATATGATTATGATTAAACATAAATATGCAATAATGTAAATAATATTTGATAAGCTATATTCACACCACAAAGCTTTCAGACAATATGTTCTTAAAATGGTTAAGAACTTTGCACTTTTTATTAACTTTTTAATAGTTTTTATAAAGTACCTATGTTTGCTCACATTATGGAATTTACAGCTACTTGTGTTTTTTTGTTTTTTTTGCTATTTTGTACTTGCGTTCGGGCATGCATTAAAAAAAAAAGAAATTGGTACATACATTTTTCTGAAGTATATTGGGGACAGGTGTTGGAAATTAGCCTTTGGCTACAAACACTTAATGCAATTCACCTGATGCTTGTTTTTTTAAAACATTTTAGCAATGCTTTTGCTATGTCCCTGACAAACGTGTAAGACAAAGGGACACATCTCTGGTCTGAAACATCTGTCACGGTGTCTGTCACAGTGTCTGCAGTTGTTCCGATGCGCTGCGCAGGCGTTGCTTCTGTGAACGTTCTGTGTCAGTCTTGCTTCGGGTGGGTAGGTGTCACAGTTCACAGTACTGCACATCACAAAGTGTGATGGATTCTGGGAAATATTGATTGTGAGAGACCTGACACTCTGCTGAGCTTCCCTTGCATCCGACATTGGGGAATCACACCCCTGTTCCATTTACATGTTCCCTGTTGTGTGATGAACTGGTTTATATTATTATTATTATCATTATTATTATGTTTCTGTCACTCAAGTACAGGTAAAGATATATAAACCAAAAATAAAATGTACAAATTCCCAATCAATAGGGTTCAAATGCCTCTATTGATTTCACACAAATGGTAGAAAGTCAGGGAACACATAATCCCAATAACAATAAGTATCATACACTTATTGCAGTTTGCAGAAGATGGCAGTCTGAAGAAACATCAGCAGTGAGGTGATCAATGCACCTGTTTATAAACTTAAATGAGAGTCTAGCCTATTGCTGTTGAAAATTGTGATAGAGCTTTATTGACCCGAGAGGAAAGGTTCCCACAAATTTCCCCAAAATCAAGTAATCATTCGGTGGGCCGATAAACACTACCCATCCGTGAAAAAAGAGAAGATAATAGCAAATCTGAAAGGGTCATAATTTAAATGACAAATTGTGTCTCGTGTGTCTTAGGGTAATATTGGGCACGTTCAAATTGAGCCGTTTTATTAAAGGGGGCAGATAATGCGAGCGTTCATGGAGAGTGCTGGCACAGTTAGAAGTGCGTTGCTGGCAGGGCATTCAGCTTGGGATTTGCGGGAAATGATGAGAGATCATTATTACACTGTCCTCATTATAAGCTCCTCATCAGATGAGGCTCGAGTGTAATATTAATTAGACTGAAAAAATAAAGGGCATCATAACTCAAACGCCATTTTTTTATTTGATTTTCAGTTTTTTCTCTTTTTTTTAACTATTGCCTTTTTTTTTTTTTTTTTTTTTTTACAGAGCCAGGAATATCCAGCAGCATAGAGTAGAACTGACATAGGCACTCAGACACTACGGATGCAGATATGCGTATTCTGGGTATCACCATAGTCGTGTGCTGTTCTTCAGAAATGATTTTTGTGCCAGGGAAGGGGGAGGGAGGGCTTCTCACCTTGTTCATCTGCTGATGACCCCCCCGCATGCCCCCATTCCTGGAAAAAGAACGCGGTCGTCTCCGTGACTACGGAGGCGGACGAGATCGTTCTCCAGCAGCGGAAGGCGGACGGGAAGGGGGGAGCGAGTGGAGGGGCTGGTGGTGAAGGGGTTAACGACGCAGTCTGGGTGTCGAGGGAACGGCGGTCTTCTGGACTGTGAAGGAGACGGGCACGATGCTTCAGGAGCCTCATTTAGCGCAGCGACCTTTTAGAATAATAAATCGTTTGTTCAGAAAGAGTGCGTTAACAGGGTAAATGAAACGGGAATATTATAAACACTGGTATACACTTATATGGGTGCTGAAACCAGAACAACATATTTCTCTGCACATTTATGGGTTTACTTCAGATTTGGCACCACATTATGAACGGTCACAGTGTGTCTGTGCATTGTTTTGATAAGCCAGTGATTTAAGTGGGTCACAGAAGCAGTAACGCTTTCAACGAGTGAAAAGAGGAACCTTCACATGCATTCAAGTTCATTCATTTAAATGCATAAGTGGGGTCCATTTCAGTCCTGAATATGTACAATGCCATGCAGTGTATGTATAATGACAATTATACTAACGAAGTGAAAATGTCATATTCATAAATGTTATTTGTTGTATTAAAAAAATACAACCAAAAAAACGGAAAAAAGGATTTGCTTTGAAATTCCAGAAAATAAGGCCGTTGTAGCCTATCCACGGTTCACACTTGGTCTGTCACTAGAACACGTCCAACCCGCCCAACCTGCCCAACCTCCCCCCACATAGGAATTCTGCTGCACTGTGTCAACCTACAAGCAGGGGTAGGCAATCCCCAGTCCTGGAGCGCCAGAGATGTTTCTGCTTTTTGCTCCATCCGAACCCCTTCCTACATAATTAGATGAATCATCGGGCTTAATGAACGCAGGTGACCATGTGCTGGAGGTACTCAGCGTTTCACCATTCAGACTCTGAATATTCAAACTGCCGATAATGGATCAATCTGTGCAGTCCAGCTCGGATGGAACAAAAACCAGAAACGTCTCTGGCGCTCCAGGACCAGGGTTGGCTACCCCGGCCCTACAAGGACACCACCCACGAGGAGTGTGGCCCGTGCTCACGGAGCGTCCGTCTGTTTGTGTGCCTCCCAAACCCCTGCTGGCTGAGGCATCTGTGAAGCCCCCCCCCCACCCCCCCAGGCATGGACCAGAGACCCCCCACTGCTCCCGGCCCTGCAGGGACATGAGAATTTCAATTACCTCCTAACAACCTCATCGACTCTGAATCTGATAACAGGGAGTGAACTGGGGACAGCCATATCTATACGTGTACACATAAAGCTGTGCTGCTGCTGGAGAGAGCTCCAGCATCAATAGCAGACACTGACTTCTGGGGTCACGATGCATTCTGCCCGTCAGCGCTCCCTGACAGGCCTCTTCTTATGTTGCAGGGTAAACAAACCGAGCTCGCGCCCCGCCGTTAAAATCCTGTGATAGCTGCCTCCGAAAACACAACCAGAAAAATCACCGAACAGCAGAGGCAGCCTCCGAAACAACGTGCGGCCGGACGGACGGAGGGCCGGGCTTTCGAGAGGTCCACGGGTTCAGACGGACTAGATGGGTTCTGAGAACGCATGGGAAGGTGGTAATGGTGGGGCAGTACTTCCATGCTAGCAGGTGATGGGGTGTAATCTTTTTAAGGGGGCGGGGGTGGATGTTAGAGGAGCGGGAGAGGGGGGAAGAGATTCCGGTAAAAAACTAGTAAGGAGCCCAAAGAGAAATGCCCCTGCAGAGGAACGATGGAGAGTCCGGCAGAGTTCGTGGAGAAGACGGTGGGCAGAATTCCAGCGAGAGGCGAAGAGGATCAGTTTCAACACTGTTAAATACAGTACAGTCACAGACCATACAGGACAGGCACAGACCATGTTAACCTTTCTCTGGATGATTGTTTGATTGGTAAAACGTAACCCTAAGCACATTGCATGACAAGCTTTGTGTTAAGGATTTACAGGATTTACAGGTAACTATCAAAATAAAGGCGATGCTTGAGTAAATGAGGGATCCTTTAAACGGGTGCAGCACCGTGAGTGTCCAAAGGCCCTTTATTTATATGCTGGTGGACTAGCCATACAGCTTGAACTGTGGTAGCATCATCATCATCATCATCATCATCATCATATCCATCACTCATCATCATCATCATTATTGTCATAATATCCATCACTCATCATTGTTATCATCATCATCATCATCATCATCATCATCATCATCATCATCATCATCATTCACCTTCACTGTTAATATTATTCATTAATTTTCCATAACAATCACTGTTGTCATTGTCATGAAAGTCATTTTATTTCTGTGGTGGTCAATTCCTACGGACCACATGCTTTCAGTTTACCACCCTCAACTCAATACTGCCCACACAAAGATATTTCCACAATCGATACAGAAGCCTAACAGACAAATGTAACAGCTGAAGCATAATTTGTTGTTGTGCTGGGCCATCGAAGTGCACCGGTAGAGAAAAATAATTGTCCTCAAACAGCCAGTACGGGCCCATTTATGTTTTTATTTATTTATTTCATTTATTTTATCATGATGAGTAGCGGTGCCAATCCTTACGGCCCACGGTCCGGGAGTAGCTATGCTCCTGACAAAATAGCCTCATTACCTCCCAAAAGGGGACTATCAGAAGGAAGCCGATAATAAGCTCTCTTTCAGGGGTTACGAGTCCTAGAAAACAAGCCCCAAGTTTTATTGCCAGACAAACAAGCAAATAAAACCAGGAGGACAGCGGAGGGCCGCGCCGGCAGCCGGAAACGCCGCGGCTGGACTCTGCCAGGCTACTCACTCCTCACAGAAACTCGAATAACTGAAACAGCCTGTACCCTCGTTCAGTTCCAGGAGAGCCCTTGTGGACAAGGCCGAGCGCATTGAATGCGACGCTCGGAGCTAATGGAAAGGCATAATGCCAGCCGATGCCAGCATCGACTTGTGAAACCGAATAAAGAATTCCTCGGCTCCGGGAACGCGGGCGCTCGACGAGTGCGGCTCAGAGACCATTTGGAGCGGTGAAGCAGCGATCTTATTATGCCGCAAAGTACAGTCGTGCAAACGTAGCATGCTACTGGCGTTCAGGAGAGCTCTCACAACATCTTTCTTATTTAGCCAGCAGCTGGTCTATTAACATACATTTCAGTGTGCGTGTGTGCGTGTGTGCGTGTGTGCGTGCGTGTGTGTGTGTGTGTGCGTGTGTGTGTGCGTGCGTGTGTTTTCCATAATCCACAGCATTATAGAGGTGTCTTTATGAATGTGTTAATGCATGGTGTTATTTCACTTGCATAAGCATTTGCCAAGACACAAGGTATGAAATGTTTCAAGTTGAATTAATTAGCTAATTAGTATCTGCATTTGCATATTAATGTTGTTCATTTTGTACAACCAGAATCAAAGATCAGGGGACGCGTTTCAAAGACTTCCTTTCAAACTTTTCATGAGAAAAGTAAACTCGGAACAGAAAAACAACTGAGATCAAAGTTACATTTCTGAAGTTGGTGCTGTGTCCAACTTCAAGCGTAATGCCAGCCACAATAGTGTAAGCTGCCTAACTAATAATTGGATGCTTGGGTTTGGAATCGTGCGGGCTTGAGAGTATGTTGATGGGTTATTTCCAAAAAACCAAGGGCCTACTTGATTTTAATGTGTATATGATTATGAAAAATGCTGATGAAATGAGATAGGGAGGGATGCAGTGCACAGGGTATAAGTAAGGTTAAAGTTGGATGTTTGTGTGAAGGTTATTTAATTGAGTATCATGTGGCTGTATTGTTCAACTACCTATTGCCCCAGGCAAGATCTGGCTGTTTGGGTAAAAAAAAAAAAAAAAAGGTATGAGCTACATCTGAGAGGACTGACTTGGATGTCTAATCTCCTACAGAATACAGATCTCTTGGCTCTTTATGAATTCAGTAATTTATCACGATATGCTTACTCAATCATGTAACTCGGCTTCCGTTTAGAATGCATTTGGCTGGCATACCTTAAGATGCACACTTTTAAAGATCGCTTTTACTTGAAAGTCAAAAATCCAAGCACCGTTGATTGCTTTTTCTGCTTATTTCATTTCATTCAAAAAACAATTTTATATGGTATAGTTTGATTAATCTTATGAATTTTGCATTTTTTAATTGATTATGATTTTAAATATTTTTATTAAATTAACTTACATTTTCAAAGTTTTCAGCTTACTCTTATCTTGATCAGGTCTCTTATCTACAGCCAGGTCTGAAATAATACCTCAAAATCAACCAAGAAATTGAATTGACCACAAAATGATTGTTTTGCAATGGCAATCTCAGTCTCCAGACTTGAACTCAATCGGAAATGTGTGGTTTGAATTGAAGAGGGCAGTACACAAGTGCAGAGTGAAGGATCTGAAGGATCTTGATAGATTCTGCATGGAGGAATGGTCAAAGATCGTAAAGATAGTAATGCTGATTTATTTCTGTTGGATTTTATTTAAATTAATGATTAGGGGTCTTAATTTTTGTCACATATCTTTTTTTGTGAAAAAATACGTTACCTGCTAAAAATAACAAATCTTTAAAACACTTTTTCTCATAACTTTGAGCATACAATATAGCCCAAAACCTGTATTATTTATTTTACACAGCCTTTTTGCTAATCTTTATCAAGGGTCTCAGTAATTTCTGACCTGACTGTACATTACTATTTGTGTGGGAAGGTATGACTTCATATTGGAATGTTGGGTTTATTGCTATTGTTATAATCCTGTTATACAGTATTTCCATTGTTGAGTGGATTTCATTGCTTCGATAATGGCAAACAACAAACCAAGACAGCCCTTAATGGCCTGTTCTAAATGTTCTCACGCCATAAGATCATGTATAATGCATAGAATACTCTTGCAACTTTACCTAGTAACCATGGGAGCTCAAAATTCTCTCTGCACAACACTCAACAATACAATCAGCAGGCCAAAACAATGACATGTCTTAAAGCCCTCATAAAAAAGTGTACAAAAATCATGATCCAATACACAGCTGAATGCACAGCAGGTCCTCGGGATATGTCCTCTCTTCTTCGCTGGACAGATCTGTCCATCTGTCTGTTGGCTGGATAGACTGACATGCTTTGGAAACAGGTGTTCAATGTTCCAACAAGACAGTCATTTGCATGTTGTCCTTTATTTATTTCAAGTACACTGATATCCTCACTACTAACTTAATACCTACAACCTACAATTCATTTTAAACCCAGGTGAAGAGATATACCATCAAAATCTCCTGTCAGAATATGTTTACACTGTTTCAGATATATTTTTTTATATAAATACACACAGGCTTTGCGTGGAATTGCAGTTGATTAAATGTTCATAGATTAGCTAACTAGCAGCGAGTGCCATCATAACAATGAGGTATTGAGGAAGGGCATAACCTTATTAGCTAAATGTAGTTCACGGGTAGATTTCTACTAAGTGTTACTTATTTCTAAATGTGTGACTGTGACTGGTAATGAAAAATAATTCCTTGGCTTCTACTTCTACTGTACACACAACAGTCTTCAGGTTTATCACATCATATTAATTGTCCAGTTGTGGGGGCATCTTGATTTCTAGATGATAGAATGAACTGCAGTGCTTCCTTCCTTTCACTTTGTTATTTCACAATGCCCCTGCTATTTCTACAAACTCAAAGCTGACCTTGCAACAGTTGATGATTGCCCAGCTTTTGGAAACGAACACATTCTTGACACAATGAACACAACACAAAAGGACACATTGACTTTCAGGTGGGGTATTGGTGAGGTATTGGAACTTGCGATTCTATGGAGATGGAGAGAAATGTGAATTTCCACGGCTTTCTATTTGAACTCGATGCATGTTTAGACGGAAACCACAAAGCCGATCCCAAAGGTATTCTGCTTCAACATTCTGAAGTGCCGGCGATCGGTGTAACCGGTTTATATTCACGCCCGAACAAAAGCAGAATACGGTCACCGTCTTTTAGGATTCCGGACACTTCCACTGCTACAGGGATTCGGTGTCTCCCGCCCGCCTGGCGGTTCCTTTGTGAGCACTGTAAATTGCTTGAGTTTATCAGCCGTGTTATGGTAATAAGAGCACGCAGTGGGGGTTGGTCTCCCTCCCTCTCCTGGGGGAGCCAGGCTGGATGAAGGGCCTCCACCACACTGGACAGCCAGGCACACCTTTCTTCAGTGGCACGATGACCTGGGTGCACAAGGTTTTCTGGCCCACTTTTCCACACTATCTTGTAGAGGCAATTTTATTGGGATATTGGGATATTTTTGGGTCCTCAACATTTGGGTTCCTCAACAAGTTCTGTCCAATGTATTAATAAATCCTGTCCTATTATAATTCAAACCTGGGATGTAGCATTAATTTACTGTAATTTACACGTTATTATATTTGATAAAATTCTACTTAATTTACACATACTTTTAAAATTATACATACAATTTTAATTTAATTGAACCTGTAGCATGTAATTTTGGTAGACTGTAGTAAGCAAAAATAACGAAATAAATTAGAAATAATCTTCAATTGTACATGAACTTTGCATGAACCCCTGTGTGGTAGCATATGATAGTCAGTTCCTATTTTCACAATAAAGCCCACTGGGCACTTTGTACAGGCTGTGATCTGTGCAGAACAGAATACCACATTTGACGTGCTTGTGCTTAGAGAAATTCTGCAAGGATGGCTGTAGGGTCAAGTGGCAGCTCTTCTCAACATCTCCCCCCCAAACACACTTACCGCAGGCCTGTTAGAGACCAGCCAAGCAGTCGACGGGCGCATCACTGCCCCCTGGTGGTCGACCTTCCTGGCCCTGTGTGATCCATGGCCCTGTTCTGTAGCTTCTGTTCTAAAATGCTTCCAGCCCTGAGAGCTGATTGCTCAGCCAGCATTCCTAGTAGTGCTGATATTAACAATACTGCACTACCAAAGGTTCATCATGTACATCGTTTTAACATCCTCAGACCTTCCACAAACATAAACTTCCTAGATGAATGTTGTAACTCCCGTTACCGTAGTAACGGAAAAAATGTAGCCAGTGGAAGGATACACCACATAATCCATTACATTGTTCTGTATGGAAAGGTGATGGACTAAAAATGTGGAGTGATGTTTTTTAGTTTTTTTAAAGCAACTCAAACCTGTGTTTTATCATAAATATCGGTATGGTCAGGGGTTTGCCAGCTCTCCACATGCTGTGCCTAACAACGCCCCCTAGCTGTGCCGTTATTCATGATATGGCCTGGGTTTATGCTCCGTATCCCTTTAATATCATCGCCCTGGACCACAACAAACCAGCAAAGACTTGTTGAGCCCTGGCTGGTCCACCGCACTGCCACTATGACAGAGTGGCCCTGTGACCCCATACGAGCAAATGGACAGAGTCTGTCTGGGAGCCCAGCGTGCGTTCCCCTGCATACCGCGTAGCATTTCGAATGTTTCCAGTGAGAAACTGAGTCGCTTTTGATTCACCGCCTCTTCATCATGTTGTGGTTGTCATGGTATCGAAAGACACTGGGGGCATGGGAAATCAAAGCGTACGTTTAAAAATAGCACAAAGAAAACTATAGGTAATTAAGGTTGATATTAATTAAACCTGCCCATGTTGAGGGACATAATCCTGTTATTTACTTCCAAACCTCATCTGTTCAGCTTTATTTTTCTTTGCAGAAGATTAATGACCACAGTAAATTGGAACGTTGGTTTTAGGTGAGGGTACCCCATGTTGTTTATTGGAAAATGAGACTGCATGTACGGGATATGGGTGTAGCTAACATGAAGTTTTAGGGCCTTATTGATCTGAACTTTGGTTGAAGTTTGGAGTTAGTGATTGATAGCCTGGTACAGTTCCCCATCAGGGGCATTGGTCCAATCACTGCACCTAAAAAATGGATGTATACTTTGGGGTAAAGGGGCAAGTTTGTCTTTGTGTACTGATATGTCACGGTCATGTCTACGTCTCTGAGTCTTATGTTGAAGGGACATAAAGTGGTTTGTGCCAGCTGTGACCTGACGTGTTCATTTTGGACTGAGAGCCGGTGACTGAAACGGCCATGGCATATGGTTTACATCGTTTCCATGCCCATCAAGCCATTCATGCTGCCAGAACCCTTCATGCACTCAAGTGTCTGTATTATTTTGGCGGTTATCTGAAAAAAGAGATTTGCATAGCAATTTTCTTCTGCTACCTTCTAAAGATGAGCATCCGCAGAACATTGAGTGAAACTCGTACAGCCCCTTCGCTATGCTACTGTATCACAGTTCCATCCGCAACATTCATGTGCACCCTTGTTTTGATTTGTTATTTCAAATCAAACATTCCCCCCCAACCGTATAAACAAACTCGTATACCTCGATTGAGAAAACACTCCTGGAAGAACATTGCAGGATACAGACAGATTTTATTCGGCTAGAACAATCAACACTGACAATAAAACATTTGCAACATTTGCACTGAGTAGCCTACTGAAAAATTAATTGCTAAAGTGCCACGAGGTGATGGTATTTTTACTCTGCTCTAAATGCAACATTAATTTAATTGGTCTCCTCATAACTTTGCAATGGGTGTTATATCCAGCATCTAACCAAGTGCGTGTTCTAGCTTAGCTAACATTAACTGGCCAGGCTGCTGCTTGGAAAATATAACACTGCTAAAATCTGGGCTGCTACCGCTTGCTATGTGGTGAGTTTCCTCTGTCATCGTTTCAGAGAATAAGGGTTGAGTTGTCAATCATGTGTTGATCCTACTGTGATGGCTGGAAACACCAACAAGTGTCACCATGAGCCACCATAACAGCTTCAATGCACCTTGGCATAGATTCTAAAAGTGTCTGGAACTCTGTTGGAGGGATGCAACACCATACTTCCACAAGAAATTACTTTTTTTGGTGTTTTGTTTGATGGTGGTTGAAAACGCTGTCTCAGGTGCCTGTCCAGATTTCTCCCATAAGTGTTCAATTAGGTTGAGATCTGGTGACTGAGACGACCATGGTGCATGGTTTAAATTGTTTTCATGCTCATCAAACCATTCAGTGACCACTCGTGCCCTGTGGATGGGGACATTGTCATCCTGGAAGAGACCACTCCCATCAGGATAGAAATGCTTCACCATAGGATGAAGGTGATTACTCAGAATGGCTTTGTATTTATTTCTGCTTACTGTGCCATCTCAGGGATTGAGTGGACCTAAACCATGGCAGGAAAATGCACCCCACACCATAGCAGAGCCACCAGAACCCTTCATTTACTCAAGTGTTTCCTTTATTTTGGCAGTTACCAAATATCAAACATTTAAACAATACTATTGACATGGTATACAATTTTTTTCTTTTTTTGTCGTTTTTTCCCCCCTTGCTTTTCCCGGACAATGAACGGAGCATACACTTGACCTAGTTTCCATACACTGCACACGAATGGATATTTACTGAGCAGTTCATTTTCAGGAATATGCTAATGACAGGAAGCCCTCCGAGAACAGAACACGCAGGCTTGGAGTAAAAAACCCTTAAACAATGCGACTGATGTGCAACTTGAAAAAGAGAGTTAAAGAGAGCAGGCTCATTTGCTCTTGCTCGCTGAGACTCATTGGCTGGCATTTCTGACCTTCTACCACCCCTGGAGGATAAACGTTGTTACTGCGGGAGCCGCTCAGTTGGCCAGTCAGTCTATGAGACGCTAACGCAGGGGTGCACGACGAGGGCCGACCAAATTCTGCTCTCAGTTAGTTAATTAGCCCCAGTCATGCATTTGATTTGGCCTTTTTGATAAATTCAAGAGCTACAGCTGGACACTGCACATGCATCCTTGGTGAAAACGTTTTACTGTGGTCCGATATAGGAGGGGACCAGTGTTGGTGTATACGGTTGTTTAGAAAATTAAGCCAGGGTGATTGGCTTGAACAAAAGGCAGCATACACACCGGCCCTCCAGGTCTGGAGTTGTGCAGCCCTGCACTAATGTTTCTAGGGCTGCTTCCTCCATTTGAAGGGGAAAGATTATTCTGAATTCGTACTGACATGGTTTCCCCAGCTACTGATGTAAAGGCAATCGTTGTCCCACGATAGCAACGAGAGGCAGGCGAAGTCGGATAGAACAGTGCCGCTATCAAAGCCAGGGTGTGGCTGTGCTCTCTCTCCCTCTCTCTCTCTCTCTCTCTCAGCACCATTCATTCAGAATCTGTGGCTCAATGCCAGCTTGCAGATTGCGGCGTTCAGATGCCAAAAGTATTGCTTGCATCTGTGTCGTAAGAGGCAGAAAATTGGACTGTTCAGGAGCGGAATGGGGTGGCACTCTGTGTTATTTCCCCTGGACGGGGTCCAGTGGAACCAGCAGCCCCGAGCGCTGTGCTCCAGCTAACGGCTGGCTCTGTGTGTATGTGTGTGTGTGTGTGTGTGTGTGTGTGTGTGTGTGTGTGTGTGTGTGTGCAAAATAAATATACAAATAAAATATGTAGCATAAAAAGTGGATGCAATCTACATACGAAATGCAATTAGCAACAACACATAATAATAAATACATAATAAAAAGCACATTCATACATTTTAATAATTTGACCATCTTAGATATGGTTTGTTTTGGAGGCCATGTTCCAGTGGTCACCATCTGGTTTACTTTCATATGATGAGTGATCTGTGTCTTAATTAAACATTTATGCTGTGTATGTTTGCGTAAAGCAGGTGGGCATGTACGCAATCCAGGACGCAGTGCGATTACGCACACTGTGACTCTGACTTTGGACAGCATGCACTGTCCTATATCTGTCTATGCATGCGATTAAGAATTGTGCTGCTACGAAACAGCGCTTCACACACACACGCCTTCATATGGTCCACGTAAGACTGAGCTAACACAAAACAAGTCATCTGAACCTACGTAAGGCGGTAGTCTGGCGTATTGGTTCGCGACCTGGGCTTGTAAACGGTAGGTTGCGGGTTTGACTCCCCCCATTTTTTGCTATCCAGCCATATAAACAGATTGTCTGTAAAATGCAAAAAGCGGGAGCGGCTGTGAATAATGGCGCCTGCAAAGCAAATAAATGGTAACAATAATACGGGATGATGTTCAGAAGCTTTCACGGCCACCTGTTCCCGGGCTGCCGCGGAACGCACAATGCATCATGCTTTGTGTCAGCCGATGTCACCCATACTCTGCCACGGAGGAATCTGAATGCCGCCGTGTGTATTGGTTCGCACGCCACTGCTCACACGGGTCTTTTGTCACATTTTCTATCTACATTATACCTCCTGATGAATCTGTTCTGCCACAAAACATGCACGCAAACCGCTATTGGCAGCTGTGTAATGATGTTCAGGCTGTGTCATTAACCGCACAAAGAAAAATAAATACATAAATGCATGAATAAATGAATGAAATGTCAGCTGGGATAACTGACATGTGCATTGGGTTGCTACGCTGTGGTGAAAAGCATTATCACGCCGATGGATGTTATCAAAGGGACGTCGGGACTGGGCTCGTGTCCAGACGATCGTGGGACGCTGGTTCGATTCCCGGGGAAGGGACACGGGCGTCGTAGCCTTGAGCGAGGTGCCTCGCTCGGCCCGCTTAGGGGAATGCACAAAACGACGATGTGTAAACATGCAGCGTATGCGCTCGCCCCTGGCTAGTGATCGTAGTCAAACAGCAGGGCGACGCCGCGAACATGCTACTGGTCGTGTTTGCTGGGAGTCCTCCTGGAGAAATGGCCCCGGGGCCCCGTGGCTGCGGCAGGAGCACGCGGTTTAGCCGCTGCCCAATCGAGCCGAGCGGAGGTTCACACCGCGCGCACGCGGCTCTGTTCTCCTGAGCCCCAATTAAAGCCTTTCAATCAGTCGCCAAGCACAATTTCAGCTGGGCAACATCCAAACTTGTGTGTGTGTGGGAGGAGTGTGAGCATGCATGTGTGTGTGTGTGTGTTTATATGTGGGCGGGGTGGGTGTGGGGGGGGGGGGGTGGAGTTGGACACAGACAGCTGGCCAGAGCAGTCAACAGCCAGTTAGAGCTGAGCAGAAGGCTGGGAATAGATCTGTGGGCCTACTTAAAATGTAGGATTTGGATGGGTGAGCTATGCTTCCTGGAAAACTGTTTTGGACAATAGTAACCTATATCCGTAGTTGTTGACACACTACAACTTCCAACTTAACACATTTTCTTTTCATTATTTATTTCTTATGGGTAGAAATCTTATGTATTTCTTATGGGGGGGGGGAAGGGGGGACTCAGTCCCTCATTTACTGAAATGTTGCCTTTATTTTGGCAGTTACCTGTATATATATATATTTATGTATTTATTTTTGCTGTTCTGCTAATACTATGCATTGACTGGACAGTGTCCCACTCTTCACAGAGATAATTGATGATGTATCACATCCATGGCTATCTGGCTCATTTACCTCAGAGAGAGGGCCCAAATGTATAGCAGTGCCTCAAGGTGAGCAAACAGCAGGAGCCAGGGAGCGGCGCTGGGACGTGAGGCTTCCTGAAGCCCATAACGGGCGGAGCTACCGTGTGCTGTACCTCGCTGAACCAATCAAAAAAGAAAACGGCAAAACGCCATGATTTGCTGAAACCAGTCAGTCTCTACACTTGATTGTCTGACACAGGGGTCCCCAATTAATTCTCACGGCGGGCCACTTTCAACGAATGGCATGAAGTCACGGGCCAAGCAATACGTTTCAATATATTGTACTCCACAAGTGTGTTTTTAAGAGCAGGCTACAATGTCCAAAACGACAAAACCTGACAGTGTAACCATCGTATATATGTATTTTCATGTACATGTTTACGCAATGTATGTGTTTTAGTGAGCGTTGTTCATTTTGTATTTGCAGGGAGAAGAAAAGTTTGTGATCATGTCCAAGTTTCGCCCTGCAGTGCCTTAAGGATTTACAGTGGGAAGCAACAGCTCAGTGATCAATGAGAGAACTGGTAGCTTAGCTCCGGTTAGTCCAATGTCCATTTGCAGATACAGAAGATTGTCAGCAGAGAAGTACAATTGGCTCACTGGAGAATTTTTATTTCGGAAAAATGTGCAGACAGATTTCAATAGGAGTGTATCAAGTACTCTGCGAAACTGCATTTGTTACAGATATGGCTAGTTCTCCGGTCATGAGTTCTAAATTAATAATTTAGCATATCATCCTCACTCTTTGGGGAAAAAAAGGCTTAATGCGTAATACCAAACACTACTATTCACAGTACAGGAAGAGTCTGAAAAACACACACGGACACAAACACACACACACACACACATATATATTCTCGAGTTGCTCTCTTTTTACAAGAGCTCACTCAGGTACCCACCATAAACACCGGTAAAAACTGTGTTTGGAACATGCATTTTATAAGGGAGTTTATTTATTTATTAAAAATGCACAATTCTCATGACTATATTGTTACTAACTGAACAGCCAGAATGTGTAGAGACTGATAAGGGAAAAAATAATAATGTGATTAAATATAAATTTGGGAAATCGACGGGTGGCGAGGAACATTGTAATAAAACAATGGCTCTATGTGTGCCTCGATAAGCAGTGTATCAATTAGCAACTGAGAATTAAGTGGAAATAACCTGGTTTTCTCACAGGCACAGCTACCTAATTCTGTTGTTTTCAGCCGATGCGCGGAGCACTGCACGCCACTTTGAGGAACGGTCGCTGGGGGACCCCTGGAATGTTGACGCTAGAGTAACAACATCATTTTAGCGTTAGTTTTTTTGTTATGAACCAATTGCATGCCTGCTTTATGTTCTGCGCTGCAGGTGATGTGGACTGCCTGGCCAGACCTATGGAAGCACCCACAGGGGGCGTGGCTTCCTCCAAATAGAAATGCCAAATCTACATTTTCACCTGGTCACCTGGGTGACAACCACCGTCGTCCAGCAGGGGGCGATGGTGATGACCTCTTTTGATGGGAGCGTCACAAAGCATGTTAATGCCCACAGGTCACGTTTTCTTCTCTCAAGGGCCTTTGCTTGAAGTACCACTGCCATCTGCCCGGCTCAGCGGCTCTCGCCGTAGTGTGCATATGGGGACCGGTGCTTGCGAGGAGAAGGTTGTGGGTTCACATCCCGGATGGCCCATTGTCACTGTATCCTTGAGCAAAGCACTTCCCTTTAATTATTTCAGAGAAAGATAGTACCCAGAAATAAATCATAACGTTGCATGAAGTGACCGCTTGGAAAATATCCTCGTGTAGTGTGATATATAGTTGTGACCGAACGAAACCTCTCTCCCTTCGTTCGGTGGGAGACCGTAATCGCCCTGTCGTCTGTCCTCGTTGAAGCCGCTAATTGGCTTTCTTAGTTTTACCAACGTGTTGCCAAATAGTGCTCTCAAAGCGCTTAACCCGAAGATAATTAGATGAGATCAAACGGGAAGACGCAACAGAATTATTCAACGTCACCACATACACTGTGCACACATCCCCTGGGTAGAAAAATAAATCATTACTGTACAAATTAAGAACCTCTTATCTCAATATCTTAATCTAATATTACATTTGTTAGGACTGAAATCACTGAATCTCGTCCCGCGACCCCTATGGATCACAACTCATGGACAAATTAGTATCCATACTGGAGAGCCCCATGCATTTAAAGCATGTTTAATGCCCTCCTGACATCGTCCATGCAGCGGTCCGTCAGGGCAAACGTTTCAAAATGCGCCCCTTCTTCACGTGATCAATGCAAGTCTATGTCTAATGCCTCGAATTCAATCGGGTAACAGCCACTTTATAGGCGGTTTAGGCGCTCACTGATGTATTCATAAAGCGCCGGTTGAGTAATGAGAGGAAGGAGGTTATTTGCCGTGCCCGTACTCCTGCTTATAATAGGGTATTCTCTTAGGTGCCGCTAAATTGCAGGAAAAAAATGGAGCTGATGCCATTTGCATTTTTTGTTTTCTCCAAGGGATCCTCTCGAGAAACCTTCAATGCCAAGAAAACTAATCTAAGCCCAGGGAAGATTTATGGTTATGCTTCTTGTTTTTTTTTTTTTTGTTTTTTCCTTATTTTAATCTGCAAAGCTGCTTAGGCCTTAGCATGTATTAATACTATTATTATTAATATTATTATTATTATTATTATTATTATTATTATTATTATTAATAATAATAATAATAATAATAATTTAAATGTTATGTTAAAAAGTACATTCCATATTAAATTCATGTAATGACATTTACATTTTTTTAATTGATCAATTATTATGTGTTTTGTTTTAAGTTCCCCTGTTTCCCTCACCGGATTTGCACTTTCCACAGTGGTGGCTGTCAGTCTACAGAAGCCCTTGGTCATTTGGCCTGCCAGTCATCTAAGGGCAGGTTATTTTCCAGGGGATTCACTACATAAAATTAAAACACTTTACATTACCATTGCAGAATAGATTGACAATGAGCCTCGTAATCCCTCTACAAATGATAGGAGAGAGGACAAGTGTACCTACATCACGCACGCCCTGGCATTTCTCAAATATACTGCCTGTGCATGATACTAATACCAAAAAAAGACAGGCAATATAATGAATACCTAATGTTATCCTTCCACTTTATGTGTTTCACTTTAGTGACAATGGAAAATAGGCTATAAATCAAGTTCGGCACGGAAGTTAATCAGTTCCGACATACCTAGGAGATGACCACGGCAAGCGTGGATCCCTGTCACTCTCCTGATATTCCCTCATTATCATCTGAAACCGAGGTGTCATTCACTGTCGCCTTGACTACGCGCCGCGATCATCGCCCCGTCACTGTACATCGCACTTCCCGCGGCGCACGCACTGCGTCCTCCCGGCACGGACGACTGACCGATCGCTGATCGCTTTTCGCCACGAGAACCAGCCTCATGTTTATTCATGATCTACCAGACCTGTCACGCACACTGATGAGCAAAAACACAATGTTCACCTTACATGTGTGTAAAATCAAATGGCACACCCATATGGCAGGACCGTGTTCTGTAGGCTACTGCATGGAATTAACTTCATTTTATTTATAAAAAAAAAAAGGCAAATATGCAAGAAAAGAAAATACAACAAGATAAAAGATCAGTCCTTTAACAAGAACTAATTAAGGAACGATTATATTTTTTGAGATAAACGGTGTGCAGTGTAACAGGTGAGATAAAAACAAAACATTCTCTCACCATCCCACCTGTCGGTCTTCTCTCCCTAATCAGCCCGAGAGTTGCTGGGGCGGGGCTATTCGGGGGAACGGGGAAGTGAGGATGAGTATGGAGGGGTGAGGGAGGGGCACTCTGGACCAGCTAAAAAAGCAAGGCCTCATAAACACACCCTTAAAATAAACCATGACCTTGCAAAAAAATTATAATAATGAAAATAGTAAAGCAGGGACTGATTAGTCTTTTCCAAAATAAGATGAATTGTTTTTTCATTGCCCTCTATGGCTGATTTATTTCATAATTGGCTTATTGGTAACATTATGCTCCTATGAAGTAATACATAAATACATAAATAAACATACATACATTGCTTAGCAGGAGCAAAGGGTTAGATTGGATAATACGTATGGTGTCATTGAGCATTGTGTGGAAACGTGGCTCTCAGTCACTGTTGTTTATTTATTTATGTTCCCCCGTATATCACCGACTGTACCCTGCTCTTGTCTCACCTCAGATGTGAGTGAGATGCCCTTTTAACCACCGTTTGGAGGAGAGACGCATTTCTCACTAGTGACACCGGTAGGTGCCTAGCAAGTCACTAGGGGGCGCTGTGCAGAATAGATGAGCCCATATTCACATCCCAGGACTTAATCAGTCAGTTGAACTGATGCTTTAATCTTATGCAATTTTGCTGTATGGCAAATGATTACTTGGGAAAGAGTTTACAATTGATCATATTATAGACTGACGATGTGGCCATAATTACTGAAAGTGCAGACACGTGGTCACTGAAACTAAAGCATTTGTTGAAAATGAATAATTCAAAGACAAATGCAATGGCAGTATGCCAAACCTGTATTGTGTTCATAAGATTAAGGCAAAATTGTGAAAGAACTTAATCACATGTTATCAACAACCTTACTTGATCAAGAGATTGGCAGTGACAAAAACTAGCATGCAGTTTCAGTTTTCTGGATTCGGGTGTTAAGCTAACTAGGTTAAAAACTGCTAATGAAAAATCGTAACTCTCGTTGCTTAGTAACCAAATGGATGCAAGTAGTGGACGGATACACCGTATTGTCCATTAAAGTCGTATGCTGTAAATAGTCTCGTCCTTTTTTCTGATGTCTCTTTTATTAACGTGATATGGCACTCAAACCCATGTCACATCATGAATAACAGCACAGTTAGGGGGTTGCCGGCACTTTATTTTGCATTCTGCCTAACGACACACTTTAGCCATGGTGACATTCATGACATAGCATGGGTTTGAGTGCCATATCGCTGTACCATAGTGAGGGCCCGGCCTATGCTCATGGCAAGGGGTTTTACCTGCTGAGCCACTTGACACCAATCAAGTGTGTCTGTTTTCTATTCAATCCAGTCTCGTCCCAGTAAAATTCTCAACAATGGCAAAAACATAATGATTTCTAAGATGAAAATGTGATTCTACGCAGAGAAAAGGTGGGCTATGCTTTAACAGAACATTCAGACCTTTCTTAAATTGTTGTCATATTGATGGGGACATATAAGTATATCGGTTATCTTGACAATGCACTGTACATTCTGAAGAATCAGCCAAATTTGTGATCATCATTCTGGGTATGAAACATTCTGAAAGCATGCACGAGTAAGTTTTCCAAACAAATAACGCTCATTTTGCACAGCTCATTTTTTTAAATGTGTCTATTTTCTATGAAATGCAGTCTTGTTTCAGTAAAATTCTCAACAATGACAAACACATAATCATTTCCAAGATTAAAATGTGATTCTACACAGAGCAAAGGTAATATATGCCATTTATCATTTATGCTTTTATACAAAGCGACTCACAGTAGTGAATGCATACATTTTTCAGTATATGTGGTCCCAATGGGAATCTAACCCACAACCTAAGCATTGTTAGCACCATGCTCTACCTACTGAGCCACACAGAACCACACAAAGGTGGGCTGTGCTTTAACAGAACCTTCAGGCCTTTGGTAAATCGTTGTCATATTGATGGGAACATATATGCCATGGGAGGTATATTGGTTATCTTGACAATGCAGTGATTCTGAAGAATCAGGCAAAATTGTGATCGTCATTCTGGGTGTGAAACATTCTGAAAGCATGCACAGTTTTCCAAACAAATAATGCTCATTTTGCACAGTGATGATACTGATTCTCTTTTCTTGTAGACTGATTCTTAAATAATTCCACTCAGAACCAACATACCATGAGGTCCCATAAAGTATACAGTACATATAAAGTATAAAAGACAAACAACAACAAAAGGTCAATCTGGTTCAGACCACATTTTATTGGAGACTGGAGATTGGAAATCAAGCAAAATGCATGCATGATGGAAGTACAGAAGTGCTGTAATATTAAGGCCTGGCTTTTAAGCGCCGTGGCATCGCGAAGACGGTAGGTACAGTACGTATGCACTCTTGCAGATAAATGGCTACCGTACGTAGTTCAGCAAAATAAAGACGAGGGACCCACTGGTATACAGTGACGGATTGCAGCGTGTTGCATTTTGATGAATGTGGCTTGCTCTAATAGTGAAGTCTCACAGGGGGCTTTAACGCCAAGTTGGTCGTGAAAACGCGGAGGAACCTCCAAGGACACCAGCGCAGGCGGGGGTACTGCACACGGAACGTTCGTGGAACATTACCATAACCTCGCTGCATAAAACATGCAACCGGGCACCTGGGGCCAAGTTACTGGAACGCAGATCTGCACTGGAAGAGTGAACTGTGCTGCTGCTGCTGCTGCTGAGGCCTCGCGCAGGTCACTCACACATTTCATATTTCATCATGACCCGCTTGCTTTTATTCTCTATTTTACAAAACTACTACTACTACTGTTACTACTACTACAGCTACTCTGCTCTGTCTGTCCAGTAGGTAGAGCATGGCGTTAGCAACGCTTAGGTTGTGGGTTCAATCCCCACTGGGGCCACATATACTGAAAAATGTATGCATTCGCTACTGTAAGTCGCTTTGTATAAAAGCGTCTGCTAAATGGCATATATTATTATTATATTATTATATTACTATTGCTACTACTACTGCTACTACTACTACTACAGCTAATATTGCTGCCACTACTGCAACTACTGCTACCACTACTACTACTACTACTAGTATTAGTAATATATTATTATTATTATTATTATTATTACTATTATTTATTAACAGACTACAGTATAACAGTTTCAAAGAACAAATAGGCGTGCGAGAGATAGTTATTATTGAATTGTCATTTTTTTCATCAAAAAGTACATTTCTGTAATGCAAGAATGGTAAGCCTTGAGAAGCAAATGTTGTTTGGTATTTGCTCTGCTGTTAGCAGCGTGACACCGTTGCATTGAGACCAATGTGAATCACTGTGTGTACCAGCATGTATTTATTCATTCGACCCCCGCCCCTGCCATGGAATGCCATGTGCCACACAGAAGGGCATGCAAGCATTGCTGCTAGCAACTCTAGCTGGCGAGATAAATTGCTGTGCCATACACACGGGGCAAACTAATTACTTTGGAACCTGTCTTCAATGCTCAGAGCATTTCAAGCCCCTCTTCCAAGGTACTGAATGGATGAGACATCTTGATAGATTGTCATTGGAAAGCTGAACATGTTACCCTGTTGCTGATTATTAATGTTAAATTAAGTTCAAGGATGACAGATTTAAATTATATATCTCTTACCACTGACCCTCTGCAATGCCACCACAATATATATATGCACACACGCACACACACACACACACACACACACACACAATTCAGTGCCCTGACACACAGTAACTTTACATTACGGAGCTTGGAAATGCATTACAGCAGCCCCGTGCCCATGAATTAAAGCCGTAGACGCATGGTTACATGTTCCTTATCCTCTGTGGCACACAGTTTAATTGAAAGCGCCAATGACCTTGTGCACATTCTAGGGTAAGGATACCAATATTTCCCTGTCCATTATGCTGTTTATTCATCACCGCCACGTTGACAAAAAATGAACTGTAATATGATTTCACCCTTATTAAATCAACGTGTACGCGTTATAGGTACAACGTCGCGATGGGCCACGGATAGATGTATTTAATTAGCTCATCTTGACAGGTTGAGAGTTTGAGGTTACGGATCCATTCTCTGCCGCTGTGAATGGGTCAACTCAATTTCAGCTCCATACAAAAATCTGCTCAAGCCTCGTTTGAAGTCAGTGGCTTAAAGTAATGCAAATGACAATCTGAAATTGCATGTCTAACTGTGTAAAAGTTAATATCGTGTAGAAATGATAGAAGTTTTTCACCTGGCTAAACCCGTTTTTTCCTCATATTCATCCCAGCCCACGGCCGCCTGCAGTTTCCCTCGGATTTCTGCAGGAATTTTCTGCATCTTGCCTCGTGTTTAACTCCACCACGGTTGCTTTCCCAGCCGCGGAACGGCTTCCCCATCTCGAATCTGCCTATGAACTAAAAAGTGACAACTCTTATAGCGCGCGAGGCTGCCAGAGATGACAGCTCATTATGGCGAAGGATTTACAACCTTTTTATAGTAATAGCGTTTAAAATCTCACACTGTCCCAGTCCCTTCCAAATGTGGCTGTGCATTTGGGTACAGGGGGGGGGGGGAAAGACTCGTATTAAATAAACGCTCAAAAGTATTGAGACCGACTGGCATGGACGACGCTGATAACTGCCGGTCAGCACAGCTGTCACCTCCATTGGCAGAGGCGACCGGGGGGAAAATGGTGCTGGGGCTTATTTTGCAAGAGATTTGAGCAACTTTATTTTGCCCAACTTTTAATTCGATCTTAATGAATGCCTGTGACCGTAACCTTTTTAAACCGAGGGAGCTGGAGCGTGCATTTACCACTTTTCGATTCCGGGTCTGGACGGATCAGAGGCGCCATTCGATTTGCCGTGTTACCCGGTGCGCGCGGGACGGCGCGAGGACACACCGCGGGCGGACGTTTCAAACGCGGTATCGTGCTTCTGAAAGTGCAGTGCGTGGGGCGCCGCTGAAGTAACCGGAAAGCTCGAGCGATTAAACAATCTCCCGACCTCGGAACTTTGTGTTCCGCTTTGATAAGTGAAAGTAATGAGCTGAGCTGTTAAGTTTTTAAATTACTGAGAGGAGAGCAATCAGATGGGCACCAGCGATCACCTCGAAGAACGAGAAACAAGGTCGTTTTCGTGTTTTATCAGCGATAATGAGAAACCACCTCGCTCTGCATCTCGGAACGGTGTGCCCATCTTAACCCGGGGTTCGGCTGAGTGATGCTTAGCTGCTTTAAGAGCGTACAGGCACTGCTTGTTCTTCGCACTGATCTGCACAATGGAACAAATCGGTCGAGCACCAGCGCTTTGGCTGAAATTGGCTCCAACCCCGTCATTGGGCTCGGCTTTCCACTGCAGGCGTAACAGAGTTGGTCTTCGAACCGAGGATCCCGACGTAACAAGAGACAGGACTAGCTTGCCGAGCTAAAGACCCGAGTCCCCGGCCAAGGAGCGGAACTGCAAAATGCGTCTCAGCGAATAACCAGAGGCAAAACACTCGCGCTGAGATCCTCATATTTTAAATATCCACCAGCACGTTCTCTCCCCCGTCTACAACTGCTCCCGTAGTTCATATTTTAATTAGACTTTATATTGTATATTAATTAAATTCTTCAATGGAACACAGTTAAAGGAACATACCTATATTTATAGCAAGACACGTAGGAGGCGTAAATGCTCTGATTTATTTAGGTGAAGCAGCTGTTGTACAAGCAGAACACCTCAGCAGGAAGCTCTGTCTATCAAACAGTCCTTAACACCAGCGCATGCACTTCCTGCTGGTGAGAGGACTCATAAGGGAAAAAAAAAAAAAAAAAAACAACAACTAGATCCTAGTCCTAGATCAGTATTCTATCAAAATCAAACTTAACGACCTCCCGGGTGCTGTAGCGGTAAATGCGTCTGACCGGAACACATGTTGCCCACTGCGACCGGGGTTTGATTCCTCTGGCCGGGAGTGCCACTAGGGGGCGGCAATTGGCTGTCTGCCCCAGGGAGGGAGGAGGGAAGCCGATATGAGCTCGCTGCGTGTAAGAGTGGTTCTACGCGTACTGGAGTCTAAATGTACCTGGCATGTTCCAGCTTGGAGAAGGCCTTTGTCACTACCGGTCTCAGGACTACGGCAGCGAGCAGTAGGGCGGGGGGGGATAGTCAACATGAAAAGAGGGTATAATCGGCTACTAAATTGGGAGAAAAGGGGGCAAAATCTGAAACAAATCTTTAAAATAATAATAATAATAATCTAGATGAACTGGATACAAGTAGTTGGAACAAAACACCGCACATCCAGTGCATTGTCAGGTACAGGGCTGGACCACACTGTTTTAGAAATGTCTAGACTCTGAAATGTGTTCACGTTTGAGAAGAAGTCAAAACTTTTTTTTTCTCTGCTGGAAAACCGGGGGTCTCTACTGAGAATATTTTTACGGCCAAAGACCATAATCCTCATTTTGTCTCGGTTGCACCGTAGACAGTTTGATTTAGTGCACTTCTCTGTGCCTCGGGGGCACGTCGGACTTTAAGTCTCTGGGGCAACTTGGTGATCAGCAATATTTCATCCGGTTTCACTGACACATAGAGGTGGATGTCAATCACACAGTTACAGTTGAACAGCAAAAATTGTTTGTGCGTCCTGCAGTATTATAGTGAGCATCTCGTGCAATCTCATATTCTTACTACATTATGTACATACAATTACCCACGGTGTATAAAACTGACAATAGCGGCTATGTTTCTGATATTTCCCCCTCTCCCGCGCGTGATGAAATGCATTACTTACGGGCACGTTGGGACACCGGCAAGGCGAAAAATGAATTTATTTATATTTCACAGTCAATCATGTCGAACACAACACGCAAACTGAGAACCGGTTAGCTATCGGTAAACATTTTGAATCAGAATAGGGATCTGTAGCCCTGTCAAAAAAAAGGGGGAAAATAAATGAAAATGTGCTGACGAGACGCAGGGTGGCTGGGCGTAGAGGACGATGGCAATCTTGCACGTGCCTTTTTGACATCGGATTTAACGAACAGGCGCTCACCACGATGGTTGCGCAGGGGAGGCGCGCCGTACGGCATGATGGAGATTCAGGCTGATGCCTATCGATTTGGGAAGTCAGGAATCGTGTCGATAAGCAGACAACCTACACGGGGAGGGGGAGTTTATATCATCACCGCAAAACCTCTTCTCCTTCTTCATCTCCTGCGACGTCCTCTTCATCGCGTCTGAATGACGCTGTAGTGCACGAACGGTGTGCTTATTTTCCGTAACGTTGCGAGGAGGTACAAACATCAAACATCAAACATCTCAGTGAGTTGGGCACAAATAATCTAACTCTGGCATAGATTTAGTACACGGCACTAATCTTCAGCATCTTCCATCGCCAGTAATGAGTAATATATTGACAGGCCACCAGCCGGGAGGGGGTCCAAAAGCAAAAAAATAAATAAAGGAAGAGCATCCATCAACTGTCATTTCATAATTGAATTGGCAGTCCTGGTTGTGCTGCACACAGATTCTAGCCCCTGAAAGAGGGTCCAGACAATCAATCGGCGGTAATTTCGGAGACAAGCCCGTCCGTTGTAAGCGATGTTGTGACAGGGGCGTTTATTTGTCATTCGCGCGACCGGCGCGACCGAACGCGCATCGATGCGTCCGCGTCAACATCGAGGATTCCTGCCACCTCCTGGCGTCCGTTGTGTCCGGCGCGACGGCTATCAGAGCGAACGCGCGAGCGGCGCCTCCTTTCACTCCCCCTCCCCGGTACGCCATTCGCACGAGGGGGCGAGCGGACGGGAGAGCGATCCGTGCTGGAACTCGCGCGGTCTGCAGCTTGGCCTCCCGCGTTCCGCCTCGTTAGCCTCTCTGGAGTCGTTAGGGTTCTGACGGCCCCGCCGCTGTCCACCCCCATAGCCCACCAGGGGGCCATAGCCCCAGAAGGGGTGGCATCAAGCTCTGCCACTGACATCAAAGCCTTTTCGCACGGCACTCATTACGGCACAGGGCGGGAAGGAGAACGAGTTCAGACAAACTTTATTGAGCACGCTGCCAACGGACGAGTCCACAGATCACAGAGATCTGATACCTGGCGCAGAAGAAAGAGGGGGCTAGTTATATTAGAGGGGGAAAAACGCTTCTCCACACCCCCGGTTTTGTCTGTGATATCCCACCGCAAGCACTTTAATTTTCAATTTTACTGCCAAGGTTGTTTTTATTCTTTTGTTCTTGAAAGGAAGTGAAATACTTGTTCTCAGAGCATCAGCGACATAAGAGTTTGTCATAGCCAGTCTCTAGTAGGACACAATTTATTCATTTGTACTTATTGTACTATGATACTACTGTCTTAATTTCAATTATAAGGTAGGTTCTTAGATGCTTTTCGATGCCACTGATGTGGAAAGCATATGATACAGATGTTACAATGACATGTACAATAAACTATTCAAATGACACAAGCAAATTGCTTATGATTATAATTCCCACTTCAAGGTCTGAACATGGTTCCTTTCAGAGCTTTTCTTGAGTGCATGTCTGCATCTCTCATATGCTTTCATTTTATTTAATAAGAGGGAAATTAGTTTAAAAAAACAACTTAAATGTATGTAGCAAGTGAAGATAAAAGTCAATAAAACAAAATAACAATGCATTAAATTACTGATATAAAATAAATGGCACAGTTGATTTGAATAAAACCTTTTGCAGGTTTGCTAGAGATTAAATATAAATGCCACCACCTTTTCATATTTATGTATAATACAATTTTGCAGTATTACTGAGCTTATTTTAGACATGTCCCTGCAGTGTAAGAGACTGCGGGTTGTGTCGAGGATAAATCGGTGCCTGCAGGTGTTTGGATGGAGTCATTTTGGGCCTAACACGGCATCACACGCTGGTGCACTTCCCTCCGAAGGCCTTCCGATCCAGTTTTGGGTGTAGAGTTCGGAACATATTCTTTCCCTGCACTAATGTGGCACAGGTTTTTTATTATTATTTTGTTTTACCTTCCTACCACCCTTTTATTCCAAAAAACCTAAACAAAACCCCACACTTTCCCGAATGTGTACATTTTAATTGCCCGTCAGGGTACAATTTGGATCTGACGAGGACGGTTGTCGGTTGAGCCAAAATTTCAAACGCTTCTCCTCTTCCGGAGGGAGACGGGGAGGCACGAGAGCGAGCGTTCCAAAAATACGCTGTCGATCGTCGGGCCTGACTGTGTCGCTGCCAACGCGACGCCGAATCAAAACCCGCCGGCGCTGACGCCGCTTACGAGCTGCGATCGCAAAACAGGCTCGCGAGAGAGGGGGGGTAATGTGCTAGTTATCGCGTTCCAAAATGTGTTATCTCCGTAGGTGTAATGAGGGAAATTCTTCACAATGGACCCAGTCCTCTGTCTAATGCATTGTGCATGGGTACACAGTCTAGTTTGCGTGCATTGTGTTCGTTAGATGTGGAAGGGGAGGGAATTGGTGGAAATGTGGAATGGGAGGCAAGTCTGACATGTTGGTCACAGGGATATCAATGAGTGTTTGACATCTTCATTTTTACATTTTACATTTTAAGCATTTAGCAGACGCTCTTATGCGACTTACAAGATGTGTCTTAGGAACAATCATAGGCGAGAAGTGCAGGAATGATCATTGCAGGCATCAGCATACCACACCTGTAACACCTATAACACCAGGAAGGAAAAGGTTAGTGTTTTTTTTTTTTTTTTTTTTTTGGGGGAGTATAGTGTTGAACAAGTAAGCAGTTGGTGAAGACAATTTAGCTAGATAGTTCAGCAGTGGAGTCTGATTGTTTGACATCTTCAGTAAGAATAGTGGTGGCGCAGGCCGGAAGGCCTGCCACATGATGAGGGCCTGGACCAGGAGTGTCCAGTGTCAGTAAGAATATGTGGCAAAAATGATGAGCTATATGCCACGGAGCTTAAATAATGTAGTTATAAGCATAACATACCACTTATAACCAGTAATGACAACGTATTATACAGTATCTTGGTTAAACATACTGGTACAAGCTCATATACAAAGCCATTCTTGGCTAACTCCCTCTCCCCCAAACTCCATAACCCTAACCAGACACGGTCTACTAGATTGCTATCACTGAATGTCCCCAGGGCCACGACTGAGCTGAGTAAAACTGCTTTTTCATTCTGTGCACCAAAGGCTTGGAATAATCTGCGAACCACACTCTACTTAGATGTCCTAGTGCCCCTCAGTGACTTTAAGGCACAAGGCTCAATGCTCCCTTCAAGAGGAGTGTAAATGCTTCTTTTAGGCTGGATCATAATGTTGTGTAATGTTGTTAATGATGCTGTATTGTATCGTATTTTAATGACTGAAAAATGTTCTGCATCGATGGCTGCTGCTTTCTTGGCCAGGTCTGCCTTGACAAAGAGATTTTCATCTCAATGAGACTTCCTGGTTAAATTAAGGTTAAAAAATATATAATAATAATCATAATTTTAAAATATTTTGACCAATGTCATAACACTGTCATAATATATGCAGCAAATTTGACAAAACAGGTTGAATCAATCACACCAATCGTTTATTAGCATCTGAGAAGGACTTAATTAATGCCTTATTAATGGACACTTAAAATAAAATGTTACCAATGGGGAGAATGTTTAATAATGAGCCCAGATGATGGTCAGTTGTGAGTGTGAATCTTCCTTTTTTCTGTTACCCGAACACAGCATTTAGTGATACTTGAATTCTCAGCTGCTCATTATCTTTTGCTTCCATCCAGTGAATATTGTAATGTGTAAAAAGGCACCATCTGTTTTTGACTGCAGTTTAAACTATTGGGAACTTGAGCCTTTATTGCTAAAGTCAAGTGGTTGACATTAATTGCATGATAAATGTTAAAAAAGATTTGGATTTAAAAAAGGAAAGATAACATGGATTGAGTTCACAGGCTCCTGAATTGTGATCTTTAATCTCACCGCCAACCCGAAATGAGCTGTTTTTTGTCCAGGGAATTTTCCTCCAATCCACAACAGAATCCACTGTGGAAAAGATTGTGTGGAAACTCACAAATAGAAACAGAGTTCAATCAAACGGTAGACTACTGGATGTGCTTATTGGAAAGAGGATTGCCAAGTTTCAGGAGTAGCTTTATGCTCTTGAAGTCCTTAAACATGCTCTATTTGGTATTGCGAATTATTTCCTGCGGTACTTCCATCCTAACCACCGATCATGTGATTAAGGTCGCAAAGTATTAAGCAGATGAAAATTGATGGTTAGCAAAGTGTGTTTTCAAAATGTAAACCTATGCAGTATATTTGCATTTTGGTTCGTTGACGGATTTTCAAAATCGAGTCAGAAATGTGCAGAGCGTGTAACAAAGACTGACGTGAGGAGGAGGTCCTGGTGCTCAGTGCTCTTGGGCCATGCAGGTTAGTGTGGGTGGAGCTCCGTACTGCTGAACTGAGGCACTAAGCTGTCTAGCCCCTAACTAGACTGCAGGTAAACCACAGAGGAAGAGGGTGCTGCTAATTCAATCCATGCCAGTTTCAGCCGCATCGGATGATAGTTGGCCAGCCTGCAGTTTACAAGGTGTATATTTAGCCAGCTGCTGAAATGCACAACAGTGAGGTGAGCGGAGGGGTCGTATTCGCGGAGTGGTCTGTGAATTACCAACCGAGACTCGTTAAACTCCACAGGTCGATGGCAACTCAGGGCCTGCGGCAGATTTTCCGCTCCATCTGTAAGGTGGCAGAGGAGCAAGTAGCTGGAAAGTGCGAGTGCTGAAAGCGGCAGTGCTGGAGACAGTGGCTAACCTGTCCGCCCTCTTACACGGATGGTGGATATCGCCTAAGGCAATGGAGATAGCCTTAAGGACTGCACCCTGCTAACTGCTGCAAGGTAGAAGCTGTCATCTCCTTATTTGTGTTAACAGTTTTTTGGTTTTTTTCAGCTAAGAATCAGCCCATTTTCAGAAAACAACCCACCCTGCCAGGAAGGAAAATATTGAGAAAGAAAGGATTTCACCCGGGAAACCTATGTATTTGTGTCACTTTGTTAATACTTAATTGATACAGAATGTCTCGTCCAATATGTGAGCAAAGCAAAAGCGTTTACAGTCATTGATAGTGCGCACGGACGTCAACATAAGTTACGCAGTAAAATTCTCATTTTACAGCCTGTGAGCCCAAAAAAAAGAAACTGCAAATGTGAAGTCACTTACCAGGGTGTCGGGCTAACAGGTTGCGGCTTGTGTGTGACGCCGCTTAGAGTCTGCCAACGTTTACAGTACTACAGGAGACATACGGCACCACTCTTCGGCTAGAAAGCCAATCAACTCACACTTGGTTGATGGAAGTGGATATCCCATAAATGCCTGACTGGGTTCACATCTGGTGACTGAAAGGATGGTGACATATGGATAACATCAGCATCATGCTCCTCACACTGATGGGTTTGAGGAGCTCTGTGGACGGAGCGGTGGGGGGGAGGAATAGGAAAATGATGCTTCAACACGGGGTGAAGTTGATCACTCAGCGGCATTACACAGCGACTACCATCAAGCTCGCCTTCTAAGGGTTCGAGTGCATCCGAACCATTCCAGGAAAGAGTGCCTCGAACCATTACAAAACCAGCCCAAAAACCCTCGCTTTCGGGACACTGATTTCCACTTATTTCTGCTTCCACTGATGTTCAGTGTCTGTATGTTACTGGCAGTAACATTTTGCCATTTTAAAATATATCCCAGTGGCTGTATTTGTATGCTAGTACACAGTGCATTCCTGCTAAGTGATGTCAATCCCATATCAGCATTAAACGGAGCTCTTGGAACACAACAGGCAGCACAGATTTACCCCACAGGATCGGAGTGTGAAAACAACATGTGTCTGGGTGACGCAGAGCAGATGATTCACCCATGATATGGAAAGGCCTTACTATAAGGTATTCAAAAAGTGTTCCCTAACTGCTCAACTCGATACAATGGGTTACAACTACGATCTGATTAAAGCTTTAAAAAAAAGCCTTAGGAGTTTATTTGCCGGCTGTTTATTTGAGGCAGAAAACCTTGTTTGAGGGCTGGGCGGACTTAAACAAATCCACTACCTGTCTCTAGCCACACAGAGAAGGGTCATCAGCCTCCGGTTAGTTAGAGTATGCAACACCGTTGTGGATCCATATTTACAATAATCACCTCTCTCTCTGTGCTTTGCTTTGCAAATAACTCCCTTCAAAGGACACCGTTCTCTTGTGAAAGGAGCTCGGTAAAATAGAACGCGATCGATTGATATGGCCATGCCGTGAGTGATGCCTACAGTACAGAGTTCAGTAATATCTGCTCCAGGGCCCGGAGGCTGTCATTCAGCATTCAATAGGCATTGTTCCGCCAACAGCTGGCCGACATCTGTAAGAGCAGGTCACTCATGCTACCTTTCAATCAACGGCCCCGCGCAACTAGTTAATCAGACTCAGAAGCCAATGGCTCCCCCATACAAACCACAACGGAAATATGTACAGTAAGCTACCCTTTCAAATTTGACCCTATAAAGCACAATTATTTTCAGTTTCACAATTAAGCAGTTCAATTAAATACTCATTTTAATTCGAGTGATTAAGATAAAAAGCCAACACATAGTTATAGTTGCTTATTTCCCAATAAAAAACTGAATCGAGTGAATGTATCCAGGCAGCTTTGACATTGTTCTCTTTTTCATGTACCTGTATTTAAATTGCAATTTCGAGAAAAGGGAGGAAACAAACTAAAATCGAATATCAATGTGTATTTCTGTGTGTGCATGACTGCAAAATGTTATTTAATTGAAAAAATGTAACGTTTCTACTGGCTGATAATGTGACAGTAATTGAATTTGTTTTGTTTGTTTGTTTTTGTTTTCAACAAAAAGGAAAATATTGCTACAATTGAAATTAGTGCATTTATAGCACTGTGTTCTTCTGTAAATCTGTGATCAAGGGTATTAATTTAATTCCTTGTAATATTAAAGAGGCGATTTATTATTTATTATGTTTTTATTGGGCATGCCATGGGAATTTTAGCTCTGAATTTATGTATTTGGACAGATATGAGTTTCCATTCATTCTGTTGCCCGTGGTTCACTTTTATACCTCAAAACCAGGGGGTTGTGTGTTTCATTCCCAGGGACGCGTCCTTTGCCCCTCTCATCTCATCACTCAAATACTTGTGATGGAGTTGGTGTACCCGACCAGTGGAGACAAATTAAATATTAACCATATATTATCATTTCAGATTTCAGGGCTTAAAGTGGCATTTGTCTTTGAGGAAATACATTTAAAATTATGCGTCTACATGTTTCTTACCAAATAAGTCTAAACAAAAATTGTAAATAAATATTGTTTGAATAAGAAATGTCCAATTATTCAAATCCGTTTTTGGACGATTTACTGATTATATTGACAAAAATTAAAGGTATTGATCATTTGCTGTTGCTATGAGTTTTATTCATTAACTGGTGACCCACAATGGGAGGAAACCATCGAGGTAGATACATATAAATATGAATGGCATCATATTCAACAGCCAACATCACAACAAATGGCTTTTTTAATCATAGATTTTTTGGGGGGGGGGGGCGCTAGCACTGAGTAGGTATAATGGAGGCTTCAGGAGTTGTTCGCGGGCATCGCAGCGCTGCGATATTTTTATATTCATCACAGCCAATAGTCCGAGGGCCAGTATCTATGAATAAATCCATGAGCATTGTCATATCTCGACTTGACAGAGGCAATGGTGAAACAAGGTCCACTTCCTTCGCAAGCGGCTTCCGAGATCTGTCATGTCTGTTATTATAACACCCCCCCCCATTCACCTTGTCGCTTTCCCTGAGCTCTCTGTGGAAGGGTAACAGATGTAGCAGCGCTCAGCGGTGCCATTTGTTTGGACCATATGGGACTCCTTTCTCAGGCTTTTTAAGATGGATCACGAAGCAAAATGCCACACAACACTTGTTTTTGACGATTACCCCGCGTCTGGTCGTAACCTCTTCATCCTGGATCGAATGCAGCCCTTCTGCAGCCTTTCAGACGGACGCCTATCTGAATGACTGAAGAGGCTGCCGCTGCCGGAGAGCAGTCGCGATACACCGCGCACATCCTCTGTCAGGGGCGTGTTGTCGTCATTGAGGGAACTGCTTCAAATGCTCAACGTGCATTTTATGTGTTCAGAGGTTGGGCGGTACATTGAAATGCAGCCCGCACTTAATGAAGAAGGACACGTGCCTGCGGGAAGAACATTTTCATTTAAAGGACTTTATTGAATTTAAAATCACGCTCAGACAGCGAGCACAGTTGAAAGGTCGATTAATATCATACTAAGGACATGATGTCATATGTGGGAGTGTTGAAAGAGATCATGCTCTGCCCAAAACAGGAAAATGAAAATAGGGGATACATAACACAAGCGCTCATTGAAAGGGAAAAGCTTCCCGATTGGCGGTCACCGCCCCCCTCTGTACGCGCTACTTAGAGTTGATATAGTAGAACGGATTTGGACGACCTTTTCCTGAGCTCTGCTCAGGCTGAGAACATGTTTTCCAGCTGCCACTCTTGTCTGAACAAGGCCACCATTAGCTAATGCTAGCTATCGCTTGTAAATGTATTCAAACTTTTTTATTGTTGTTGTATTCTGGTTGTCTCTCATTTTCACACTGTCTGAATATTGCTTTCCTGAATCCAGTAGCCTTAACAGAATGCCCTTGTTTAAGTTTCAGAACAATATTGAACACACAATATGGAATACTGAACACAAGTGGTATCATGTGTAAAAACCTCACTCATCCTACATATAAAATATATTTATCTGACCTATAATTCCCAGCACAGTGCTCAGAGATAGAATCCAAAATTGTAGCGTGTGACGTAATAGGACACACGGTGCGCTGATCCAATGTGGACTACGCTTGGTGCCAAAGCCGCACACCTTCGTGCCCTGGTTTTATTCAAGGAGTGATAAAACCTGTCAGTGATGACACTAGGGAAGCCCGCGTTTGTTTATGGGCATCAAGTCAATGAGTGCATCTTTTAGAGAGCGGAGAGATTTAGGTTAGGCCAGGACACATGCTGTTTGCCTGGACAGGATCGTAAAATGCATAGAGCTATCCCAGCAGCATCCATATAAATTAACTCACCCACGATCAAAATAGAACATTCTCTTCAGCAGGTTCGGCCCTGAGAGTTTTCTTGCGTTGTGTGCGTTAGACTCTGGGAGTTTTTTGCGTAGTGCGAGTTTAGACTCGTGGGTTTGGCTCTGGGAGTTTCTGTCTTGTGTGAGCTTCTGGACACATATCCCCAGTGCTGCGGAGAGCGTAGGAGTGACAGAGACAGAAAAAGACAAACTGTGGACCGAGTGCAGGGAGACGAGCTGCCGAGAGTGGTGACAGTGTGTGAAAAGAGCGGAGTTCCTATTTCCCATATTTCTCTCAGGCACACTGCAGTGCGCATTCAGGGGGACTTTTCACTTCGGTCTATTTTTGGCCAGAGAGGAGAGATTTTTCATCGGAAAGAAATTAAAAAGCTAACTAAATTCAATTTTCCGATAGGAGTTGAACCAGGGAACTAAATGAAATGAATGCCCAATGTTCTGGAACAAAAATGAATAATATCTCATTAGAAAAGTTGGGAAACAACAATACCTAAGTCAGATCAGGAACATTACTACATTTAGCATCACTGCCCTGCTACTGAACCATGATCTTCATCAAGCTACAGCACAGAGCTCAGTTATGTGCCTCTAGGTGTCAGAACCCAGGGTCTGGTATCCAGCTGAAGATAATGTGAAATTATTACTTTGTTACTTTGTAACATTTTTTATTGTATCATTATGATTGCTACTTGGGATATTATCACAGACAATACCATGCATTTGAACCAAAATAATAATTCGATAATATTATTTAGTGAATTATTACGCAAGCAGCAATTAACGGGGTCCAAGCAAAATGTGCTAATCATTGCTTACTGAACCAATGGTGCTAACATTTAGCCTACAAGCTCTATGCAACTCAAGTCCCATGATCATAGGTCAAAGAAGCCCTGACATATGATTATTTCAAAATTGCATTTCTTGCTTGTTGGTGGTGCTATAGAGTGCCACCAAATGTGGTGAAAATCACTTTTGAAGCCTTGCTTAACGAGTTTGTGAAGTTGTTACCTCACTAACAGACACATGCATATGGACACAAGCACACACACACACACACACGCACACAATTGCTTGTGCATACCATACATATCTCCTTGCCTGCAAGTAGGAGCCTTACGCCAATGAAGAGGTCTGAAAAGCAGTTCCAGTGAAGCACTGCAGCCTTGGCAAATGCCACTTCAACAGTGAACATCACATCTAGAGAGCCAGGGCACTCAGTGACCACTCGTTGATGGGGCATTGTCATCCTGTAAGAGACCACTCTCATCAAGAGAGAAATGCTTCACCACAGGATGAAGGCGATCACTCAGAATGGCTTTGTATTTATTGACATTTACCTTGCCCTCTAAGGGGCAGAGTGGACCTAAACCATGCCAGGAAAATGGACGCCACATTGCAACAGAGCTGCCAGAATACTTAATTTACTTAAGTGTTTCCTTTATTTTAGCAGCTACCTGTACATACACACTGTGTTATATAGGACAGAGCCTATCCCATGCTATTTTAGGTGTATCTTATGTGGCCAGTTCCCCAGAAAGCAGAGTACCACTGCTAAACTTGCATGTATAATGCATTTTGAAAATGCATTTTTTTCCACAAACAGCACCTCCAGTTTTCAGAGGTGTGACAGTGATGCAGACAGCAGTAGCAGCCATCAAATTATTTTGTTCAAAAGCTGACACTGCGCAAGATCTTCAAGAGAAATGATATACTACGAGCCTTTTTTAATGTTGTGGAAAATATGCATTAATCCTTTGACGTTCACATCAAGTAAAAAGTGAACATGGTGCAAAAAAAAACGTGTCAAGTAGCGCAAATGCCACAAACAAAATATCTCTTTAAATGTTTAAATGAAACATGGCTTTAGAATGCTCGCTCATAAAAATGAAGATGCTTCTGACAAGTGCAATATAAACTAGCAAAAAAAGGAAGAGAAAAAAAGAGTGTAAATCCAATCATTGCTGGACATATGCGACATGACATATTTTCTCCACACAGTCAGATTTTTTTTCTCTCCGAGAGATTTAACATTCTGTTGAAAAAAAAAAAAAAGTCTCTTTAAGAAGGCTGTGGGTTTTCCTGTGTGAGAGAAGATGAGCGCTTCGCACCCGTCAGAACAGCACAAATGGATGGACACATTACGGGACAGGCCGGTGTCAATGATTGTCATTTACTGCCACCGCTGACTGTTACGCTCAGATTATGTGATGCGCAAAATATGTGAATTTGTTTATTTGCAGCAACTGTGTCCAACAGTTCTAACATCGAACTAGAACTATGTTTCTGGAAAACTATACAAGGCTGATTCGATTTTATAAAGATGATGATGACGATGATGATTGATTGATTGATTGATTATTATTATTAAGTTTATATTATCTGTGATGGATTGGCGACCTGTCCAGGGTGTATTCTTACCTCTCGGCACAAATGCATGCTGGGATAGGCTCCAGCCCCCCCCCCGTGACCCTGACCAGGAATAAGCGGGTTAGATAATGAATAAATGAATGAATGAAATTTATATTGTTTATATTTTTAAAAAATCAAATAATATCCAACTATTGCCTAAAAACAATCAAGCATGTTTCGGTCATCTCAATATAAAAGCGACACACCTGCCTCATTTTCGCCCTGAACTGTATTTGTGTGTCATCACAGAAAACATTGCATTGTAAACAACTCAAAATATGGATACTGACAGCTCTGCCCCTAAATATTTCAACTCCTACATAACACCATGTGCCATGTATCCATAAAGTGCCTTAGAGTAGGTGTGCTGACCTATGGTCAGTTTTGCCTTCTATCTCACAATGGCTGAGGTTGGGATATGGCCAGGGAAAGCCTGATCCTAGATCAGCACAACTACTCCGGGAGTCCTTAAACGCCTCGGTGTAATAGAAATTAGATTCCTTTAGCCAAACCAGGCCAGAGGGTAGAATGCCTTGCCTCATTGGTTAGAGGCCTCTGGAGTCACCGCATCATTGAGCAGGCTGTCTAAGTTTCTGGAAACAGGACATCATTTTTTTCCTATTACCCATGTACCTCCTCCAAGCTGAGTACTGCAGGGTTCTTTTTCAGTCCCAAAAGCTGCACGGGAAACGGCTGATCTGTCTCTTACTTAACAAACAACATCCCATAATGTCACAGTGCTTTTCCTGGGCCTTTGATGCCTTGCTTACCGTCCCAGGAGTCACAGTCGTAGCATCGTGCATTTACATCTTGGTAGAAAATAAAATAAAATATGAAATAAAAAACGTCACTAAACTGCTGCAAGCATGGAGGAACACGCCGCCATTTAAAGTACGCACTTTGCAAATTGTGTTCTAATGATGATCTAAGTGCTTTTGCGGACCCGAGGACAAATTGAAGCACTTTAGAGTGAAAGCGTTTGCGTCCCAGCCTTGTGTGATAATGGAAATGCAACCCCCAAAACGGTTCTGCATATTTGTGTGACTTGTTTCAAAGACATTCAAAATCTTGGTGCGGCAGGTTATCTGTCATAAACGATTAACATCCATGAACTGCGCTCTCCACATTATAGTTATTTTGCAATTGAACTTCAGAGCCGAAGGATTGCCAAGGTTTATTATTTTGCTTGGTAAGTGCACAGAAAAAGCTCTCAGGAATTAGTGTTCCAGCCACTGAAACGAATTGCGAGCCTCTGCAAACACAATGGCACTTAATAAGATGTAGCCGCTTCAAATAACTATCTGCTTGGGTCACTTTTACTGATTGCATCTGTTGTCATTAGCTATTGAAAATGCAGATTCGTTGGTTTTTTTCTGCCGAGTCTCAAATTTTCATAAATCACCATTTAAAAGAGAACAAACGATACATTCTGCATGTTGATCTGTTCACCTCGAATGCGTTCCTTAACGGTGTCACTTTTTAACTTCAGCAGATTGGCAACGGAGCCAGCGGCTTAATTCGCAGATGAACAATCATTCAGATTCATCGCATTATGCATTTTCATGTTAATGTTTCCGGAAATTTCAATATTCAGACCACAGACCGCCAAAAGCTCGGTCCTGCTTTGTGTGCCTGCGAAATTGTGCACGGGAAATGTTGGAGATTACGCCTTGATCAGTATCTGTCACAAACTCCGAGCATCATCGAAGGGGGAGGAGAAAACATGCACATAAATAAATAGGCACAGAGGTCGGCTACAGTGTGAGGGAGATCTAATCATAAAATTGTTCTAATATTTTAATTAATTTGTGAAAACCTGAGAGCGAGCAGACGTGGGGGGTTGGGGTAGGCGTGAAATTCACCGAACATAAAAGCACACCAACATGTGGAAAAGTTAGGGGAAGCATTGGTTATACATGATTCATGATGCGGCTGGGAGAAAAGCTTACTGTTCTGTGAAATTTGACATTAAGAAATCTTTTATGTTTTCCCGTTCTGCAAACCCAAGGGCAAGAATACGTGATGCGTACTTTTGTTCTTTAAAATAAATAAATAAATAAAGAGCTCATAAAATTATTTGAGATTATGTAAATAAGCAATAATCCTATCACAGAATATAAAGTCCCCGAATAATGCTTGTTTTTTTTGGTGTGGAAAAGTAGGAAAGTGAAGAGAATTGAGTTTGAATCGGGTGAAAATGTTGGGTCGGTTTTCACACTCGTATCTCGTTCTCACGAACCTGTATTTGAAGGTCATATTACGTGGTGTGGCGTGTGTGTATGTATGCGTGTACATGTGTGTGCGTGTGTTGATGCAGGATGCATGACACTAAGTCTCCAGACTGCCAAGGCTCCAGGCTCCAAGCTAAAGGAATCTAAATTGAGAGAGAAAGAAGCAGTGTGTATTCATTTCACGCTCTTAAAATACTAAATACATGTAGGCCTAGTGTAGGCCTACGTCAATATATTTCAAAAATATTTATTTTCCCCATACAGTTTTAGCTCCCTTGATGCTATCCTCCAAGGGAACATTGAGATGGGTTGCTTTTGACCTATGAACCAGCTATCAAAAAAAAATTCCAATTTATTGTATTTCATAGATTTTACATTTAATTTTATTCATTCTTATGGATAGATTTTTATTACAGTTTTTCTTTCGAAAACGTAGCTCATAGCCAATCACCACAATGATCGCCATAGATTTACCACCTCTGACAATGACTCTTGACTGCTCCGTGTTTTTTTCATCTCCCCCACCCTGCACCCCCAAAAAAAAACCCCACATGAAAGTGATTTCAACGTGCTTGAAAGAATTAATGTCATGCAGGAACCTTGAGTCTCACTTTGATCTCCAGCAATAAATATCAGCGTGTCTCTCTAGTGATCTGAACGGGATGTTTTCAGAAAATAATTTGTTTGTAAAGCATCCTGCCTGCTGTCAGAGGAGCACCTGTGCCCTGGCATATGCTTGGTGAGTGCTTTCACGTTTCCACGCGCGCACACACACACACACACACAGACACACACACGCACACACATACACACACACACACACACACACACACACACATACGGCCACATGACGGAAATTGCTTCTGTTTCTCACACCTATCGCGGAAACGGCAGCACGATCAAAGCCGTACCCTCTAGTCTAGTGGAAGGCCGGCTCTGCATTTCTTTCAGGGCTGTGGTTATCAAATCCATTTGCGGTGTTTAATCTAATTTAACATGGCAAACTTCTCGTCTTCATTTTCAAAAAAGCGTAACCATGGAGACGTTTCTTTTTGTAGCGGCTAGCAAGCTGGAAATTGTTGCGGGCCTGAAGAATAGATAAGCGAACGGCAGCCGAATCAAAGTGTGACCTCAGAGGCAGGCAATTACTCTACGCCGTGGTGCAACCTTGTGTTGTTCTCCAGCAACACCTTAAGACGGCGTCTCTTCAGTGTGGCAAATAAATGAGCGTTTTTTGATTTCCAAGTGCAGATTTACATTGTGGGGGAAGAGGCCTTGGTTCCGGTTCACACGTTCATTTTGAGACTCTTCCGCTGTAGAGTCCTTTGTTGCATTTCATATGTGCGTGTCATGACACCGGGTCCCCCCTTCCCCCCCTCCCCCGCGTGACTACTAATGAGGACACAAGGAGCTTGGTGTGCACCCCATTAAAATGAATCAGCATATATCCACAAGCAGGCTTTCTCAGACAAGTGCAATTAGTGGGTTTTTTTGATTTGTCCTCCTTTGAGCATAATGTATTTATTTATTTATTTATTTATTGCAGATTTACTGTAGTTATTTAAAAGTGGTATTGTCCTGCACTGTTTTGGGACAACCTATCAGCTTGTTCGTTGTTAGCACTGACCAGGCACTGTAATTCTTACAGTAAAGTCTGAACATATACATATTTGCATAGTTGCTGCATTGTGTGTGTATGTATGTTTAAAAATTGTTACATCCAATATAAGTCAAACTGGGAAGGGACCATGTATACTAACTTATGCACATTTTTGGGGGAGTTGGAGTTTAAATAAAGAGTGTAAACTACTTTCCTTTTGCAGATACTGCCATAGCTAATTGTTTTTTGCTATTTCAGTACAATTTGTTTTCATAGGGTTTTTTTCTAAAGATGTTACTGAAACTAAGCAATAAAAGTTTGTTTTGGATAGACAGGGTTGCTCTCCTGTTTTGACTTCATTTGTATCATCCAGTCGAGCACTCTGTTTTGATTGCCCTTTTCCCTTGTTATCCGAAACAAGAGCCTAACATACATCCAGTGTTTAGTCTACAGTATTGTGTGATAATCTATTGTCTCACAATCAACATATCATTCTCACCATCATCACCCAGACCAGATCAAGGCCTTCAGACAAGACTAGCTGGTAACATCTGCAGTAATTGTACTTATGGACTTGGACTGCCAGGTTCTGTAAACCTATGGACCTTGTGGCTCTGAGAACCACTAGGGGACTTTTCTCACTGCTGGAACTGGAACCAAGCAGAACCATGGAGTTCTGGTTCTGCGTTCTTCTCCGCTGTCTTTTCACTCTGGCGGAAGAAGAACAAATAAAGAACTGTGCTACAGCTCTTTAACAAAGTTGGTGTGTTTTAACGGAAGCAGGGCCACGGGTGGAACTGTTGCGTCTGCTGCTGGGCACAGCCAATAAGGTGAGAGAAAGAGATGTCATTTCTTTAAAAAGATAGCCGACAACCTGCAGGTAAAATTTAAAAATTCTCAAAGAGAAATATCCGCACTTAGGTTAATTAAAATATGCTATATTTTATCTTGGATGAAAGTGAGAGAAATGAATGAAAAGTTTGGCTTGCTTTAGATGCCTACAGTGTCTATTCCCCTCTGCCAGTGTTAAAACAGTTTTTGTTTTCTCTAGCGGTGGCTAAACATTTCTGCTATGTCTTGCAAAATGTAGTGAATACTAGCTTCCCAGAATATAAATAACCTCTTAGTCAATGTTAAGTTTAGACAAATTGACAAAAGTGCTTATCTCACCACTTGGGCAAGAAAAGAGTTTTAACACTCATGGTAGAGGCCAGACAGAGTGCAGCCTGTAGCAAGCAATGGCTACGGTAAACTCCAAGAGATAATTTATGATTCTATCATGCTGTTAGAAAGCTAACACATTTTAGCTGGCTCATCAAATGAGAGATTAAAAATCTGAGATAATTCATGTTGCCAGAAAGCTAGAAAGTGACATTTTCCAAGTGACAGGCTCAAAGTCTGTCGAGCATTGCACATATCTAATTCGAGTTATAGTGAGCAAAAGCTTAAAAATCTGTTTGAAATTGAGATTTTGCTAAACTTTTGCAAACCGCTCTGGCAAAATGAGGCATGAAACATTAAAAGACTATATTTTATTAAAACAGAGTTTGGCCTTTGATTTGAGCATTCATTGTTCAAACCATTGGACATGCATCGTTCAAATTGTTCAAGTTCTGCTACTTTGACAGTTACAAAGCATGGACCTCAACTTTTGACAAAATGACCTCCTGTATAGTTCTGATAGGTATAACTCCTTAATGGTCATATATTCATATTAAGAATTGTTCAAATAACACTATGGCAAATAGTGTAATTATACATTCAACAAACTTCAAAAAAAGTGGGATCACTCAAAATCATTCCTCCAGAAATGTAAAATTAATCCAATTAAATATACCATTTTCTATCACAAATCACAATATCTTTATCGTAAACAGAATACCCATCCCAACCTGAACATAATGAGGCAGAAGGTTTGACATACAAAGCATAATCAATGATATTGTAAAGCTATTTGTCTCATCAGTGATACACTCTTAATAAATTCAGTAGACCAGACAAGCACGTGCACACTCCCAGTCGCCGAATCTCACATAGTCCACTAGTTGAGCTGTGCGGTCATTGTGTTGTTGGAGGAATACTCCTCATATACTCAGTTACTCCTGATTGGATGGCACAGGGTGTTGGTGGGAGTGGCCAGGAGCTGCTCTGGAAATGCAAACAGGAAGCCTTTCAGATTTGTTTTTACTAGATTTTTTGTTGGTTCATTGTTTATGGTTCTAGATCCACTTGGTTACATTTCAAAAGGTTGAAAAACTGATATTTACAGGGACAGAAAATCAGTGGGTGTGAAGAGGATCTGAAGAGCAGTGGAGAGCGGGCCATGGGGGGAGCTGATGTTTTGGGTGCACGGTAAGAAGGCCAGAATGCACAGCTCAGTACAGCCTCTCTTGTCAGCGGCGAGGAGATTGGGGAGAGTAGCCGCAGGGCTGACACTCTCCTGGAATAAACACGGGTCAGAGAGTTCACCGTCTCTAGGAGAACCCTGTTCGCTTGCTACAAACAATGTCCCGTTCACTGTTAACCAGTACACTGCTTCAGGTATACCGGTCACGTTTTCACAATCTATGACATCATAAAGCCTTCATAAAGGCCACATAGCACCTTTATTAACAGTTGAGCATCTTTATAAATCATTCGTAACTATCTGGACATGAATTTTAGTCTGGGGGCTGGACTTTCTTCTTTTTTTGACCTTCAGGACTCAGCTTCCAAGCTGCGTAATGTGGGTTATGTGGCCCTGCACAGAGCACCGTGTTTAGTCGGGAATGGTTTGTAAAGATGTTAAATAATGTTAATGAATGCTTTAGGGATACATTATTCATGTAAAATGAGGGCACTTTATTCACACTGAATTGCTCAATTTTCTTCCTGCGTTTTAAATATTCAGCTGCATACAGGGATATCAACAGAAATGTAACAAAAAGGCACGTTTCTTTCATATATAAAGCATCTGCTCCCTGCACTTCTGTAAATTCACATTTTACAACATCGGTTTGCCTTCTAAATTATTGATATGAAAATAATTCCACATTAAAATAATCACTTTGCTTCACAGAAAAGAAACAAGCACTATTCCATAGCAAAGATAACTCATGTTTCCTAGCATCATGGTCACACTAGCAATATGACAGGAGAGGCTGCTGAGCTGGGAATAGAGGAAGATGAAATCTTACCTTTAAACTGGCCATTGGTCTCGACCCGTTTTCCTTTATTTTGCTTAAGTAAAAAGTGTGCCATTTCATTGAGTAACCCGTTGGCAGGTAATCTCAAAGTTTCCTCTTAGTGGTTGTGGCATTCGATTGGTTCACATCACGTTAGAGAAAGTAAATGACATTAACGGGTTTCATTGAGTAAAAATCTACTGAATTTATGTCCTACAATTATAGGCTCCACTTATACACTTACGTATATCCCTCCATTAACGGCAAAGAGCACAATTAATGTGCAAGACCTGAGGAACGCCCAATAAAGCCCAGCCAATAGATGACATGACAAACTTCTGAACGACAAATTTCTGCGTGTCTACACGAGGTGAGGGGGTACAGAAGACGATGCGGGAGTCTGTGGTCAACGTGATTATTTCTATAAGAAGCCCAGAGCAGCTCCAAACTCATCACAGACCTGCAATTTGGCGGCAATCCAACTAAAGTACAAAGGCAAGCTGTGCCGATTTGGGATGCCAGTGAAGAAATGAAATTATTTGAGGACAATGCAAATATGAAACATGCCCTTGCCTTGTCATGGGATGTTTGTTTTTAAAGAAATTAAAATGACCTTTGAGTTTTTCTTTGTAAACCTAACCTCTCCTTGCACCTTGCTGAAGATGTTATAATGTAAACGTATTACCCATAATGCTCTGTTTTTATACACACTTTACACACTAGTGGCCTTGTACCTGTCAGAGTGCGTAAATACGTAGGCATGATAACATGTAGTGCTGAAGGTCTTTTCATTAAGTACTGTAACAAGGCTTTATATTATTTCTATAATATGTCGTACATATGTTATTACACCAGTGGAAGGCCTCTGTAAGTTAGTGTTAACTTTATATAAGTATGTTACTGTTAATTGTCTTAATTTCAGGAAATCGTTGAAAATTTCAGTTCTTTTGGTCAAAATTAACATTTATCTCCAAAAAAAGCGATTCATGTTTGCACCCATTGTAAAAGTTTATACGTTGATCCTATCTTTTGTTATTATTATTATGTTCTTTAAATTCACCCAGATGGGAGAGTAGTGACTTCAATAAGAATTCTGGAGCTCGCTGAAGTTTACATATCAGTGTGAGAAGGAGCACGTCGACGCGTGGAGAAAAGGGCACCTCTCGAGACGAAATCTTCAGACGCCTTGGAAGACTCTGTGAAGATGACACATCTACTGTCCTTCGGGGACGCGTTGCACAAAATAAACGTGTCAGAATGAGGCGGCACAAACAAAATGAAATAATGTACCGGAGAAATAAAAGTGAAAAAAATGCTGTAATTTGAGCCGGAGATTGCATTCCACGTTGAATTGAAAAGCGCCACATAAATATAACAGTCCAGCATTGCATCTGCCCCAGTGACAACAGTCATGACCGTGACAGCAGAAGGAATGTGCACACATTGTAATGGTGGCAATTATTGCCAGAAGATGTTTTTCTAGTTTTATTTTTCCAATTTCAAATACATACTAGGAGGGGTATTACAACTCGGAAGACTTTTTTTTGTTTATTCATTTTATTTTATTTTGTATATACTTCTGTCTCCGTTAGACTTGAATGCAAATGTGAAAAAGTTTTCAGTAGCCAACATATGGTGACAAAAGACAACTGTCGGTCCGAAAGAGAACATGTCCACTGAGCTGTGTGAATTTACAGTCGTGTCCCTGAATCGATCCTGAACATTGTTCTGTGGGGGACAAATGAAGACCGCAACTCACCCGCAGTTGTAATATGAAACCAGCCAACGGCGATTATATGGGCCGTTCACATTAGCTCCTTTTATTTCCCTTCCTCGTATCACTACGGACAGATTGCACATTTCTTTCAGCCTGAATTTGATGGCAGAGGAACCGATGACCGCGTTAGATCTGAGCCATTTCCCACCGGGCCCCACAGTATGCATGCTGGCACACAAAAACTCAAACACACGCCTTATATTGACAACTCTTGTACCCGCAGTTACGCACGGTCACACCACAGGAGGAGCAATGCCAGTATGCCCTCAAACAAGTTATCGCATCAATTGCTTAAGGACAAAACCAAGTGTATACATAGCTATAATTTATGCATAGTACAGTAAAGCATCCTGGATAAGGATGACAGCAAAGGAAATGTATTATTATTGTAATTATTATATAGTAATAATAATAATAATAATAATAATAATAATAATAATAATAATAATATAATAAATGTGCAGCCATTCATTTGTTGATGCTGTCCAAAATAAAGAGCTGAATTGAGCGTTGAATGTTTTTCCCATTCAAAAAACTTCCAACTACTTGCCTCCTCTTTTGTTTTTTTGTTTTCGCTCCGTAAAAGCGCCGCCGCCAGCCGCCAGCCGCCGCCGCCATCGAACACACGGTCCTGTCCACGGAGGCACCGCGCGGGGAGGAGGAGGAGGGGAGGAGGGCCCCATTATCGGGAGCCTGTTACAGATGGCGAGGCATCTGCAGGCAGTGACGTGGAAAACGGCGGGCCGCAGTGGCGAAGCCTGATGTCTGATTTCCTCGTGTTCCGCGCGACTAGGACAGGCCCCCCCTGCGGGGCCCACGCCCGCTCCCCGCCATTCATCAATCAGCCAGCCGCGCCCCGGCAGGACGTTTACCGCCGTCGTCCCGACACACAATCAAAGAGCGCATAATGAGGCGGAGGATGTGTGCGGAGGGGCGGCTCTTTGTCCCCCCCCCCCCACCCCCCCCACACCTCTGCCCGTGCCAGGAGTGGCGCAGGCTCGCAGGATCCTGGCGCTGCCAGCTGCCTGGGCCCGAGTCTCTCGCACAACCCCCCCCCATCACGCAGCCGGGGTTCGGGAGTCGCCCCCGGGTTGGCAGCGCCCGCTTCCCCTGCGTGGTGCTGACTGCTTCCCCGGGGTCCCTCCTGTCACGCATGCTCGGGGGGGGCACGTCTTGCTGTTTGTGTCGTGACTGTGGGAGGCATCCCTCTTCCTCTGTACCTGTTCCCATCTCACAATTCTATGAGAAGTAACAAACTACTACACCCAAAATCCCACAGACAGTAACCAACTACAACACCCACAATCCCACAGACACTAACCAACTACAACACCCACAATCCCACAGAGAGTAACCAACTACAACACCCACAATCCCACAGAGAGTAACCAACTACAACACCCACACACCCACAATCCCACAGAGAGTAACCAACTACAACACCCACAATCCCACAGAGAGTAACCAACTACAACACCCACAATCCCACAGAGAGTAACCAACTACAACACCCACAATCCCACAGAGAGTAACCAACTACAACACCCACAATCCCACAGAGAGTAACCAGCTACCACACCCACAATCCCACAGACACTAACCAACTACAACACCCACAATCCCACAGAGAGTAACCAACTACAACACCCACAATCCCACAGACACTAACCAACTACCACACCCACAATCCCATATGGAATAACCAGCTACTACACCCACATACCCCTGCAATACCACAGACATCAGTAACCAATCGTTACTTCCACCACAGCCAACAGATAGCAACTAACTCTCACTGCCACTGACCACAGCAATGCCACAGGAGTTTGAACACCTGTGCGTACAGGCCACAGCGCAAAGCGAACCCACAGGCAGTAACGAACCCCCGCCTCCGCCAACCGCACCGTTCCAAAGCTCCGACGACGTCCTGTCGCTGCCACTCAAACCTTTCATACACAATTACATTTGATCCAGCTAATCACAGGATATTTTATCACGGAAGCACATTCACTATCGTGGATCGTCTTTATGTTTCTCATTTGGCTCACTATTCCCTAGAGCTATGAATCAAGCTCAGCAGGTTTGCCCCGCCTTGTTTCCACACTTATCCATTATTTATCTATCTGCTGGGGGCATTCTTATATTTTTATAGCCTGAATGAATTTTAATTTCCTGTAATTTTAAATTCATCACGGAAGAAAAGAAATATTAAAACGGAGTGGTATTGAAAAGACTGTATGAAATGGCTGGAAAATAATTAGTTCCAATATTAATGTAGGAAATCCCTCACATTACACAAAAAATACATTTTGTACAGTGTCAGCTCCTTATCTATGTTACCCTCTATGGGACCCTGTACAGTGGAGTGGGATGGATGTCTTTTATACAGATTTCTCAGACCAGCAGATTGGCATGAAACAGAAGTCACATATCTTACTGTGTGTGGGAATGTGGACATGTGGTGTGCATAAAGTGAGGTTTATTACATAGTAATTATCATATCTGTGTCCTTCTCTCCACTGATTCCAAACATATGGGTGCCGTTACACAGCCTAAGCTATGTGTATTTAAAAAAATATATTGTATTTTGTTACTTTACTGAAAATGGCTAAACTGATGAAATATGGTACCAGAGAGATATGAATATTCATAACATTCATGTTTCTTTAGGCATGGAAGTGGACAGGACCTTGTTGCAGTACCGTAGTATAACTGGATGAAATGGTTGTCATTCTATGTATTAGCAGCTTCCCAAAAGGCAATGTCTCTGTGACTTTTGAAACATAGCTATACTTTTGGGCATAATTATAAAGATTATCATCCTTTTTTTTAGTTCAGTAATATGAAAAACTCATATTTAATGTTTGGGACTAAAGTAATGGATTTTAAGTACATCTGTATTAGACATCATTATCATACTGTGATTTGTGCTTTCTTACTGAAGCTTGTTGCAGTTCAACAGTTTCCATTAAATACCATTACATTATGACACCATAATATATATATATATATATATATATATATATTTCCCCTTGTCTGCAACTCTGCTGGAGTTCATGCTGCTGGCCTTGAGTGACAGATTGGTCACCTGCCTGTCGGTTATCAAAAAGGGTATTTATCCTGGACTTGGTTAACAGAAAGGGTTGAAGAATTGTGTATGCTGTCTGTTGTAAAATACATTTACCGTGCCATTTTGACAAGGTCATCTGCATAGGAATGAGTGAGTTGATTAGACAGTAAGTTCCGTTCTTTGATTACCGATGCTTTGTCAGCAAACAGTGCCTCTTTTATTGAATGAGCTAATCAGACGCTATCACTTCTTTACTTCCTTACTGGTGCTTTGTTAGCAACACAAAGGCTCATAAACTGATCATCTGTCCCAATGTATATATTCAGGTGAGAGACTCATTCACTTTAGACTCTTTACCAACTCGCTGTGGACCGCTGTGTTTAATAAGCTTGCATTTCAAGTCAGACTGCTGAGTCTCCTGGTCGTCTCTTCGGAAGAAGCTAACAGGGTATTTATCCTGGACTTGGTTATCAAAAGGGGTATTTATCCTGGACTTGGTTATCAAAAGGGGTATTTACCTAGCATAGATGGGCCAATATGGATGAAGTCGTTATAGCAGAGTAGCGGGTTGCAGTGGTGGATTATGGACCTGAGAATTGGTGGTATGGGATGTCAGAAGAGGGGCTGCTATTGTCTCCTCCCCTGGAACAAGGCAGTTCACCTGCGTTATGTGATTACAGAATTACAAATGAGCTAACGGATTTGTGAAGTGTAAGCATTTCTCCATCATCGCAAATACAAAGATCTGCCTGGGAAATTAATTCTGCTGAATGAAAATGACTGTGAAATAAATTTGTATTCCTGGTGACATAGCGTGCGCTATATGGTGGATGAAATGAATGTAGCATGCAGTTTACGGTTAATATTGGATTAAGGCTAAGCATTTTCTTTATTCAATATTTTAGTTTGTGTTAATAAGGTGTGCAGATTGGGTTGACTCAGGAGATTAAGTGCACAAATTCAATCACATTTGTTGACAAGATGTCAGCATAAATCATGTTATCCTTGTACACAAGGTCACCCATCTCCAATTAGCATAAAAAAAAATATATATATATATATATGTTTACAAGAAAGAGCTTCAAACCTAAAAAAAATTCAATGGAAAATAAATGGGAACAGGAGTGTTTGATGTTTCCAAAAATAATTCAAATAATTTTTAAAAAGAGAATAGCCGTGTGTGCGTGTGTGTGCATGCGTGCATGTGTGATGGGTGAGGGTGTGTGTGCCTGTATTTGTATGTGTGTGTGAGAAAGAAAGAGAGAGAGAGAGGGGGGGAGAGAGAGAGAGAGAGAGGGAGCAAAGCGAAAGGGAGAGAGAGTATTTTGGGTTTTTCACAAACATAATGGTTGGTCCCCTCACCGTTTACCAGAGAATGCTGAAATGAGGAAAAAGACGGCGGAGTAAAAGGGAGCAGTTTTACAGGATGATCTGGGGCTTATTTACAGCTCCCTGGGGGGGCTCCACACAACTTTTAACAGAGCGAGGAGGCTGGCCCCCACGCCTATTTGTTAATGCTTTGATACTGATATCCTGCCCAAACCCTGGAACTCTGCTCGGCAAGTGCTTCTCCTGGATGAGTCACTTTGAAGGATTCTGGGTACGCCCTCTCTTCATGTTTTTATGAATGAATCGATTGTAAGGTTCAAAGGGAAGGCTCTGTGAAAGTGGTGCATACAGTACAGTATGTCTGAAAGTTAAATGTTCATTAAATGTTAAAATGTTGATTGGATTTAGGACCGTTGGTTATATTTATATCGGACGTTTGTTTTTCTTCTGGGGGGCATACTTATATTTTCATAGCCTGTCATTTTAAATTCATCACGGAAGGGAAGAAATCGAAACAGTAGCTAATACTAAAAGTATGGTCAAATAATTAGTGCTAGATAATAATTAGTGCTGATATTGACTTAGAAATTCCCTCACATTGCACAATAAAAATACATTTTGAACAGCATGAGCTCCTTCTCTGTGAAAGGATTATCTATGTTACCCTCTATGGGACCCTGTACAGTGCAATGGGATGGACGTCTTGCATACAGATTTCTCAGACATTTACATTTGAGGCATTTAGCAGACGCTCTTATCCAGAGCGACTTACACAGTTTACATTTTTTTACATACAATCCATTTATACAGCTGGATATTTTACTGAAGCAATTCAGGTTAAGTACCTTGCTCAAGGGTACAACAGCAGTGCCCCACCTGGGAATTGAACCTGCAACCTCTGAGTTACAAGCCCAGCTCCCTAACCATTACAGTACACTGCCAGCCCAAGCAGCTATTGCAATTGGTATGAAAACAAAACCAAAAATTGTCATTTTTAGTGACATTATATCTTGTTGTGTGTGGGAATGTGGACATGTGGTGTGCATAAAGTGAAGTTTATTAACATAGTAATTATCATATCTGTGTCCTTCTCTCCACTGATTCCAAACATATGGGTGCCGTTACAGTGCTTAAGCTATATGTTGTTTGTTTCAATATATTTTATTTTTTACTTCACTGAAAATGTCAAAACTGACTAAATATGGTGCCAGAGAAATATGAATATTCATGCCTTTGTTTCTTCAGAAAAGGAGGTGGACAGGACCTGTGTGTGTGTGTGTGTGTGTGTGTGTGTGTGTGTGTGTGTGTGTGTGTGCATGTGCTGCCCCGAATGTGTTGGAATGTGGACATGTGATGTGTATAAAGTCACGGTTAACGACGAACGTTGATTGAATCCAGCCAGGCCCATGATTGTGCAGTGGACCGGACAGCCCACGCTATGATCCTCGGGGTCAGGAGTTGATTTGGGCCCTCTCCAGGATCACCTTGGAACAATCCAGCACAACTCGGCGTTGGTCGCCAGAAAGTGCACTGTGGGGTCTCTGACCCTTCACATGAGAACCCCTCCGCCCGCCCTCCTTCGACCGCGGAGACATTACGCAGGCCTGAGCGACCTCATTCAGCCTCCCGCCCGCGGCCCCGCCCCGGCCCGAGCCCGCTGGCCGCGGCGCGCTAACGATCCTCACACTCCACTAAACGCGGGGCCGGAGAGCGCGCCCAGAACCGCACTGTGCCAGGAGCGTCCTGTCACGGACACACACACACACACACACACACACACACACACACACACGGTAATCTGTGCCCCGTTCTCCCATTCTGTTTGTTTTCAGTTACGGGCCCCCCTCTCATATTCCAAGGCGCACAACAAAGAGAAACGTAAAAGCAATAAAATAAATGTGGTTTTCGACAGATCACGCCGCAGTCAGCGGGTGTGCCACCTCTCGACTTCAAAGGCGGCGCACAAAGAGCGTCATTCCAATTAATCAAGTGCTTAAGATATTGGCCTTCGCAAAGGATTTGGCGCGGAGCACTTTGAGACAACAACGATGTGATTTACCGGAGATAAGAAACAAGACAGGAAGAGCCACGATATCAAAAGAGAAGAAATAACCCAAAGCAATAGAGTTAGAGTCAATGACCTGTACAAACAGTGCTGGTTGGTGAGCAGGCGGATTTTCTGCTGGAAGATCTTATGATTACTTACAGTAAGGTACCACACATGATTTGATCTTCAAAAGAAGAAGAAAAAAAACAACACAAATAAAAACAACTCATGAGGAAGAATGAACGGAAAATATCCTCCGGCCTAAATAAAAGAAACTGAAAGTAACCTCCGATGGAGCAGATCCACTTTTGTGCAAGTTATAGATTTAAGCTGGCCTAAAAAGAACTAAAGTTGAAGAGATACACCAGGCTTGCAGCATTATTAGTTATTAACTACTGAAACCGAAGAAAGTAGGTATTCATAGGTTTCACTTGTGCCTTTTCAAGCACACCCCTCCACACCCACCATCCTAATGTCTAGAGCAGAAAACCAGGACCTCAAACAAGTGCAGGTCAACTAGGTGAGATGAAATATAACAGGTATTTGCTATAAGACCTCATGTGGTGGCAAACGCAGGAAATGACATCACATGAAACCATCACCAATGGATAGGTTTAGTAAAAGGAAGAAGGCATCTGTACTGATCAGGGGGTGACTTGCATACATCTGGTTTAAAGCAGGTGATAATGTGGAATATGGAAAAATCCAGAAAAGGTAAAAGAGTGTAGTGAGTGGTTGATTGTTGGGGTCATAGAGCTTTACAGTAACATAAATAAACTGGCAACACTTGAGTAAAGGAGTAAATGGGTGCAGTACCGAAAGTGTTGGTCGGGGGGTGCAACAGCCAGTACCGGCGGATAGGACCACCCCTCCCCTTTCCAACGAGCCCCCACCCACAACTGGGACTCTACTAGTCCCCCCGGTTAACAACAAAGTATTGCCTTTATTTTGGCAGTTACCTGCCTACATCAATGTGCAAAAAGAGACCCTCAGCAGCTGCTAAACGATAGCAGCCTTATCATGGAAAACCACAATAAAGGACAGAGCTATGGGAAGTTGGCCTGGAATTGAATATTGAAACAATCACTTGTGCTTATAAGAGAAGCCTGTTTTGACTCCTACATTTTGGGGGATGATCATTCCCCAGACTGTAACTGTGCACAACAATATTATGGGATACCACTCACAGAGAATGATCCAATTCAGTTCTTTGTGGGTACGGTCCTTATTTCAAAGGCTGCTCTGTAATGGAGAGCCAAATACGAGGGCTAGGACAAGTGATATGTGATCAAAGACTCTTTTTCTTCCACATTGGTGAAAAACCTTGCAGCAGCATTGTGGACTAATTGGAGAGTAGGCGAAATGCAGTTTGGACAGGCAGATGGGAAAATATTGCAATAATATCACTGTTGGGAGACAAAGGCAGGATGCAGTTCTCCTGCCTCTTCAAGAGATATGAATCACCTTAGTGGTGCAGTGTTTCACAGATGAAAGAAGGCCACTGGATATGTTTTTTTTTTTTTTTTTTTAAGCCAGTTGCATTATTTCGGGAAAGGAAAAAAAAAGGCATTTTGTTGAACAAAACCACATTATATGATATTGATGGAAATATCTTTTTTTACTCCTTCTTGCCGTGTACATACCCAGCAACAACAACAAAAAAGTTTGAAGTTTGAAAATGTTTGATCAGAGTGCATTGTTTTTATTTCTGTACTCTGGCTCTTTTCCTTTGAGCGTTTAAGTGATTACCCTTGAATTACAGTCTAATCCCACCACCGCCGAACGCTTTGAGATTCACACTGGCGCGTAGAGATCGCACGGATATTACCCCGTAAAGCACGTTCTGCCGGGAGAGGGGGGGGAAACATGAAGGGAACCGCCTCCCGAGTTTATTATTCCAGAGTGTCGACGGAAATTATTTAGTGTCAAGAGCCGCGTGAGTTCAGATAAATCCGCGTGAAGGTCCCGCGCTGATGTTTCCATCGATAGGCCTCCCGACTGCCCTTCTCCGTTTGACGTCGGAGATGCTTTATTTAAAGGCTTCTTTTTAATCTTGCGTCCCGTGTTAATATGCTTCAATGGTTCACCTCCTGGAAATGAACCTTTTAGATATTATCTCAGTGGCATGCTTGTATCATGTCTCTTACTTCAACATCAAGCACACATGTAATGTAGGACAGACGGAGAGGGAAATCATCGTATTGATTTCTTTTATTATTTTCATTATTTTGGGGAAATTTTCACTTCTGGGATGCTGGTGCTCAGAGATGCTAACTTATCAAAACAAAAGCAGGTGAATCGTTCCTAACACTTTTGTGCTTTGTGCTCTGAGCCGCGTGGAGCGTGTAAGAACCTTTCAACGTCAGCCTTCGGCTTTTCCCGCACAGCTCATTAAAACAACGGCGCCATTACTTCTGTGCGAAACGTCGACCCTGGATGCATAACGACGCAAGCCATGTTTAGGTCCAGCGTTCCACAGGTCGCTGTTCATGTGCGTGAACCCTTCGGTGTCATCCCGGGGGCATTGGAGGTGAATGACAACGCAAGCCCAAATAAAAAAATAACAATGTTTCCAGAGTTTCTTTACATTGCTGACAGGAGGCAAAATAAATGCAAAAAAAAAAAAATCACAATTATACCTCCGTGACCCCCTTATTCCCCGACACCGTTTTCCGTTACAGTGATTTTTCATGGCCGCACGTTTGGTGACACTCAGCTCGGACCCGTGACACAATGGGAGAGAGGAGCACGCCATGCTAAACATCACAAGCTGCTCAAGAGAGCCGTGTCATTGGACCTCCCTCCTATTAGAGATAACAGGCTAGACTTGGTAAGGAGCATTACAACACTTGCCTTCAAATCAATCAGTCATTAAACAAAGAGAGAACGCTATCTGAGGGCTAGCACAAAGTAGCATCTGTTATCTCTGAAATAATCTGCGTGTTTTGGCGCCGTGGCTCCACTATAATGTAATTACTCTGCTTTTATTTTGCTTCTGCTGAGCGGTGGCCAGAAAACGAGGAGACCTGGTGACACATGTAGTCCTTTGAAAATGGTTTTGTTATATTAATGACACGAGTGCTGCTGGGAGGACCTTGCACTGAGGCAGTTGTAATACCAATTACGGAATCACAGGTTTTGCATTTTAATTATCACCTTTCTACCGTTTGCAAATAGAAATATGCATTCCATTTGTGTCACAATTATCATGGAACATAACAAGGTGGAGAATTACAGTGGGACCTCTTCGTTTTGTTTTGAATTCTTAATGGGGAAAACATCACAACAGGGACTGTGTTTAAGGAGGGGAAAAAAACCGTGGTAGGAAAAAAACTGCAGACTTTTAAAAAATAGATATTATTTCTGTGGTTGAATATGCTGATGCATTTTCGATATGAGAAAGGTCCCACTCTAATTTGTGCGCCGAGGCACATCAGTTATAAAGACATTAGGAATGATGTGACTCATGACTTTTTTATTGGAGATGTTCTGGGGTGGTGATGATGAGTCATAGTATTGAGCTGCTCCCATCTCATCTCAAGGGGACCGGAGACAACAATCAAACAGCTCACTTCTTCTCCCAAGCTGAAAAGTAAGTATTATAATTCCAAATCTTCATAATTATAAACGTTTTACACTAAAATAAACAGAAAATAAACAAAAACGAAACCACTAAAGAAATAACAAGAACAAAACAATATATTCATATTCCAATACCTTTTAAATTTTTGATTTGCTTTGACACAATTCTGGAAAGTGGATATTCGCCAAAAAATGAGTGCATTTTGAAAAGAACAAATCAATATTAATTTGTATTCAAAAGTAATAACAATCAAGAGGGCTTGCCATCTGAGAATGAGGCTAGCTCCATTACTGGGGAGTCCACCTGACTTCTTGGTGACACTATTACCATCTTTGTTTTACATTACAGGCATTTATCAGGCAGACAATCCATTCATACAGGTGGATATTAACTGAAGCAATTGAGGTTAAGGACCTTGATCAAGGGTACAAGGGCAATGCCTCACCTGGGGATCGAACCTGCAACCTTACCATTACAACCCAGTTCCCTAACCACTATACTACGCTGTTGTTTTAGTCAGTCAGCGACAGAGTGAAAGGAGTGCACGGTTTGACAAGCTCATCTGTCAGTGTCATTGGACTCAATTATGCTCAAGACTTGTATTTGATGTTTGATGGACTCTGGCTTCTTGCATCGATGAACACCGGTGAGCACTGGTTCCCTACGCGGTCGACCGGGTTGCAAACCCATGACCATGTGGTTGCCTCCTCAAGCGTGACCTGCAGGTATAGAGTCCGGTCCGATTAAGCGCTTTGAACAATCCGACGCAGGTCTGTGGACGGAAAAGCTCAGCGAAGTTACATCCTTTGCAAGTTATTCACTGTCACCGTGGAACTTTTTTCTCACGTGTGGTTCTGTTGTGGCTCAGTAGGTAGAGGATGGCGCAGACAACGCTTAGGTCATGGGTTCGATTCCCACTGGGACCACATACACTGAAAAATGTACGCATTCACTTCTGTAAGTCACTTTGGATAAAATTGTCAGCTAAATAACATATATTACAATTAAATGATATATCCTTTCACACATGAGATCATTACACTTTTTTGGGGGGATGTGTGGATGGGAATACTTTCTGCACTATAATGTCTTCCTCAACGTGGCGTCCCTTACGAAGGGGAGCAGGAAGCACATGGAGGGAGCGGGTCGTCTCGAACTGCGAACCGCTCCGCGGCTGACGTTCTCCCCGCCCGCTGCCCGTCGTTGTCGGATCGCGTTACGGATTGAGCGCTCTCCCGCGTTAGGAAAGTGTCGGTGGCAGGCGCGCCCCCGCTCTCGACGAACAGGTTGACTCCTTTCTGTTTTTCTCCCTCTCGCTTTCCGCCGGGCTTGACGTCCGTCAGGCGGTATCGGCTCATTTCCTGCGCCCGCTCACCTCCCTGACTAATGATGATGCAGTGCTTATGTAACAGTCAGAGCCAGCCAGGCGTGTCACTGACAGCCGCACAAGCCCATTAATCAAACCCGCACCCAAACCATTTAATCAATATCCAAAATCTTTTGCATGCCGACTTTAAGAAATGCACAGGGGAGGATTTTCAGTTTCACATTTAACTTTGGCATTTAAAACGAGGTGCAAGGATGGTTGTAAGGTCAATGTATGGAGTAGAGCTGGTCTGTGGCATTTTATTTTAGCAGCCCCAGAAGCTTTAAATGGTAGGGAGTGATGCTTCTCTAATGAAATGAGATGCTGTTTGACAACAAACCCAGTCTGTTCTGCACAGATACTCTGTGAATGGGGGAAAGAACATTCCGGTGCTCAGATACCTTAAATGAATGAGTCTAAATAAACTAATATTCATTATGTACCTAATTTTTACAAATCTTTTTTTTTTTTTATTGGATAAGTGCTTGTATGTGTAGGCAACATGCGGCTAAAAAAATTGAACTTGGCTACTGAGAAATGGCTTGATATATTCAGTGTACAAATGTTGAGACGTAATACACATTGACACACATACAGGTAACTCCCAAAATAAAGGAAGGTTCTGGCAGCTCTGTTATGGTGTGGGATGCATTTTCCTGGAATGGTTTAGGTCCACTCAACCTCTTAGAGGGCAAGGAAAATGTCAATAAATACAAAGCCATTCTGAGTGATCACCTCCATTCTATGTTGAATAATTTTTATTGTGATGGGAGTGGTCTCTTCCAGGATGACAATGGCCCCATCCACAGGGCACAAGTGGTCACTGAATGGTTTGATGAGCATGAAAACAACATAAACCATATGCCGTGGCCGTCACGGTCACCAGATCTCAACCCAATTGAACACGTATGTGATATTCTGGACTGGTGCCTGAGACAGTGTTTTCCACCACCATCAAACAAAACACCAAATTACAGAATTTCTTGTGGAAGAATGGGGTTGCATCCCTCCAAGAGAATTCCAGACACTTTTACAATCTATACCATGGCACATCGGAGCTGTTCTGGTGGCTCTCGGTGGCTGAACGCCCTATTAAGACACTTTATATTGGCGTTTCCTTTATTTTGGGCTATTACCTGTACGTTACGTGCACGCACAAACACATTCATTTACACATGTGACATATACACACACCTAAAAAATTCAACACACACACACACACACACACACACACACACTTGCTTGCATGTACTCATACGGAGAAGTCTGACTCTGTCTTCATGCAGCTGCTGACCTTATTCAGCTGGTCTAGCGTTCCCTCCGTGATGGATCGCATTAAAGCTGAAGTAATGACTGCCGTCAAGTCTGTTTATTCCTCTTAGAATTTTATAGGCACTGATAAATAAATTGTCAACTCCCCTAGGTTGAAAGAAGTACTTTGTGAACCTTTTGTCATGCATCATGTCTGTGAACACTTCTCCGGCTGCTCTGTGGCATCCATGTTTGGTCTCCAGCTTCAGGCTTGATTTGTGCAGCCTGCCTGCAGTTTAGAAGAGCCCCCGGTCTCATCTCTCCACAGAATGTGATCTCTCCCCAGGGCGCACACACGCACACACGCATGCGCACGCAGGGACACACACACACACACACACATGCGCACACACGCAAAGGGACTCAGGCACAGGGGCTCACACAGACACACGCATAGGGACACATGCACACATACGAACACACGCAACTCACAGGGACACACACACACACACACACACACACACACATATGCACAGGGTCTGCAGATGCACATGCACACGCAAAGGGACTCAGGCACAGGGACTCACACACACACACGCGCACGCACGCACACACACGCATAGGGACACATACACACATACGAACACACGCAACTCACAGACACACACACAGACACACGTGTGCACAATATGCATACATATATATATATATCTGAATCTGGGGCAAATGGGCACAAATGCATGCCTGTACATACACAAGCACACACACATGCAAAAACATTGAAATGTCAATCTCCCTCAGATTCACAGTTTACATGTATCTGATACACTCTCTCTCTCTCTCTCTCTCTCTCTCTCTCTCTCTCTCTCTCTCTCTCTCTCTCTCTCTCTCTCTCTCTCTCTCTCTCTCTCTCTCTCTCTCTCTCACACACACACACACACACACACACACACACACATGCCATTCAAACAGGTATCCACACACATGTATACATATGCTATTTGACATTCATCTATATCTCCCTCACACACGCACATGCACACGCACACACACACACAAACACACACACACAAACAAACAACAAAAAGATATGTCTTTTGCACTCACCATTCTCTGCCTTAGAAATGACTGATTAATGCAGCATTGCAGATAATTATGATGCAAATATATTAAAATACAGGCTTAATGGATGGCCCATAGGTTGACAAGAACAAACATTTTATGGAGATTTCCATCAGGGCTTCTCATCAGAATTCAAGGACAAATGGAAATAAACCTGCACCAAACCTCCCCACAAAAATAAAAAAATAGATATTATATAGTTTACACACACACAAACACACACGCACACACACACACACATTTTTCAATTACCGCACTTAACATTGACATGTGTACATCACATCCCAAACAGTATTTTATTTATGTTTCAGGTATTGGTATTGATATATCAATCACATTATATCAAAAGCAGATGCTCTACCCCAGCACAGAGGGGTTTTCCTCCAGTCCATTTCAGAGTCCGTAACCCCCACCCCCCACAAATGCTTTTCTTTCACTTTAACGTCAGAGAGAGAGAGAAAAACTGATTATGCAAACTGGCACACAAGAACAGTACGGCGGAGCCCCCTTTTCTGCTAATGAAGGGTGTAAACATGACAGAACGCTATTTCTCAGAGCAAAGCGCCCAAGCCAAAGTTGATTATTTCTGACGCTTATCACCCGCCCGCTTATCAGAGCAGTTCCAGACATGGGCTAATAGTGTTAAGTGGGACAGTCCATTAAATGTGTGTACAGTATTCGCGCGCGTGCTGATTATTATTGTGACTGACTGCCACGTCTCACTTCATGCCCGGCGCGCGCTGAATGGGTAAGCCATTTTAAAATAATCCAGGCCTTCTGCTGATAAAGAGCTTCTTTTATGTGCTGTCAGCAGAAATCAGGATCTGAGCCCTGAATTTAATGTTTCTTAATGAGGCTGAATTATGTATCATCAGTACTTGGGAGTGTTTAATACGGAGGACGCCTGACTCAAATTAAAAGCGATCTGGGCTACCACGGCTCTGCCGCTTAGCGGCTCAAACAGCCGCGGCTGGGGCATCCGAGGGGGCCTTCCTGCCCTGGTGTGGGCTGGGCGTCGGAGTGACGGAATCGGCGTGATGCTGAGGACCTAGCACGTATGCAAAATGTGTGAGTGAAAGAGATAATGAGAGAGAGAGAGAGAGAGATTACTATATTGCTCCTCCGCCCAAACATATAAGCATTCTTTTATCCCTTCCAGAGAGAGAGAGGCACACACACACACACACACACACATATATATATATATATATATATATATGATTGAATTTCAATGTACACTTGCTGTTTTCTTATCTGTTTTCAAATACTTGTACAATGCATGTATTTCATGCCAATAATTCCTTTTAATTGAGACTTGGACCTTAAAAAGGCTATTATTTGAAACCATAAATAAAGAATTAGTGTTATCTACAGACCTAAGATGCTAAATATCTCCATCTAAACCAGAAATATAAGACATGCCTAAACGCACATTCATGTATGAATTTATAAACGTAGATTTAAATATCATTTAAAAACATTCAAGCAGTGCCGTTTGTCTCCGCCTGACCTGTGTCAACTCCTCTTCCTCATTAACATAGTAGATAACACCTGCTGCTGCCTGTCTTTTCTTCAACATTCCGGTGTTCTTGTTTTATTTATAAAAAAGCAAACTCTAAAATCGTATTCAACGACCGTAGAGCACCAAGAGGGAAGAGGGACCCAGGGACAGAGAGAGAGAGAGGGAGAGAGAGAGAGAGAGAGAGAGGGAAAGAGAGAGGGAAAGAGAGAGGGAGAGAAATCTCTCAGGGCAATGTTGGGATCTGAGTGTTCATGTCAAATCCCCCCTCCCTTCCTCCCTCCCTCCCTCCCTCCCCAATCCCCAGGTGACCCTAGCAGATACGCTCAGTGGATCACAGGTGTCCTGTGGGCATCCGTAGACCATGATCCTCTCTGAGTGAACCACTTTTTATGAGGCAGCAGAGTGGAACAGCTGGCTGTGGGCCGTGCTAGGGCCATGGGCCAGGGAATCAGCTGTGAGTCTACTTCACAGCAACCGCCTCACTGAACAAATATGCTGTACACGCACACACACACACACACACACATATGTATATATATATATATTTCAAACCAAAAAATAAAAATCAAGGTCTATAATGTGCCTTGTTTAAAGTTATTTTTATTCCATTAGTCCTGAGTCAATGATAATTATCATGAACGTTAATGGCCATGATTGCACCGATGCAAAGAAATCCATCAGAACAACCAGCAGAAAACCACATCCATGGTGGCATGTCTGCAGACATTTTGACTATATGTGTGGTATGTCCGTGAGCCAGGTGTACATTTTATTACATATTATATGTATGTTTTTCTTATTTTTGAAGAATTAATCGTCTGTATGGCCGGCTTGGACACCAACTCCATCTGACTCATCTTCGCCTGACTTTTATACGAGAAGGGGGGCCTCAAAACTTGGCCAACATTTTTTTAGGGGTTGCCAGCCAAAAAGGTTGAGAGCCACTGTTCTGGAGCGAGGCGTCCATCTTGGGACCTCGAAGCAGACTGCAGGGCAGGGAGGTGAACCTGGCCACTCCCACTGCCACGGCGCCGTGGCCACCTGTGGTAACGCCAGACAGCTCATTAGCACCCGAACACTTCCCACATCAGGCTCAGCAAGCGCTTGAGCATTCATCAAGTCTGTGAGAGCAGGAGGGAGGAGTTTGGGACGGTTGCCAGGATGCCAGATTAACACCTCGTCTCATTGGTAAGCCCCACGGGACGAGTGAGTCAGGACATCCAATCAGAAAGTCAGAAGGGAGCACAGTGTACCCTGCCCTAACCTGCCCAGCGACTGTACTTTGTATTTATTTTTTGGGCTCGGTGACCAGCTGTGAGTTTTTCCTCTGCGTTCGCTTGCTTGGCAGTGTTTATGCTTGACACAGTTTGAAAAACGACACGGCGGAAAGCCCAAGGACATTTCTGCTCTGGTGAATTTTAGTTAAATACCCTCATAATATTGTGTTCTTTGTCACCACGACGGCAGCCTCCGGCGTATTAGGGAGAAGTATTGTACGCTGCACTCGGCGACTAAAAGTACATAACAGCGTCTGTAGGGCGGTGCTAAGACTGCTGCTTTTAAAACAACGAGAGGGTGATCAGGATGGTGACAGCACAAATCTTTTACCTTTTTGGGGTCATTTTTAACAACTGCTCCTATCGTCAGACAATCTAACCCAGGGATTCTGCAAGTGTGCAAGATTATTAAATTCATGTAACATAAAAATAGGATACAAAATATGATATAAAAATGTAATAACTGTTTATTTATTGACCTGAACAGTTTGTTAAACATAACTTGAATGTTCAATGTAGCTAGGTTCAATAAAAAGGCCAGTAAAATAATACTAATACTAATTAACAAAAGTTTTGGGTAGGCAGACTAGTTTCCACCTTACTTCCTGACTGAAAAGTGAGTCAGACATCACTTGGAGCACGCTACGCAAACTCAAGGCAATCCGTGTCCTAGAACGGACTCTGTAACTTAGGAGATGATACGTTACGACTATAGCTAACAGCATTGCACATTGCCTCCGGCTGTAAGTGGAATCTGATTTTACCAGACTGGGTTATAAGAGGCTGGAAGCTTTTCCATCCCTTCACTTAAATGTACCTGTGTAAGTCTGGATTTTAAATGTCAACCATATTAAAAACTTAAGTAGTGCTCACGGCTTCATGTAGAGGATGAGTTGCATCTTATTTTTTTCTATTCCCACTCCGAATCCAGTCTCAAAACATGTTTGTTTGCTCGGGAAGCACGTACACGTTGGCAACAGCGTTCACTCAGGCCTGGAAAGCCTGTCTGATGTAAAGAGAAAAAAAGAATAAATAAAATGTTAATGTTAATGTTCTTCCATTTCACATTATTTTATTTTTTTCCCACTCATGCATGTGTTGCATATTGTTCCATGTGACCATAGACTACTTTGTGAGACTAGTGTCAAGGCAGATTTGTATTTTTAGCTAATATAATATATGCCATTTAGCAGACGCCTTTATCCAAAGCGACTTAAAGTTGTGAATGCATACATTTTTCAGTATATGTGGTCCCAACGGGAATCAAACCCACAACCTAAGCGTTGTCAGTGTCATGCTCTACCTACTGAGCTACACAGAACCACAGCTGCACCACAAAGATACAGATTTGACTATGTAGGCCTTTGTCAGTTCACCTGCCAGTGGCACCTGATGAAGACCTACCTGGTCGAAATGTTGTCTCAGCTGTGCAGCAAATATATTTACCTTGGTAGCATGAAAGTGGATGAGATCGCTGAAGTGGGACTCCCTATTGTTCAAAACCCCTTGCTCTAACCTGCCTTGGAAGACAGTCCCGGCACAGTTGCATCACAGGTATATAACAGGTTAAAAACTAACATCATTCAACTCTGATCTTTCCCTGAAAACACAAATATACCGGCGAGCCACATTCAAAACAATCACCTCTTAGTGTAACGGGAATTTGACTGGAAGCCTTGTGTTTGGCTGGAAACTAGGAGCAACTGTAAAAAGAGCTTGACACTAACAAATTGAAGAGACTTCTATCACCGTGTATTAACTAGATGTATTTTTTTGTTGTTGCTTGTTTGATAAATTTGATCAATCCGAGTGTAAAATAATGAGAATAAAATTATTTCTCAGTTGCCGTGAACGCATGACAGCGAACCAATTATCCGGCCACCATTTTGACGAGGTGCCAGACAACTGCGCGGGCTAACCGGACGAGGTCAATATCTCTCCCAATCGTTTTTGCTGTAATTATTTATTTATTTTGGAAGCAATCAAATGGTGTTGGGCGGAAAATAAATGAATAAATAATATACGTAATACATTTATGAATAAATTAGCGTCGGTGTTTCCACGTGTCAGCAAGTCCCCCGGCCGCGGGGCCTGGGCTGCAGAACTCATTAGTGGTGCGGCTCTCACCTCCTCACTGATATGAAAACACAAAACCCAGCAGTTTTTTTTTCTCCCCTACTGAAAACTAACTATCCCCCGCCCCGCACCACCTAACACCCCCCAACTTCCCACCGTTAACCCCCACCCCAAGGCACTCCAATAAGGAAAAAAAAGCTGACTATAAATTTTGTGTTTCATGTCTAAAGACATCAGTTAGCGCTATTACTCCTTGATGTGTTCCTCAGGAAGCGCTGGTCATTTCCCGCCGTTAGCGCGCATTAGCATTGCGTTGGTTACCGCGGATGCCGCGAGGGTGCAGGAGTGCGGCTGTTCGGGTAAAGGATGGCAAACAAAATGTTGTGAAGAGGCCTGGCGGATTTCATCTTGTGTATTTCGACGCTTGTTTTTGAATTTTTATTAGACATCCTCTTCAAAAGTTTTCCCTGTCCTCGATATTAATCGCTCAAAGTAATGAGATGTCAGAGAAATCAGATAATTTCACAGTGGGGTAAAACAGATGAACATATTTTCATATGCCCGTTGGCATGTTCATCTACTAAATGTCAATTGAGTTCAAACCTGGGGAACTCAGCGATCATCTCATTAGTTTTAATGGACACATTCCTAATAAAAAAGGCTTGTGTCAAATGTTTCAGTGTCCCACGTGAATCTTTAATCTATCCAGCATGTTACGCTGTTATGTTTTTTTCATCTATTCAGATATGTCCGAACGCCCTTTCCATATATCGCCAAAGAATATAAAACATTATTCTTCTTGATTTCAGAATCGAGCGCTGTATTATTCCCGTTGTTGTTTTTGTGTCTATTAATAACAGCTTCCAAATGACCCACCCTACTCTCTGAAGATTACCTGAAAAATGTAGGCCTGGTTCTTTCTTTAGATCACTTTCAGTTAATAGCCTTTGGGTCTACCCGTCCAGCTCTGAAATAGATTAATCAAGATTAGCAGACCAAAGTGAAACTAGAAAAAAACCAGTTCCAAACATAAAAGAAAAGAGAGAAGTGCTTAGAAGTGCTTAGAAGTGCTTAAAATTCAAATGTCCGATGGTTTTTTTGCTCGTGTTTTTAGTGTTATTATATTTGAATGTCTTTTTTAACTGTGAGAGTTCTGAGAATGTTGAAAATAGCTGTTGGTGGTTTTATTGATTGTGGGGCTCAGTGGAAGTACCAGGGCTCCATGACCCCCAACTCCACACCCACACACCCCTCCCTCCGCTCCCCAACAAAAACGACAATGCAACCAAACACAGGAGACCCTTTAGAGCTATGGACTGACCGGTCAACCAAATGCAGTATGAAACCAGAGGTAGCCTACGCAGTTATCCCTTATCAATCAAGCTCTGAGGAAAAAGGGCGAGCTTTAAACCAAACCAAATCACACTTTCCCGAGTTTCTCCAAACGACCTGCATTCCCCAAGCGCTCGTACCACAGAGGTTCTACTTTAAAATCGCATTTGTTTGTGACGCAACTGAAAAACACCATGATATGAAATAAGCAAATATTTATGGGCCCATCTGAAGCCCCACCCCCACCCCTTGCCCCCCACAATTGCCAGGTTTGCTCACCCCATAAAAATGCTGCAGGAAATCTCCACCTTTGTGTTTTCAGAAGCGTGAACATGCCAGCAACGGCCTCACAGCACAGAAAGGGGGCAGTTTGATATTCAGCAGACATTGAGTGGACGTGCACTATGTGGTTTGAAAGAGGCCCATGTTCCCAGTGCAAAGTAGCGATTGCACGCTAGCCTTGCTTCTTGTCCGAGGGTTAAATTATTGCTTCATAGGGACCTCGAATAACGTAGCGGTCTAACGCACTCGCATTGACTGGTGATTTGCGAGTGTGAGCTGCCTATTGCGGTCAATGTTAGAAACCCTGACTGTGCTAGACCGGCCGCCCCAGGGGGAGGGGGGAGGGTGAGCTGGCACTAACCCGTCGAGAAGCGCAAAGGGTGTCTCCGGATACACGTGGGCAAGTTCCGGAGGAGGTGGATCAACGCTGGCCTCATGGAATTGGCTTGACCCGGAGGACGGGCAGTGAGTTTGTGGGGGAGGGCGAATTGAAATAATTAGAGGGTATAATTGGCTACTAAATTGGGAGAAAAACTGAAAAACGTCAGAAGCAAAAAAATGTAAAGAATTATTGCTTCATCACTCACATTACATTAAAGTTGACATTTTAAAATGTGCTGTTGATTAATAAATGCACACCTCCTCAGCGTGCACAGAAAGCTGTCTTGCTAAATATTGATCGTATGTGGAAAATTGCTTTTGGGGGCCAAGAGGCAGGACTCTAGAGAAGCAGTGTTGGAGCCTTCACATGCTTGGTGGGTTCTCTGGCTGCCTGGGTGAGTGTTTATTAAAAAAACAGTGCAGTCGATAGCATGCTTGTTGTAATTGGTCATTTCATTCTTCTACAGGTGTTCACAATTGAGCGATGAAATGTTGACCATTATTTCCTACCGCGTAAAATCCCTCCCACAGTCCCCTGGCTTCTTATCATGCAAGGTTCCCAGAGCTGGTTCTCTGTTTCCTGTGTTGGCTTCCCAGAATGCTTTGGGTGTTGTCTCTTTTTAGTCTTCACCGTGAGTGAGCGTCACAGGCAGACAGTGGTGGGGGTTTAGTGGTTTGGGACCCTCATTTCAACCAGGCTGATTTCCAGAACTTGAAAAAGGGGGTTGGAAAATTGGACGGTAAATGGTAGGCATGGTTACAGACATGGCCACAGAGGGGTCAGCAGCAGAGGAGGGTTGACCCCTACCCCCTGGAAAACAACACCCATACATGTGACATATAAGCAGTGTAGAACAAGCACAGGGTTTATTTTTCTGCTATTACAAATATAATGAGAATGCATATGTCCAGAAACAACAAGCATCCTACAATTAGTGATTATGCTATTAAATTTGACCTTGTGTGCGCGTTAGATTGGAAAACGACTTACAGTGCTATGAAAAATGATAATGACGGCAGACAGCGTACCTATGAGTGTGTGTTAAATATATTGTGGAATTACAGCGGAGACCGTCTCTGCAGCTCACTGAAGAAGGCTCCCGACTAACGAAGTGCAGAGGCTTAGAGCAATTAAAAAACATCAAAGCTTGAGCCAGAAATTAATTAGGCTCTACTTTTCCAAAGGAACATAATGTAGATATGAGAATAATTAGTGTAACGCCATCGAGATGTACCTGCTAGCTTGATATTTCTGTTAAGATATATATATATATATATATATTTCATTTTTCATTTCTGCCGCTATCGTTATCTAAGATTGGTGGGGGGTATTTTTAATCTAACCACTTTTGCCCTTTGTCCTTAACTCTGGGTAGCATTTTTATTCTTATACAGTACTTAAATAGCACACGCACACGCACACACATATGCCATACACCCACATACAGTACATGCACACACACACACACACACACACACACACACACACACACACACACACACTGTCTAAGTGCGAGGCTTCATGAGTGGCATATCCCATTGAGGCAATTAGAGCAGTGATTTGGACCGTGATGGATTCTGGACCATGGCAGTTCCAACTGCAGCTGAGTGTATCATGCGGCAAAGCAGACCCTGCTTAGCACTGAAGAGCCTCGATGGGCTGAATGATCAGTTCCTGTCATCGCATTTTCTTCTAATTGGCCATAGCGTTGCCTAGGGAGGGAGGGAGGGAGGGAGGGAGGGAGGGAGGGTTTGTGTGGGCCCAACATCCTCCGCCTCATGGTGACTCCTGCGCTCAATCTGGCCCCGTCACCTGTCCCAGCCGGGCAGTCCTCCAAAAAGAAAGCACAATAAGGAGGAGGTGTATCACGCGTTTGCTGTTTTGACATTGACCGCATTGACACCTTTCATCCCATTTTTTTACATTTCATTTATTTTTCTCACGTACACCGGCCGGGCCGTGCAACGACCTCTCTGGCATTTTCCGGAAGCGCCAGATGGCCCGACCAGGCCCCTGTCCGTCTCCCACACTACAAGAAGCGAAGCTACCGTGGGCAGCCGCCACAGCCTCCATCAAATGCATTTCAAATCCGGCATCGCCCCCACCCCCCTTCCTCCCAGTGGAGGTGCACACTCCCCCTGCTGTTCGTTTCTGTCAGGCAGAGTGCCCAAAGCAAAATGAAACAAAACAGGGCGTGCTCATGACAAAGTGACAACGAGACCTATGCACCTCACGACAACAGCCGAGCTGGTCAGCATTACTGTCAGAAAGCGCGACTATTAAGCATCTTCCGAGTCGGTGTTATTAAAGGAAAGCCACTCAGCCACGTTACTTCAGTGAGATCCAGGCATCTTGTTAAGTTTCCTGTCAAAGGTTCCTCTGACATTTAGTGAACTCAATCATTTGCATTGGTTGTTTTCATATGGTTTTGCCGTCTGAAGTCTCTTCAAAGGTTTGGTAATCAGACATGCACTCTTACTAATGAAACACTTCTGAAAAACCCAAGGGCTCATTATTAATGACACCTGATATTAAATGTGAGGTGAATTGCTTTTTTTCCTATTTTTTCTTACAGCCTCTGATATTGGTGTTCTCAATCATTAAACTACACATCTGAAAGAAACTCTTTCAAGTCAATTTCTAAAATAATCACAAATGTGTACGTTAACAAGAAACGAATGGCCATTAAAGTGTGTTGTCTCCTCCAACAGACCGTGGCGTGATTACATTTATGAAATTAAAGACAAAACCACATTGCAGCACGAGACGCCCAATCTACATAAATCTGTACTGCAGGCTTGGTTCTTCTCGTGGGCCTCAATGTTTGTGAGCACTTCATTTGAGAGCATTTTTCTCATGGCTGAATTGGGATAAATGAGTTGAGTTCAGTTACAGTACCATCACACTTTACAAATATACCAAAAATCACACACAAAACTGAGATCGTAATTCAAATTTAGCATGGTTTACTGTGGCTCAGTAGGTAGAGCATGGCGCTGACAATCCTTAGGTTGTGTGTTCGATTCCCACTGGGACCACATATACTGAAAAATGTATGCATTCACTACTGTGAGTGGCTTTTGATGAAAGTCTGCTAAATGCACATGTTACATTATTACTGGAAACCGGAGGGAGGCTAGTTCACTTCCTCGGGCACTGCCCTTGAGCAAGGCACTGAACCGCTAAAACTGCTCCGGGCTGCTGTACTATGGCTGACCCTGTGCTCAGACCTCTCTGATGGGATACATATGTGTAGTGGTCTATGTGTGTGTGTATCTAGGAGAGATATGCGAAAAGTTAAACTCCAATTACCTTGTGTAACATGGCTAATAAAGTATATTCCTATTCCTATAGTTATTAATATTTGCTATCATTTCAACAGAGCAGGAAGGAAATCTGACAACGCCACATCTTGTTGGAACTGATGGCCTTTCATATGCACGACAGGTTTTAGGAGTTTGGCCTTTATGTGGCAGGGGAGGGGGGATCCTTGATGCAAAGGAATCCGGTCCTGCCACCGCCTGGAAGGATTGACAGACTTTCACGAGCACGGCAGACTTGGCCTTCGCGTGTCAGCCCGTCCACGTCGGCGGTGTCACTCAAAGCTCTCCCGAGCAGAACGTCCGCGTCGCTGTCGGTGAAATCACTCAAACGACCTCACACCTCCTCGCTCGCTCAGCTGTCAGCCGTGTTTGCTTACCCCTTTCTTTTTATCATCGCCTATATTTATTCATCTGCCGGGGCGAGGTTGCTGACAGGCGGGCGGTATGTACCGGCCGGGGCGGGCCGTTTTCTGTTTCGCGTGAAGGAGCAAATTAATTAATTCAATAATGCATTAGAACCCTTGTGGCGGTCGCTTATTTGAGTATTCACGTGTATTCCACATGCATATATAAAGTGCAGAGGAACAGTTCATATTGAAGAGGAAGAGGAAGAGGAAAAACAAATCAATATTATGACACTCGGCTTTTCCAGAAACTGTCAGCTGGAAAATAAATCCCCCCCCCCCCCCGAATAATGTATCATTTGCATATTGCGGTTTTCGCGTTAGCGGCTTTTGACGTAAGTAATAAAAGTGTGTTCCCTTCAGTGGGCGTGATGTGCTGAGCTGGTAGGCCTGCTGCTGAATAAGCTTGCGTGTAAAACTTATCGGAGTTTGCGAGCGTCCCCTGGCCTGGATCGATGTCCTCGCCGTGAGCGCAGCACACGCCCCGAGCGGCGCTTCCACGGCGCTTTGCGCGGCTTTACAAGTGACAGCGTTCTGTGGGCGGCGTGAGGCGCGGTGAGCGCGGTGACAGGGCTTCCTGCCTTTCCCTCGCTGCCGACTCCTGAAGGCAATGCATTAAAGCGAAACTGAACAACAATCGCTCATGTACGGTTTGCCTTTTACACCCTGTCCCCTGATTACGACAGTGGGGCAAACAAGTGCATTTGTACGCGGAACAGAAAAGGCGAGGCTTCAGGTCTAAGAGCAGTAAATTGATAAATAAATAAATAAATACAGACACGCGTAAATAAATAAATAAATACATTCATAAATAAGTCTATGGTTTATGCATTCACTATTGACCGGTTGCCGGGGTCACCACACCAAAGCCCTGATGAAATACAATTGTAATCACATAAGCGTGTATTTATACAGCTTGCTGAGTACATGAAACGCACAACGCACATGCACACGCGTGAGCACGCACACACATACGCGCGGGCGCACAGGAGGGGTGGGGAGAATGTGCCTCAGTGTTACTTCTGTAAGGCGTAAAGGGACACAGACAAAATGTTCTCTTATCCCCTGACTTGAAATGACAAATAGCAGCAGCCTCGTGGATGCCTGAAGTTTATTCGATGGCTGGGGTTAAACACAACTTTGTTACCCCCCTCAAGGCAGGAATAGTAGACGTAGAAGACATCCATCATGTCTGTGGAGTCGTTAAAAATTTACTCTGTTTCGCTTTGTACGGAGCACCCTCTCACTGTCGGCTCATAAATCGTTTAATCAGGTCTGAGGTGAAATCTTACATGCAGCTCCACCTAAAACACAGACAGCAGTGTTGGTTCCTAGTACCCAGGAAGTTGCGAAACTCAAACTCCTTGGTGGGGGAAATACAGTGTGGATGTGTGGACCATGCCAGTCCCGATTGGCCAGCAGCTCCACAGGGCGCACATAATTGGCCGTAACCTCACCTGGGGAGGGTGGGATTTCATTCGGCGGGATGGCCGTGTGTCATTGCACACCAGTGACCCCTCTGGTCAATCGGGGGCCTGCCGTCTGGCTGCACAAGCTGCACATATAACGCACTCAGAAGTGCACAAAGTGCGATGATGGAGTGGGCTCAGCTGGTGGAGTGAAAAGTGGCGACCGACGGCAGAACATTTCAGAAGAGAGTGGCTGCGTGTCTGCTCTTTGCCAAATTGGTGAAGGAGTTTGCAGCAATGAGACTGGCTTATGAATACAATTGGGCCATTCTAAATTGGGAGAAAAAGCCTTGTTAATGGAATTGGTTATGAACAAAAAACACATAGCAATAGGTAATCGCACAAGACACTGGCAAGTGTAATTTGCAGAAAATGTTTTATACAAACACAAACTCCAGTGTCTGGGGCAAAATGGATATTTCTGTAATGAACAAGTTGTGCGCTTTAGCCACTGAGCTCAACCACCATTTGAGATGGTTTCTAAAATGTTATACCTAATTGAGCGTCGCTCCCATCCTTTTAAGAGCAAAACGCTCGGGAGGGTAGAAAGATGTTCTTTCTTGCGACTGCATTGCGAATTCCATCAATGGACTACGTGTAATGACATATAGGCGTGAATGCAGCAGATTTTCCTCTCCCTGAGAATGCAGAATGTGCTGAAATGTGCTAATTAATGTGACCGCCACTAACAGAATGCAGGAAAATGAGGTCTGTTCGTACGCACTGTATCTCTCTGATGCGATTAAACTGAGTAGGAGGAACACGCTGTGGTTCATTTCTGCCATGGAAGGGGAACATCGGAGAGAAATTGGGACTTTAAGCAATTTCGTACTTTAAGAAAGAAAAAAGAAAAAAAGCTCCATTTTTGGACATCCTTGGGTGATTCTCATACACCCACACACACACACACACACACACACACACACACAAATGTTTAATCGGGTACTTGGTGGAACTACGCTGATGCATGTGTGTGTGTGTGTGTGTGTGTGTGGTAACCCCCTTGATATTACGGTCCCATTAATCCACAGTTGATACATCATTAAAACGTAAATACATCATGAATGCGTAATTAAAACAACATGTCTGTCCTGAAGCAGCCTCCCCTCTCCCCTTAATAGCCCTTCAGGAAAGGCATGGCTAAACAAGCCAACTAAGATGTTCAGTGAGCTTTCACGGTCATGTGTCAGGGCCAGCCAGGGTCCGCATTAAGATAAGCTCTGGAAACCAATAAGCGAGTGTGAGCAACAAGAACTGCCAAGCAAAAAAAAAGAAAAGCATTTTAATAAAACAATTAGTCTCCGTAATGCTTTATGAATACACTAATGTGTGGTTAATTAACAGATTCTGGATTTCCTTGCTCACTATCATGTATTATTACTCTACTGTTTGTGTCTGGCAGAGGTGTGTAGCCAAAATAATATCCATTGATACATATGGGTGTTCGCAGAGGTCGTTCAGGTCGAGGCGCTGCCCTCAGGTTGTGCCCCCCCCCCCCCCCCAATCAAAGGTGCAACCTTCTGGTTTCATATGTTACAGCTTTAGCCACAATGGAATGAGGACAGGTATCATGTGTAATATAATTGTTCAGGCAGGTATGAATTAGGGCTGTGACGGTATGAATTTTTCACGGTATGATAATCGTGTTACTCAATATCATGGTTTTCAGTATATCATGGTTTTTAAGCTAAAAAAGTATCACAGAAAGTTTACAACTCGATCTGTTTATTCTATGGCTCTATGGATTTATATAAAACTTTAATTGAAACATAAAAGAAGAAATGCAACTGAATATAGTTCACCCCTTATAATTGTATGTTTAAATCAATTTAAATAATTCACTTTGAGAATTAAGCAACATTTTTCTTTATCATGTTATCAGCTTATCGGATTTAATATTATTTTTAGCTACTTACTTTTTCCATTGTGGCATAACGTGAAGGATGATGCTCACGCAGGTGGAATGCATGGTTTGACGTGTTCCCTCCTCTGGCCATTACATGTTTCCTAGATTCTCTACAGATCTGAACAACAACATTTATTTTATTTAATATGGGTTATTTAGATATTTTAGTAGGGTAACGGTTGAATTTTTTTCCCCCTGCATGAAAATAGCTTTTGCCACGTGATTTACTATCATGGTATTACATTAAGTTTATGATAGTTCATGGTGTACCTCATACTGGTATACAATCACACCCATAGTATGAATAAAAAAGCAAAAAAGGTCCTCTTGTTTTGTTACATTACCCCGTCTCCAATGCAAATATCTCATCACAGGAAGCAACTTCTTCTTTTGTCCTCTTGTTTTGTTACATTATCTTGTCTCCAATACAGATAGTCAATCACAGGACACGTTTCTTGCCACGCCCTGTTCCCTGATTGGCTACTGTCCGATTTGACAGGAAGCCTTGTTGTGGGCACAAATCCATCACAGCTGAGGTTATTGTGGCCAGCTCCAAGCCTCTGGATGGATCTGTCCATAAAGACAGACTGGAGGCGGAGTGGAGAAGGTGAGCAAATAGCTTCCTCTTGGCAACCATCCAGCACTGACATCACAAGTTCATATTAATAGCATGACACTGCCTCACCTGATGGACACTGGGGCAGAGGCTCTGTGGGTGTATGGCCTGAAGCCATGGCCACACGTGGGCTTGTTTTTAAATGTATATGATCCTATAATGTACAGGTAACTGCCAAAATAAAGGAAACTCCAACATAAAGTGTCTTAATAGGGCGTTGGGCCACCACGAGCCGCCACAATGGCTTCAATGCACCTTGGCATAGTTTCTACAAGTGTGTGGAACTCTATTGGAGGGATGCAACACTATTCTTCTATGAGAAATTCCATCATTTGGTGATTTGCGAACGGTGGTGGAAAATGCTGTATCATGTGCCACTCCAGAATCTCCCATAAGTGTACAATTTGGTAGAGATCTGGTGACTGAGAGTCATGGGATATGGGTTAAATCGTTTTCAGGCTCAAGCAAGCCATTCAATGACCACTCATGCCCTGTGGATGGGGGCATTGTCATCCTGGAAGAGATTACTCCCATCAGGATAGAAATGCTTCACCACAGGATGAAGGTGATCACAGAATGGTTTTGTATTCATTGGTGCTTCCTTTGCCATCTCAGGGATTGAGTGGACTTACACCATGCCAGGATGCACCCCAAATGCACCCCACACCATAACAGAGCCACCAGAACCCTTCATTTACTCAAGTGTTTCCTGTATTTTGACAGTTACCTGTATATTCTATACTATATTCTCTCTCTTTTCCATGGACTTCCATTGTTCTTCCTTGTAATTTCCACCTATCGTTTTGTCATATACAAAATGCCGTGCCCAAAGCACTCTGCCTATCTGTATTTTACATCCTTGGACCTTTTATTTCAAATTCAGTTTGTGTATCTATTTCTTTGTGGTTCAATAAAACGCATCTCCTGAATATCTTCTGTAAATATCAAGGCATACTGTTGGATTGTATGTGAAATGTAAGGCATGTTTTTTTGCCTTTTAAATACATAAACAACGTAATGTCATTGGTGATATTTTCTTCAGTGATGTAGCTACTGCAGACTCTTTCAAGCAGACTTGCATGACAGCAACATTTGCAAGTTCCTTAATGCACACTCACACACACACACACACACACAGATCTGCTGACACGAATACATCCTGGAGAAGACAGTTATTTCTAATTTCACTGGAGGGGAGAGAATGAAAATAAAAAAAACAAAAATAGATAAGATTAATCAGAAGGTTTCACATTTTGAAATGGAACACATCACACAGCACTCTTTGGTTTTGTTAATAGAGTTCAATTAAATCCGTCAAGTAGTTTGGCCTGTGCTAAGATGTCTCTCGGGCACCGTGGGGGGACTCAAAAGCACTCTAATGAATGGCTAGAGCTTTTACGAAGCGTAGAAATCATTAAGGAAGTTATAATTACACAGGGCATCCCATGCATGCTCTGGTGGACCACTGTCTGCCTGCTGGAAGGGTCCACAGAACGCCTATATGTTTGGGCAGGGGAGTAATATAGTAATCGTTCTATCTCTCCCTCTCTCACTCTCTCTCTCTCTCTCTCTCTCTCTCTCTCTCTCTGTCTCTCTCTCTCTCTCTCTCTCTCTCTTTCTCCTCTCTCACTGTCTCTCTCTCTGTCTCTCTCTCTCTCTCTCTTTCTGTCTCTAACTCTCTCTGTTTCTCTCTCTCTCTGCCTCTCTCTTTAGCTCACTCTCTCTCTCTCTCTCTCTCTCTCTCTCTTTCTGTCTCTATGCCTCTCTCTCTCTGCCTCTCCCTCTCTCTTTCTCTTTTTCTGTCTCTATCCCTCTCTCCTCTCTCTCTCTCTCTTTCTGTCTCTATCTCTCTCTCTCTCTCTCTCTGCCTCTTTCTCTCTCTCTATCCCTCTCTCTCGTCTGAATTCGCACTGTTTGTTTATGTTATGTTATGTTCATGTTGATGTGTTCATCTGAACCAGCCTGGCACACTGGTGACGGACCCTTGAATAATGATTCTCATTCAAAGCATATGTTATTCCCTAAATAGTCCAGTGAAGAAGCAGAGGCTCATAATGCCTTTAGGCTATGACAATAGATCATATTATAACCCTGCGCTCGAAAATTACATTTGCTTCCCCCCTTTCAAATCAGTGATAATCAAGATTGCGTGTGTTCATGAAAGTACATTTAGGCACATGTGTCTATGTGTGTGTGTGTGGGTACAACAATTCCCTTTAGTTATTTGCTTGTGTGGCAGACAGCTTTCTATTATTACACATATAGCACTATAATAGAGGATAGTTTGCACATGTAATATCCTATTACATCAGATTAATGTCATAATGGAGAAATCAGTTGATTGGCAGTTCACTATATTGGCCTAACAGAGCAACTATAATGCCTTCAATGAGAGCTTTAGGTTCATCCCCAAAAAGTTGTTTGGTGTTAGGAGCAGGAGGTTCTGTTTGAGAGTTTGGGGGAAGTTGAACTCCTTATGAGCGTTATCCAGTGTGTGGCGGCGCTCTGGAGCGTGAGGCCAGGCAAACACGAGGAACGAAATCCATCCTTTTTCTTATTAGGGGAAAATTAGAACTCGCGAATACAAAAAACACATTTACATGAGACATCAGTCACAGTCAGCAGTTAATTACAGCGTATTGTCATCACAGCACATTACACTGCGATCTTTGTGTTTGAAATATTCCAGCTTAGCTCTCCCCAAAAATACATTTGGTGTGAAATGAAATATTCGAGCGCATGCATGCTAGACCACATGGGAAGAAGGGAAAAAAATGTTCTCTTTGGGAAATGAATGGCACAGCATAATCCTGCCAATTAATACCAAAATCCCCACAGGGATTTCAAATTATAGTCTAGCTTTATTAGGAAGCTCCGTGAACAAGTTCCCGTGTGATTATAATGCGCTATAAAAAGGAAGTAATATAGCAAGAGCTTTTGGGGGGCATTAGAAATGTTCACATCTCTGCAAGCAGCAGTCTCACACAAAGTACATCTCTTTGTTTAACAAATGGAGTATAGGATGACCCAGTGCAACAACCAGAACAGACTGAGCTAGGAGTGGCTATATGCACGTACACACACACAGACACAAACACACATTCGCACACACACATATACCCATGTACACACACACACACACACACATTCAAACACTTGCATGCACCCACATACACCCATTCGTACAGTTGTGTACACTCTCTCTCTCTCTCTCTAACACACACACACACAAATGCACAAACTAACAGACACACAATCACACATTTGCACAAACTAACAGACACACAATCACACATTTGCATGCACATACATGCTCTCTCACACACACACACACACACAGTTACGCATCTGGATCATTTCTGCAATTCCCATTTAATCTACTGAGTGCACTCTCTCTCTCTCTCTCTCTCTCTCTCTCTCTCTCTCTCTCTCTCTCTCTCTCTCTCTCTCTCTCTCTCTCTCTCTCTCTCTCTCTCTCTCTCTCTCTCTCTCTCTCTCTCTCTCTCTCTCTCTCTCTCTCTCTCTCTCTCTCTCTCTCTCTCTCTCTCTCTCTCTCTCTCTCTCTCTCTCTCTCTCTCCTCTCTCACGTTAACTCTCACTGGAGCGGCCGGAACGCTGCGGTCCCACTCCAGGAGAGCGAGCGCCAAACCAGGAGCGTTCTGGAAAGTTTACACTCTTTATCCTTATTCATGTGCCACACAGACCGGTGTCTTACCCACCGTCTGCCTCCACTCACTCTGCTCTGTTTTGTATGGCGGGTTCTGCACCAGCGTGCTTCAGGTCAAACACAAACACCTCCCTGAAGGGCAGGAAAGCAGAAGCCTGCTTGAGAGTCTCACTAACCTCCTTCCTATTAGATATTTATCAGGGGTGATAAAGGACTGTATCACCCCTGACAACACTCTGCCATGCTGCCACTCTGCTTACATCTGGATTATGGCTAACCAGACACTCCTTCATTCTTCAGCAAGATAATGACCTGAAACACACCTTGAAGTTGTGCAAGAACTATCTGGTGAAGGAGGAACGTGAAGGACAACTCAAATTAATGACCTGGCCTGCCCAGGGTCCAGACCTCAATCCCATAGAACTTGCCTGGGACGAAATGGACAGAAGAGGCAAAGCAAAGTACCCCACAAGTGTCTCTGGGAATTGCTGCAGGAGAGCTGGGAAGACATGTCGGGTGATTTCCTCCTGAAACTTATTAACCAAATGGCCCATGTTTATGAGGCTGTTATCATGGCAAAGGGTGGCTATATTGGGGAATCCAAGATTCAATTTTCAATTCAATTTTCTTGAACATTGCTTTGATGTTCCTTTTGTTTATTGTTACATGCGTTTTTTGTCATTTTCAAGTATTTACAGAAATGTATATGGCGTAAAACATTGTCAATTATGAGATAAACCTAGTTTCCAGCAGATGTGCTCAAACTTTTGACTGGTACTGTATATACCACGGCTTGGATGAATAATTGATTCTGATTGGCTAACAGCCGTGCATGCATATATATCAAGCATACCCACGGTAAATCCTTCTCGCTTCTAAAACAAATTCCATATTAATTTGCCCAAACAGATGTGCTGCATAAACAAGGATCAACATTACTTCAGCACCAGAACTTCTTCTCATTTGTTCAATCATGATTCCAAATTCAAAGCAACATGGCAGATCTGGGTACTGGCAGATCAACTTATGGAAATTATTGTCCACACCATTGATCAGAAAGCTTGTGTAGGAATTTGCTAAAGCAACAGGACTCATTTATTTGCTTAGATCAAAAGATTGCAGTAAGGTAGTGGAATTGAGTTCAAACTGACCCAGAAAAATATCTTGCTAGTTTGTCAACAAGCTTCTATAACTTTTCGTTATACTAAGCATTTTTAGTTAGCAATGGCTAGCTAAGTTAGTTACCTAGCTAGCTGGCCAGATGTTTTGTATACTACTAGCCAGACACGTTAGCAAGCTACGTAATACATTCAGAGCAAGTGCTAGAAAAGTTCACTAGCTAAAGTTAGCTAGCTAGCACTATTCCCATTTGTAAAATGAGTCCCACCATTTAACTGGGATAGCTAGCTTGCATAATGTATTGTAGCGAGCGTGCGCGAGGTGATGTATCAAGAAAGAGATGGAGTCCAGTAGTAATGCAAAAATGACCACGCTAGTAGCCACTTTATTAAAAGAAGCGATAATTACCCATGCTCCATACACCGCACAGCTATGGATAATATCGGTGGCAAACCTCCGTGTTCCATACACCGCACAACTACGGAGGATGCCCTAAAATAACATATAATCTATAATCGTAACTATCAGGAAGTAACAGTCTTCTTCACACTTGGTTTACTCTACACTTTTGCACTGCAGATCGGGAGACTGCATCAAAGACACTGGGCATACCGGTCGTTTCTAACATTAACTGTCCGCGACCAGCTAGCTAACACAAGCACATAATAACATTATCACACACATAAAAGTTTAACAGAACATTTTAACATTTAACACAGGGGGGATCACACAAACACAGAAGTGTGTGCTCCCATGATGCTCTGCGCACACATTTAAATGTACAACCCTCCCAGGATCGCTACAGTATTTTTAGGTAACTTGACTAATCTATCTCATCACAATAATGTAATACACTTTGCTAGTTTACAAGCTTGTTACGTTAAGTAATTCATGTTAGCTAGCTAGCTACGGTTAGCTTACATATTGTTTTATTTTCCCCATCATTGGTACTTTGAGCTAATCTTGGAATAAATGTCCGTTATATTTTTAATGCTATATTTTGCATTTTTGACCAAATGCTGCCATCTACTGTTCAAGTATCTCTTCCTGCACATGGGCAAATGAGGAACTATATTTCTTGGCGGATTTACACATTTACACAAAAAATATGATCATTTGTTTGTGGCAAGTAGCCATGGTGTAAGTGGAATAAACCACTCCAAACCGTGCGTTCTCAGGAGGGTTTCAGCCTTCTGCCACTGCACACACACACCCACCGGGTTACCAAAGTGTTGCCTTGCTTTTGGAAGTTACCTGTATATACGACCATGTTCCAATGCCACACTGGAACCTAGTGTTATGGTCATATGAGACCAAAATGTAGCTTGTTGTCAAAACCGAATTGAAGAGGGCAGTCCACAAGCGCACGCCAAAGGATCCGAATGATCTTGAAAGATTCCGTACGGAGGAATTGAAGATCCCCTCGACATAACACACAATAGAAGATGACATGTTAATGCAGATTTATTTTTGTTGGATTTTATTTTAAATAATTATTAGGGGTGTGAATAATTGTTACATATCTTTTTGGGAAACAACATTACTTGTTAAACAAAATATGTTTCTCTGAGAAACTGTATTGGTGTAAAACAATATAAATAATAATAATAGTATAAAACATGTATTGTTTATTTCATATTGCATGTTTTACTCATCTCTACCAAATCCAGTGCCTACGCGGTTTCTCTCTTAAATCTCAGAGGACAGTGTCATGGACCGTTTGTTCTCGAGAGGAAACTGCCCACTTGTGCTCTGGAGACAGTCTGTCCATATCTGGCCACACATACCACATTTATTTGATATTATATTGGGTACTGAATTTCTAGAAATGATTAGACACCATATTGGCCAGCATAGCTTACTGTACATCAGTTGGTACACCAAGGACAGGTTAACAGCTATGCTGGCCAATATTGTGCCCAAATTTTAAGCAATTTCCTACTTTACTAACTAAATTATTGGCCAATACAATAATTTTTGGACATCCTGAGGTGATTCGTACACCACACACACACACACACACACACACACACACAGACAGACACACACACCCTGCCTCTTCCTGGTTTAATCAAGTCATCTGTCCTTTGACTCACAATTAAAAGCGGGCGTTCATTTACTTCCTCGCACAGTTTAGCGAGTTCAGCAATCATCCAAATTAACTGCAATGGTGGCAAGAAAAAAAAGTTGAAAACTTGCACTTGCATTTATTGCTAAGGCAACGTTGAAGACGCATGTCGATTGAATCAAGTCTGTGGCGTCCTCTCCATTGATTGGAGGATATGGCCTTGATGGGATGGACTTGAATGAATTAATGAATGAATGATAATTGGATTTATATAGAGCTTTTCTTCCAGGCTACTCAAAGCGCTCACAATGATAGGGGCAACTCACACTCAACCACCACCAATGTGCAGCACCCACCTGGGTGAACGTGACAGCAACCATAGTGCGCCAGTACAAACTCACTGCACATCAGATACACAGTGGAGAGGCAAGGAGGGAGGGAATTAATTAATTCCATGAATATGTATAAGCACCATAGGATATTTTATGACCACAGAGAGTCAGGATCTCTGTTTTTACCATCCCATCCGAACGACGGACAAGTTGGGCTATTGGACATTCAAAATGGAGGAATAAATGGAGAACAGTGGGGAGCAATGTGTTGTTAAAGCGTTATGGGCCTGGATCTGAGGTTCGCCCCGACAGCTCGGTGCCGGCAATATACCCCAGGGTGGAGCTGTCTCTGTCTGCGGGGGCTGCCTGGATAACAGAGCCACCAGCCACTGGGGCAGAGGGCCGGGGTGAGAGCTTCCAGCCAGCTGCAATTAAACAAGGAAATGGTGCGTGAAATAACAGAAGAAGAGGTAAGAGAGGGGGAGAGAGAGAGAGGGGGGAGATAAAAAGAGAGAGAGGGAAAGGGAGATAAAAGAGAGAGAGAGAGAGAGAATAAAAAGGAAGGAGTGACATGGAGGATGTATCCCCCTTCTCAAACCCGTGACGGGCAGACTCCATCAGCTGAAGACGGTGGCGGCGAGCGCTAAGGGTCCAGACGCGCTCTCTCCTCCCCCCGTTATTAAGAGCGCGGCTATTATGCCACGTGCGACTACACTTTTCCATTAAGAGTCTCCGACTCCTTCTGACAAGGCGCGCAGAATGTGCCTCTAAACTGCAGTTAAGTTTCCCATCACAATGCGGGAAGCCATTAGGGAGGCCAGGCCATTAGCATCAAAGGGCCTAATAACCCCCCCGCCCCCACCCCCTTCCCCTCACCCCCTCCCTTCCTCCCACTCATTCTTTCACTGGATCGACTTCACCGGTAAGGTATGGAAAGGAGCAAGTGGGCGACACACTCAACATAATCTCCGAAAGATCAGGAGATGAGCGCTTCGATTGGCCGTCACCCACCGCATCCTCAGCGTTGACCCCCCTCCATCACCGGCGGCAGGCGCTTGTCCTCATCCTCATTGCTGGACACAGCGTCCAGGCCTGCTCTGTTGTCGGGGGAAACCATGTGAACGCTTGGAGTCGAGTGAAATCTTAAATAAGGTGTGCGGGCTGCAGGGCAAAGTGGTGGTTTGGGGTGTTTTACTTGAAACCGGGAAGTGGTTAAAATCCGGAGTTTGTCAGTACAGCAGTTTACGGCTGAGTAAAGGCTCCCAACATATCGTCTCCTGTGAAATCCAGCAGGAAAAAAAGATTAAAAGATTGGCAAAAAAATATGTATTCAATCTGAGAGCGCAGAACAGATAATGGACCATGTGAAACTCCCCCATGGATTGACTTTTATTTGCAAAATATGACGTGATCGATCGAAGGGATTTGGCCTGAAACGGCCTTCAACGTAAATGCCACCCCTACCCTAGCCATCACAAAAGAGTCTTGAGGGAACCGCTGATCTTTCATGTCGGTACTTTATTTTTCATTCCCCAATAAAAAAAAAACACTTTAAAGTTTTGATTTAATAAGGATTCATCGCTTCGGAGAGAGGTGGTGGGGGTTATTAAATAAATAAACGATAAATAAGAACGTAGGCTCTCTCATACGCGGGCCTTGCTCTGCCCCTCACCTGTTTAAGCTAGGTATTAAAATATGGCTGAGTGAATACGGGCAAGAGCATATTTCAAACCAATTGCTTGTGGGAAACCCAGTGTCTGTACAGTACATTAGTGCTGTTCTGCAAATTAAAAATGCTCGGGAAAAAATCGAGAGGAGTTCACGGAGCGAAGACTCATTTCTCTGCCCCCTTTTTCCACCACCCCCCAACCAACCTTTTATTGAATTCATCCAGACCGGTTTAATTTACAAGCCAGGCTACCCTTCGTGCGCATTTCCTTAAACGTTCTCTTGGCGGGGCCGTGGTGTCACCATGCAGACTGGTACAGGACGTCCTATTTGTGAACCATCTTAGACGGGACCGCTGGTGCGAGTGGATGAAGGAAGACTGCTCTGGATCGCCGTCGATCAGAGCAGCAATAAAAGTATATCTCTATTTCTAACTTCGCGAGATTTTATCATACACACGCGGCAAAAACATTGACAGAAACCTTAGGATCGCGGCTTTCCGATTTGAGCAATTCATCACTTTAGTTTAGTGTGTGCTTTCACAACATTTGTGACGGCACAACAATGTACTCTTTATAACTTGTGTGTGTTTGTAGATCTACTTACAAGCTGCATATTATACTGACCAAACTATTGATGGCATATAAATGTAGCTGTGATTGTCCTTCAAATAAAAACATCAAACACTTTGGAGTAAGTGTGTGTTAAGTTGATGAAATTGAGATAAATATCAGATGACACCAAAATCACAAAGCTTCTCTGAATTAAGCACGGACCTGTGGGGGTTAAGGGGTCCGTTATTGCTTTTCAATTTATTTATTGCATTATTGATTCAAAAACCGAACGCCTGACCTTGTCATGACCCCCAGAGCGGGAGGGCAGGAAGGACACACCATCGCTGCGGAGCGATGCCTCGGTGGGCCGCGGTCAGCGCGCTCGTTTTGACTGTCGGATCCGAGGCGGGCGGTTATTGAGCCTTTGAGTGATCGTGGAGCTGCCGCTCGCGGCGTTGAGTCTTGACTGATTCACAAGCTCGGAGCGGATGAAGCGGCTGGGCGCTCGGAAACGTGACAAATGCGCACGGTGACCCTTGACCTGTGCCGGAGCCGGAGCCGGGGGGGTTTAGCTCCGTCTTACCGCCGCGCTGATAATGATGCTAAACGGAGGGAATGATTGACAGGGTCACCGTGGGCCACCCGTCACTGTAGACCTCCTTTTGATCCGCTTGCGTTTGATGTTCCTCGTCCTTTTCTGGGTTTAAATCGATGCGTTTCGCTGCAAATGGCTGCCTGTTGGTAAAAAAAATACACTCATTCAATTTATTTATTTATTTACATGCATATGTATTTTTTTAAAGTCATTCCACACATGACCTTCCAGGGGAGACAGATTGTGGACAGCTGACCTGCTGAAACCCCTTTCCAGCACACAGACACACAAACACACACATACACACTCATTAAATGCCTCACAAAACACACATACACACGCACATACACCCACACACTCACTCAATGACTCACACACACACACACACACACACACACACACAAACACACACTCACTTCACTCAATGCCACCCAAAACACGCACACACACTCATGAAATGCTTCACACACACACACACACACACACACACACACACACACACACACACACGCATGTATGTATATATGTATGTATGTATGCGTGTGAATGCAGCATGTAAGTACTGCTGACCAAGACTTTTGGTTGAGGAACTCCACTAAATGAATTGTGCTCCTGTCATCATAAACCAAATCGAGTAGCATTCCAGTAGCATTCCATCACCATACTACATGCACATGGGTGTGAGTCCACATGAGAGGCATAACAACAAAATCATACCCTCCCAGACAGGATCACAGCCCCCCCAGCATTTTTTACAATTATGTTCTTAAGCCCATCAGCTGGAGTATGTTTGAATGAACGCAAGTGCTTGAAAAGAGTTTCGCAGAGATTTTGCAATCAAAGTTCAAAAGTGCTGTCTGTGCAAGTTTAATCTCGTAACCTTCCCGTGTGTGACATTATTTACATAAAGGATCCAGGCTTCTGAGAATATTAATTATTGATGAAGCAATAATGAATCATTTATAACAAAAGCCAATCAAAACCTGCTGTCTCCCAGCACCACCTGAGGTGTATTATATATTTATAACTCAAGGACATGCTGTCATTGTTTCGGCTTCCTGGTTCAACTTGAAAAGGTCTTCCCTTTCCTGCTCTCCGCTTAGAAGGCAGCTCGGATGATACAACGCCGAAGACACTCTCGCCATCGTCTCCTCATGCCGCGGGCGACAAATAAGACGGAGCGTTTTTTGTTTTTAAAGTCGGCCTTTTGAGTTTCTCTTGATCCGATAATTAAACATACGCACGTAAGTATACGACCCGCGACGGCAGATCTGTGAACCCATCAAGGGTTTCGTCTCTGATCGTAAAAAAGAATGACAACAAATTCCCAGATCATGAATATTTAACTTTAACTTTTCCTCACGCGCACCTCATCAAAGGGCTAAAGAGTCAGAGGCACCCCCGCCCCGTTTTTTAGACACCCGAATTGCTCTTAAGCTGTTTCCATTTCATTAACCGGCTTATGTTCTTGGCTCGCCATGTTTCAAGTCGTTCCTTTTAATCCAGTTTAGGTGTCAGACTAATAAAGGGGGAGAATGAACGATGGCGCCATTGCCGTGGTGACGCAGGGCGAAAGAAAGATCTCTCAAAATCGCATAATCATATTAGTCTTAGCAATTAGGAACCATCACTCTGTCTCAACCCGCTTGATTTGAATGAATTCTGTCTGCAAAGCGACGCACATGGGCAATTAATGCAAATAACAGCAATAAACAAACTGATACAATATGAACCGTGACCTATTCACGCATATCATGCTTGTTAAACACATAACATGGACCCTTAATGCCATAATACAGAGAGCAGGGGATTATGGAAAAACATGTACAAGTCATTGAAGAGACTGCATATGCTTCAAGTGAGTTTATTTCCCTAAATGGAATCCATGATAGTAGGCTAATGGAGGGCATCTGCATGCTTTAACTTTGAAATTATATTTACTATTTATATTCATTTTGAATGTTATTTATTGCATTTCCTTTATATGAACTGTTCATTTCTTAGGAGGGATACACATTGTTTTAAGACCATAAGTATTTTTAAAATGTAATAACATGAACAATAAAAGAAGAAGAGGCAAGTGTCAAGAGGACACTGCATTTCATTCCGTTTTATCACTGTGCTTCCAAACGACCTCCTCCGTAATGTTAGAATTCCCTATATACAGGTAAACTAAGGGTAGACTTACTCAAACAGACTCACAGCTGTAATTGCAGCTAAAGGTGCTTCTACCAAGTATTAAGTTAAGCAAATACTTGTGCAATCAATTATTGTCTGTTTGTCATTTGTAATTAATTAAGAAAAAGTTTTAAAGTTGTTTTTTATTTGATATTATAGAGTATTTTGTGTTGATTAGTGGTGAGAAATCCCAATTAAATCAGGTTTGATTCAATTAAGTAGGAAAATAAAATGCCAGAGGGGGTGAATACTTTTTATACCCACTGTATATATGTATACAGTGTATAACCAAGCAATTAAAAATGACAAATGGTCGCTGTTCCTAACTGCTTTGCCATCACTTGTAATTGGTTTGTGTTCATTTCTGCCATTTCAAAGAAGCATCCGTATTCATTTGTAGCCTACCAACTGATCTCAGACATCCCTTCTCCCTACTTTCTCTCTAATTTTCTCTCACATAAGTGCTAAGTGCTACGTATATACAGATATATAAAAAGGCATTAAGTATGCCACAAATATTTCCCCAGAAGTTGACCGAAGAGCAATAAAATCATTTCGCCATCATTATATCCCCAAAGGAATCTTGCTCTGACATGAAAGGTGTGAAGACAGTTGAAATGTTGATATAATAGCGGCCCTTTGGCCCTGGCTACCCACAGCCGGGTGCATTGTGCTTTAATGGTATGATCGCCGTAGATGGAGCCTGGCCGTGGAGATTCCGAGGGCAGGGTTTTCAATGCGTCCAGACACTTTGATGTGAATTGGTAGACAACATAAACACCGGTGGTCACATATACAACCCCCTCCCCCCAAAAAATAAAAACCATTTCACTATTTACTCTCTCTGGCCTTGATTCAAACAGCATTTGTCCTTGACTTACAAATAAATACAGTAGTTATTATTTTGTCATCACAAACACAGTCTAGCTAGTTCATTTTTAAAAAAATGCTAATAAAACCTACGTGCATTTGTAAGTCAAATTTAAGGACAAATGTTGATTGAACCAGGCCTCTCTGCGATCTCTGCAATTACACTGATTGTGCCATCTCCGGGATCTACATATTCATGAATCTAAAAAGACACCTGCGCGTCACCATCGCCAGGTCTCCTCCCAGACAGCGGTATCGGGTTCCTCTTCCGCACCGTATCTCTGTGCAGACCTCGTGCACATTAACATATGCTATTTAGCAGACGCTTTTATCCAAAGCAACTTACAGTAGCGAATGCATACATTTTTCAGTATATGTGGCCCCAGTGGGGATTGAACCCACAACCTAAGCGTTGCCAACGCTGTGCTCTACCCACTGAGCCACAGAGAACCACAGAGCCACAGAGAATCGGAGACCAATCAAAGGGTCGTCTGTACAGCTTCTGCTCAAGTGCTATGTGGGTACGCTCATGTCACTGCCGAGCTGCATGGGCTTGACCATAAGCTGTATGGACAAATGAGCTATGACATTACACCTCCTGCAAGCAACAGTCAATTTACTGTACAGAGTATGGTGTTCACAGGATTAGCAGAACTAAGGAAAAATGTCATATTATAGCATTATGTATGGCCTAAACGAACACCGGTATTCGTGTTTCCCTTATTGCCATTGCTTTGAGAAAATGGACGCTCAGAGCAATGGCAATAGATTGGAACCGGACGTGATAAACGGGGATCCATCAATCATAATCATAAAGTTTTACAATTCAAAAGCTGCGGCAGGCAGTGACCGTTTGAGCTGTATTTTCTGTGCTGCTTGATCAGTACTGTACGTTTGGTTTGGTGCTGAAACATTTTGTTGGAGGAAAAAAATGAACTCATTACCATGAATTTTTTTTTGCACAAACACTGGACATACACTAATGCCATTCGATGACAGAGTATGGGTGTGCTTTTGACCATAAAGACATCAGTTGTTGGAGGTTGAAATCCTTACCAAGGTGGTAGAATGGCATTTTGCCTCGCCCACATCCAATATAACCCCCAATTTGTATGCCTTTTACATTTCTGCATGCGATTAACCATGCACATTTCTGTGGCTCCTGTTAAACAGGGATGGATGTGTGCTATTGAAGCCTCCGACTGCAGTGGATAACCCAGGATTAGCCGCTTTCCATTTTATAGTCTCTAATTTACTGTAGGGTGCGATGCTTGACTGATCTCAGACCAGCCAATTTCAACAAAGGGGACGAACGTATCCAACCCATGCCTATAAATCTTCCCTTGGAAGCAATCTACAAAGCAGACCCATTTTCACAAGCTGTGGACGTACGCATGCACAGTAGCTCCATATTATTCTCCATTGTGAACTCCCGCCCAGGGTGTAAACCCAAACGACTCCACCGACGCCCTTGCGCGCATTTCGGATTACGCGCATTCGGTAAAACACTTAACGTATCAGGTGCTACATGTCGCAAATGCGTCATGGATTATCGCCCCCATTATAATTTATTAGTTCTTCCAATAAATAAATATGCACCTCAATTTGAACTTTCTTCGTAAATCCTCGCTTTCCGTTTGACACGAGCTGAGAAACGGCGGCATCTGAAGTGTTCCTGGCATCCGCAGCACCGCCCGACCGCCTGCCAAAACATAATGGCCATGCAGCCCCCCCCCCCACCGTTTACGTCTTAAGATGTATGGGAGGGTTGAGCTTTTCCACACATCTTAAGAGGCCCCCCCGTCCCGCGGAAACCGGTACACCTGCGGGGGTCTGTCAGCCGGCCCGGCGGCGTTAGATTGGTGAATTGTTGTTTCGGAAGGTACTCCGCGCGGCTCTTCAGCTTGTCCTTTGTGGAGGATGTCTGACTTTGTCTGTAATTCTTTCCTGCTCTTTTCCCGGATGAAGGGGAAGCCACACGAGCACGACGTTTGAAGGGGATGCCTGGTGACACGGGCGGGCGGTGTAGAGCGCTACACCGGAAAGCGCACCGCGGCGCAGAGATCTAGCGCGCCGTCGACGGCAGCTGGAGCATAATGGGACCCCTCCCCGACCTCGAATCCTCACATTCACCCCATCCCACGTCCCCCACTCAGTCCCGCTTCCTCTCTCCCCTACCCCCTGTCCCGCCACGGCCCTTTGTCTGTCTCTTCCTCCTCTAGCGCGGCGAGGTTTCGCGCCCGAGCCAGCGCCCCTCCCGGAATGGCGTCGCCTCGCGCCAGCTCCCCCGCCGCACCTCCGTCCCGCTGGCTCCTCGCCCCGTCGCCCAGAACGTGCCACGCGCCGGGTGATTGACGTGAAGGGGGTGCCAGCGCGCGGGGGCCTGGAGCATCGCTGGCCTCGCCAGCTGTGCCTCCATTATCTCCCCGGCTCCTGTACCTCCGAACGACACCGCGCGCTCTGTCCTTTGCTCTGACTGAACGCGTTTGAGCACTTTTTTCCCGCTCGTCACCGCGAGTTTGTTTGTCTTTGAGGTGACAGTGGGGAAGGGACGCTGTGCGCATCATGCTTATGCAGACGGACACCCTTTCAGCTGCGCGATTTAATTCGATAACCTCGCTCAGGGGGACAGTGATGATCGGTGGACGTGAGAACAGAAACTGTGACTTTTATTCTTCAGGACTAACCCGATTCTTGGGGTCCTGCCACGCCTGGCTACCAGACCACTGCGATAGAGGGACAATGCATTTAGCGTGTTGATGCTGTAGGCAAACAGAGGGACATTGCATATAGTTACAATCACCTTGTTGTTTTTATGAATATTTCTGAATTTCCACATCACTGACCAATAATTCAAGAATACTTGGAACATACAGGTAACTGCCAAAATAGAGTAAACACTTGAGTAAATTAAGGGTTTTGGTGGCTTTGTTATGGTGTGGGCTGCATTTTCCTGGAATGGCTTAGGTCCACTCAGCCCCTTAGAGGGCAAGGTAAACGGCAATGAACACAAAGCCATTCTGAGTGATCACTTAAGAAATGAGTCATAAAACAATGAAGCATAATATTATCACACACAAAAAAATATTTACAATCATGTAAGATGTACAGTTGTTTCCATCCCCGTTTTGACTGAAGTAAGGTCAGATTGGGATGAGTATGCTGTCAAATGGAACATGGCGTGCCACACAGCTGTGTGCCAACATTTCAGGCGACTGGGGCCTCAGTATGACTGAGACACATCATGGGCTTGTAACCAGAAGGTTGTGGGTACGATTACCTAGTGGTTACACTGCTCTGTTACATGATGTGCTGCCACAGTTACCGAATTCCACTGTCTACCGACGATAAATCATTTAATGAGGTTCTGAGGCTGAAAATAACAGGTGACTCCAGCTATAACATGGACCCCGGATGCGCTGCAATGGAGACGACCCAAGGCCACTGAGCAAGGCACTTAACGACAATTTGCTTCGATGCTAAGCAATTATCCGGGAATTATCCAGCTGTAAAAACGGACAATGTTTTAAAAATGTAAGCTATGTGAGTCACCTTGGATATGGACTAAGCAAAATGAAAGAATGTCTGGTAGAATCCTCTGGTAAATTCTCCCACATCGTAGCCACGTTTCATGTCTCTCGCTGCCAGCCTGCCTTTTGCTGTTTTTTTTTGTACTCTCTCTAAGTCACACGCGCCAACTTTCCCTTTCAGAATAAAGCTTGGAGAATCAGAGGGAGCTGCTGTTTTCTCTGGCACTAGCATTTCCTTTCTCCCACAGGGAGTCCTCTGGCCCTGGAGTTAAGCGTTGGGTGGAGGAGAGGGGGGCTGGAAGCTGCGGAATTGATATTCTGGGATGAAGAGACGCAGTAAATGAGGCGTCCCCTGTGCCTCTCGGGTGATGACTGGCTTGCGCTGTCTTGTAAGATTTCACCAGCTATTGTCTGTGGAATTATTACATCAGTCCATCATTTTACCATGTCAGTGTGTGTGGGGGGAGGGGGGGTGGCTTTATATACCCTGAAGATCTGGTGGTAAGAAAAACAAACTGGACATTCATGGAGACAGTTCTGATTGCAGCCCGTTCAAGTACTGGACCCCTGTCATTTCAGTATTTTTGCACATGGACCGCTGTCATTTCAGCAACTTCACATGTACCTATGTCATTTCAGCAACGTCACATGTACCTCTGTCATTTCAGCAACTTCACATACCTATGTCTGTCATTTCAGTATTTTCACACATGTACCTCTGTCATTTCAGCATCAACGCACATGAAATGGGGGGGATGTCAATGTTGACTAGACACAACCAGACAAAAAAAGATTTAGGACTATTTTCCAGACAATGCAGCACAATGTGTGTGTGTGTGTGTGTGTGTGTGTGTGTGTGTGTGCGTACACAGGCACATGTGTGCGTTTATAGTCACTCTGCCACACTAATTCAGTCCTCAAAATTCTGCCTCTGGGTCATCCCCTATTCCAATTAAACAGCAATGCATAGCGCGTGAGACTGCCACTTCCAGGAATGTGAATGTTTTTACCTTTTTGTGTTCAGTATGAGTTACTCCTCGGTCTGCACGTTGCAGAGTCTCAGTCAACCTTAGGACTTACAATTGCACATTAAGCCACTCCCACGAGTGTCTGACATCAATCCAAGATAACATCACATAACAATACACACAAATACACAAAATCTCCGTATTGTGTTTGTAAACGACTGCTTTCGCCGCTCTGCTGAATCTCAGCGTTCGTGTGAAACGGTGTCGAAAGGTCTCGCAGAGGGAAAAGTTAAAAAGGCGTCGACAGGCACGACGGAACACTACGTGGAGTACCTATGGGATCGATGCATACGAAGCTGCAATTAGCCGTGATAAAGTACTTCCAGCATAGCGCTTTAGCATCAATTTCCCCCGTGCGAACGCTTCCGGAACACTCCGGGTCTCACTGTGAGGGTATCTCATTAAGGAACGCGAGGGGCATGTCACTTATCTTTATTAAACGTGCACGTAACCGTTTCTTTCTCTTTTTAATATGGCCGAATGTATCATTTCAAAGAGGAAAATCAGAGTCGTTATGTGTGTGGTGCGCGGTGAGGATGGACTCAGTGGAACAGAACAACTTTCTTCATTACTAAGCAAAATCGGAGCTTTCTGAACCGAGAGGGAGTGTTCCCATCGCCGTGAAGTAAATGACACAGTAATAGCCGTTAATTAGCGCCATAAAGTCAGGGAGAGCCATGAGAAAATGAAAACGGATGCCGATTTCAATGTAGGGAATTGCTTCCTAAATCATATTCCTATTACATTTCCAACACGACCTTAAGTAGGTTAAGCAGTCTTTATTTTGAAGAGATTGGATTCTTGGTAGGGGGGATTAGCGGTTTCTGATGCTAAATGCACTCTGTCTATCAGCGAATAGAAATCCTGAGCAACAGTTGGAGTCGACTGTAACAGGAGCCAGGCTATCTCCATACTTGTCACCCAGGCAAGTTCCCCCACCCACTCAATTTGCTCTATTCTCATAATTCATATAATAAACGAGTGCAAATGTGTGACCAAAATAAAGTTTTAAATTAAGCCCAGGGTGCAATATAATCACAAAAATATTTGTGCTTTACTTAAATAAAGACTGTATATTTAAACATATTTATTTATTTTGCTCATACACTTGCAATGGATTATAGTTATTTGCTGAATTCAACGAAACTTATATAAGAATATAAAGAAAAAGTGAAGGCTGGATAAAATGTGGGACAAAGGACAAGGCGCATCACACTTGACTCGGGCTGAGGGTTTTCTCTGCGCCTCGAACCCGCAGACGGATCGCAACGGGACCACCGCAGGGCCACGGCGGGATCAAAACGGGACCGTGACAAGACCGCGACAAGAGCACAGCGACAAACCACCACGGGCCCCCGCGACGGGATCTGAAAGGAAGAAGGGGAACAGCGGCGCGCGTCGCAAGACACGGCGAATCCAACGGGAGCTGGGCCGCGTCTCGAAACCTGCCATGTCGGCGCACGGTGTCACTCGAGATTTAACTCCGGCGCTTCTGAGAGAGTGGAGCTCGACATTCACACAAATACACACCGCAGTCTATAAATATATACAAGACAACACGCTGTGTGAGCGCAGAAAATGCATGTCACTCCTGGGGTGGGTGAGTCAGCTGAGGCGTCGCGTAGGCAAGCGCTGCAGAGGCTCGCTGCGTTCTCTTGGATACGCGGGGGGGGGGGCTTGGGCGTTCTTTCAATAACGGCAGCTAAAATAAATTCAACATTTTTTAAATGAACGTTTTTTTCCCTCATGAAGTAATTTAAGTTAATCAAGTGGAAAAGAATGGCTCCTAAGATCGCCCAGGCATTCTACTTACAAGCTAAGGATGAAAACAAGCTGAAAACTACCTATGAAAATATTTTGTGTTTTACTTTCTTGCCCCAGATTGCAGGAAAAAAAGCTGCTACTGCTCTTGAGGCGCACACACACACACACACACACACACAATTATCACTTCACCTGAAATGGAATTACTCAGTGAACTCAACGAAAACCTCTGAACAAAACAAGCCTATTTTCAATGCATACAGCCATTCTTAAAGAGAGAGAGAGAGAGAGAGAGAGAGAGAGAGAAAGAGAGAGAAAGAAAATAAGGAAAGATAATTCATTTTCACGTTGTAGATTTTCAATGTCACCACGGCCATGTTTAGATATTCCTGATTGAAAGCTTTTCTCGATAAGGGCTTTATTTGCCCGCCGAAGTCTGCAGAGTGTATTATCTTTGTCACTTTATTACTCCGGGCCGGTGTTTGAATAGAATGTTTGATGTGTTGTTCTTGACTGACGATAAGGGTGAAAAACGGTGCCTATCGTCTAAACAAAGATCCCCAATACCCATCAGTAATTTACCTGTGTCCTTACTTGGACACGGTTGGCTTAACGCCGCTCTTTGGTTTGACATTGCGAGGTGAGGCCGGGCCAACGCCGAAGGCCTGACGGAGTCCCCGTTCGTGGCTCAGGGGGAGGCGGGACAGAAAACGCGCTATTTTGTAACTATTTTGGAGTTTGGCTGTAAACGCTCGTCTGCGGAGATGTATCATCGCCCGGCCCACGCATCTTCCCCCCCTGCCGCCACAGAGTGCGCATCAGCTCAACCTTGGCCCCAGAAATGGACCACACATCATCGCGCTAATAAAGAAAGAGAGTCTGAGGGGGAGAGAGACGGGGAGAGAGTTCCATTCTCTCATTAGCATCATAAGCTGCCTGTTCATATTTCTCAATTACGTCCTGCGTGGATTTCGCATTTAAAAATGTCATAAAGACGTTAGAGCGACGTACATGTAAATGACGAGTGGGGAACGGCAGATGTTGTGCGCTGTTGTTTTCGAAGCCCGCCGCCGTTTCGATAATATTTCACCGTTACCGACTTTATTTATGGCCGTGCCGCGGAGTCACGGCCGCAAAATATCTGTACGAACGCTGAGCAGGTGACAGAATATTTTTCCTCCTTAAATTGAATGTTCCATCTCTCTGCACACCTCCCTTTGTTTACGGCTGCCTGCGGCATGCTTTCGCCGATCTGCAGCATCTGCCTATTGTTTGTGTGTGTGTGTTGTGTGTGTGAGTGTGTGTGTTGTGTGTCTGTGTGTGTCTGTGCGCGTTAGCGAGCCTCAAGTGAAAATTTCTCCACGTGTTGTTGAAAATAAAACACGTGACCGCAGCAATTCCCGGCCAGATAAAGTGGTGCTTTTTTTTTCCCCCAGAAGGGAAAGAAACACAAACGCAAAGTGTGAGAATCCTCAGAGATGTCAGGTCTATTGTCATGTCTTCTGCATCTGGTTCACTCTGTTCTCCCCGGTGCTGCAGCTGTCAAATGGAGATCTCTTTTCTCTCTCCATCTCTCTCTTTCCGCATCATTAATCTACGTAGTGAATCGCATTATAAAAAGAAAAATTAACTGATATGTGCAACCTCACTATTGTCTAATATTTTACTTGCATCGGTGTGGCTTCTCTGATGTCTATTTGGTCTTTTTTATGTTGATTTATCTGCATCTTCCGTGTCTTCCAAACATTCACAATGCCCATCACCAGCAAATAGCATAATTCATACAATTTTAGGGGAGAAATGTGTTTAGATCGTGCGAATAAAAAATATCGATCGACCCAGTGAAACCTTTACAGTTCACTACGTGTACATTAAGGTTGCGATGTATTCTATACTTTGTGTGGATTCTATAATGGATTTTCAGTACAACTTTATGTATATGTCAAAAAATGTATAGGTTAGTTTATTGACATGTTATACAAATTGGTATACAATTTTATGTTTTTATTCTGAAGCCAACGCCTTCTGTGGCTGTGGATTGAGTGACGGGTGTCTAGCCGCACCCCGTTTTCCTTCCGTCGAGGTCTGCAGTGTGGATCCACGCTGTGCCGAGTCCTTTGCCCATGGCCACGGGTTCAAGGGGCCCCCCTCGAGTGTAGACCCGGTTTTGTTTTCCCTCCATCCCTCATAGGCTTCAACTACAAAGTCCCCCCCTTGGAAATGTCCTCCTTTCATCTTCACCGGCAGCCCAGAAACCCCCAACCCCCCACCACCCCAGGACCCACCCGCTAATCACTGCTCGGCCAGACTCGGGTTTAGAGCCCACAAAGTCCTGCTAGTAGATGGCCTTATCGTGTCGAGTCCTGAAAACAGGGGAGAATCTTTGATTGTAAATCGGCGGGTGGCGACCGATCTGTGGAGCGCGGGTTCATCGGCGGGCTTCTCGCGACGTCACCGGGGGGATATGTCACGCACGGGGGGATATGTCACACGCAGCAGGGGCTTTTGTTGTGTATCTGGGGCACCCCGTCGTTAAGTGACACCTAAATTGTGATTCCATTGTGTTGTGACTCGTGTTTTATGCAAATTAAGGAGGATAGCAACAGAGGCAAACGAGGTCGCACCTTTGCGCTTTGATTTCCCCGCTTAAATATTCTAATGAGAATTCTTTTTCCCCTTTGCTTGTGGATTCTCAACGCTCCATTCGCAAACGCGCGGACAGGACGTCGCAGTCTGCACACGAGCGACGAGCCGTTCGGTCAGCGGGCGCGAGTGGCCTATCGATCGGGATCACGCCGCGTCGCGACCTTCGTGGGCAACCGCTGAAGACCGCGTACGCGTGCGGCCAGGCCCCTGAATCTGCACGGAGCTTCTACTGACGGGTCGCGTCCCTGTGGCGCCTTCGCCCTGCACGACAGCGGCCTTAATGGGAAACGAGACAAACCCTTCTTCACCTTCAGCATTCAAAGAAACGGCTCCTGGCCCTTTTCTGCTGGTATCAAAATAAATTAAAAACAGCTTCCATGCGATTTGGTCCAATTATTTTTGATTCACTACATGCATGGTGCCGGGAAATACACTGGATGCAGTAATATTTTCTTCTGGAAATCCGCTCTCTGGCACGACTAGAATCTGTTGAAGAATTCACAACCGTATCATTATCCTCCCTGGGCAAATGGGCATTCATGCAGGATATTTTGAGGAGAATGGACCTATTATATTCCGTGACTTAAGAAAAATGTACTCCTACCTGGCTGTTTTTGGTGTGTCGTCTTCACCTGAGACCCCCTTCCTCCGGCCCATGGTGTCCCGAGGGATGTTCCGTGTTCCCCGTCCCGTGGACACCTGGACTGACTGTAGGGTCCAGGTGTGTTTTTGCCACATTAGTTTATATTTAAATCAGTCTCATAAAATTAAACCATTATAATCAGCGTCATTTGATTCATCACTTAGTCACTGGATTACGAATATATTTTTTATATCAAAGCTACAACTGTTGACAATACACAAGCGTGAAGGATTTTGGAGCTCTCGGAATAGTCCGCATTTGCGGAACATCAAAACAGGCACTGTGTTTAATAAAGAATAAGGAAATGTATTAAACAATAAAATCAACAACGGGACAACAGAAAACGTCAGGAAGCTAAGCGTGAGCTGAGGCAGATTCGTCTGCGTAGAACGCTATTCCTGCCAAAAACATTAGCTAGTTGCCGCGAGGCAGATTGGCGCGGCCTCAGCCGTACGGGAAGAGGGAATAAGAGCAACAGAGAGGTCTTTGTTGTGCCAACGGTCTTATTACCCACGGGGCAATAGAGGAAGGGGTCTTTTAGACCAGTGCTGACAGATGATGTCATTAGCGGGCATTCAAAAACTGTTACAGGAGCAAAAGTGTCCATTTGATGCCATTGGCCACAGGCCGTGCGCGCACAGGCCCTACATCATAGCCGGAGACGCGGTCCCAGACGTTTATGATCATTTCATCTCCGAGAAGCGCCATGCTTTGAGCGTAACCAAAGTACGTGATTGCGAGATTGGGTAATTTAGGGTCCCGCCTTGATTGGGATGCCAGTTGGACAGATGTCTTCACAGCCTGGAGAGAAAAAAAACTTGGCGCTCAATGCTGACGCGGAGGGAAAATGCTATTCCATGTAGGCGCATAAAACGAAGATGATCTCTAGTCCCATCCGCAACGCAATACAGATGCCACGGAGGGCGGGGGGACGACTGAATGCTTTGGAATTGAACGAGTGTATTGCGTTTTTTTGGACTAGGTACGGAGGGTGTATTTTACAAAGACGCCAGGTCTTTCGGTGCCATGGATCCATATTTCTTCCTGCTCTTTGGTGATTGGTTGCATTCTTTTACCCCATGCCAGAAGAAAATTATTTTAGCCGCTTTAACTGCAGATAATAAAACCATACATTCCACAATCTTGATCACCCCAACAAATCTTTCGCCGCATTTACGGCTGGCCCGTTTTAGAGATATTACCCGAATTGACAGCTCAATATCTATCATCAATAAAGCCCGGGCCTGTTCCATTCACTCATGGGACTGAGTTTACAAAGACTTATCTAACACACTGATCCTGTGAGCCCCACTGCCTTATTTATGGTGATTGTGCTGTTCTATTAGAGTGGAATATTTTTATAGAAATAATCATAATTTTTGGTTTGTTTTTTTGCAAGCTATGTGTGCATGCATGTGTGTGTGTGTGTCTGTGTGTGTGTGTGTGTGTGTGTGTGTGTGTGTGTGTGTGTGTGTGTGTGTGTGTGTGTGTGTGACATTGTCTTGCTTTGTTTCACTGTCTTGTTATCATGGTCCTGTGAATGAATCACGCACATATATCAATCATTTCACTATCGATAAAAATGGATCACAAAAAGAAAAGAAACAAACCAACACAAAAAAGGAAATGCCACGCTGGAGCGACACTGTGCATGCACAATGCTTTTAAGTTTTGAATAATTATTTATCCTTCACACTCAGAAAATGCACTTGTACTCCATTGTCTGTATACAATAAGTAAATCTGTTTAGATGGCCAGAGTGACAATTCGCAAATGTAACAAGAACATCGGGTAAAAGTGGTTTGTTTAGAAAAGTCATTCGTAATTTGCTGTCAAGTCGCACGACAGCTGTTTGTGCCTGTGTGGGAGCGTGCGCGTGTACAGGGGGCGATTTGCGTCACTGAAATGAAAAATAAAAACGATTTTGAAAACAGAAAAAAAATTACTGAAAATAAAAATCATGTTTGTGTTTTCATTTCCGCCTCACTTTTCAGATTCGGTTCCTGTTCTCGTTTTCCTTGTCTCGTGCTCGGCCCCGCCCTACCCGCTTGGGCAGGTAATTCGGGGTAATTCATCCACTGGCCACGGGCGGGGTTTTCAATCAGGGCAGGGTTGTTTAAATTCCTCATCAGTAAGTTTCCCATCATACAGTAACTCACAAAGAAGTATTGTATTGAGCGAAGGCCCATTAGGAAACAATCTATGTGCCACGAATACTACCAGCAAACAGTTAAGCATGTACAGTACATTCGTTTGTCGTTGTTAATTTAGTGGATAGCACGTAGGCTATATTTGCAGTCATGATCCTGGGTTTGTTACGATACGCGTCTTTTTCTGAAAACCTTGGCATGTTACAGTTGCTTCCGTCGCAATCCAGATGTTTACATTAGAGAAGAATTATGAATCCAATTTAACGGGCTTTTTAAAAACTCTCATCAGATGGAGGACAACATGGGCGACAACTCATCGAAGTCCTTTTGGAGCTGTGTTTGACAGTTAATGCTGATAGGCTGTTTGGATAGTTAACCACCAAGCCCTAGAAAATTGAGCAATAAAATCTAAAATTTTAAATTGCAACTGCCTGCGACCGACATTTCATTTCAGCTTGCTCACGAAAACGAAGCCATTAAGTTTTATAAGGACATATTTATTCCTTGTCATCTTTGATAATACCAGTCCATTTCTTTAGACGGGGATCTTTTTTTCTTCTTCCCAACATTAACAGATTACCGCAGCAAGGAAGAAACTTTCATCAGTGTCCGATATCTCCCAAATCCCTGTAGATGACCAAGGGTGAATGAATAATGAATACATAAATGAAAGGAATCTACGGACCAATGCACACACCCATAAACAATAGTCCAAAAAATGTTTGAAAAAAGTCAAAGTAGATCTGAGAATAAATTAATAAAAGCATTTGCTATATACATACCGACAACTCCAAAATGCTTCGCGCCCTTGACAAATAAGTCAAGGGCTGTCTAAAATAAACAATACAGGTAATGAGCTGTATTGTATGCTCAAAAAATGGGAAAGTGATTTTCTGTTATACCATATTGCACAGTGAAAAAGATTTTGTTTAACAGGTAATCATTTTTTTCTCCAAAAAATGTTTGAACTGTATTGTTTATTTTAGACAGCCTATTTTGCCCATCCTTTTCAAGGGCAATCATTCTGGAAGGTGGGAAATATATAGACAAGATTTCATATCGTTTTGCCACCCTCCCTAAAGCGCCCCGGCTGTTGTTGTCCCATTGACAGTTTCTCCCATCTCTGCAATGGTAGACTGTAACTCCGTCAGAGTTGCAATAGGCCTCTTGGTGGCCCCCCTCACAAGTGCCCTTCTCGCACAGATGCTCAGTTTTGATCAGTTTGATCAGTGGCAAGAAATCCCAATTACATCTATTTTGATTCCATGAAGTACGAAAATAAAATGTGAATAATATGCATTTGATATATATTCTAATATATTCTTATTTTATTCCCCCCCCCCACACACTGTTTAATTCACTTTAATCAGCCCATTATAATTAGCATATAATATGTATTTACTCTCTTTCTAATTATTCTGCCTGGCTGTTATTCTCTCTAAGTTTCACTATGTCTTGGCTCTCTTTGTCTCCATTCACTGGCTTCCAATCATGCCTTACATGGAACTGAAGACCCCGGTGCGGTGCTAGCCTACCGGGCAAGTCAAGTGTACAGCTTCCAATTAATCAGCCGACCTCACGCCCTGGCAACAGTCTCTCAGATTGGCCCCCTCTGGTTATCTGGCAGTTCGTCCCCTAAGTGGGCATGCTTCGTGAACTTTCTTTGCTCTGCCCATAGGCTCCTCTGGTGGTGGAGTCCCTTAACTGCAACAGGTAGAACTGTGGAAGCATCATACACAGGAAATAAAAAGTATCCAGAATTTGCTTTGATTCCCAGAAAACAGACAAACCTTTGACCCTTGTGAGAATCTAATAAAGTAGCTCTTTGTGCCCTTTTGTTATTGGGTTCCTACGGCACTGTAAAAATGTTTAAAAAAAAAAAAATATATATATATCCCAGCACTTTCACAACCTTGATATTTCCAATTTTTGCAATTTCCTATAGAAGTCCTGTCAGTCACAATTACCATGGCAACATGGCACAAGTTAAAATGTGTTGAAGTAGAGCCCCGTGGTCTGGGATTGAATTAGACCTTGCCAGTGCCGATTGCGGCCAGCAGCCCCGCAGGGCAATGCGTAATTGGCGGTAACGTCGCACCAGGGAGGGACTGATTTAGCCGACCGGGTTTTCGTGTCTCGCTGCCCACCCCTGCAGCACCCCCCACTGGTCAATGGGGCGCCCGCAGTCCACTGAGGTAGGAAATGACGCGTGAAAAGAATCATGTTTTTCGGATTGATGGTGGGGGTCACAGCGAGCGTGGCTGGTAAGTACGATTGAGCATTCCAAAAAGTTAGTATTCCAGCATGTTTAACATAATAGATTTTTGACTTAACAGCAGTATTCTTGATTGTTCTAAACATTGTTTTCATGTATATTGCCATTATTTGGTTAGCTAGTTTTCCTTTAGCATTAGCCACTGTAGCCAAAATGAACGAGAGTGGATAGGGAACATGCCAGAGTAGAGCTAAATGTAATCACAATGTTACAAAATACTACATTAAATAGATCCTGCATATCTTACCAATAATTCAAACAGGATAGGTCCCTCCTCCAAAATTTATATTTCTATCAGTAAGTGTGACTGACCCTACTCAAGGTTACTAACTCTGACCATAAGCCTACTCAAGGTCACTAAGCCTGAGCGTAACCCATCTTAAGGTCACTAAGCATGGTCAGAACCCTGTTCAAGGTCAGTATGAGTGGCTGCGACCCTACTCAAGGTCACAAAGCACGACCGTAACCCTACACAAGGTCACTCACTCATGTTCCTCCTGCTGTTTCAGCTTTGAATCATATTAATAAAAAAAGTAGTAATTATTCATGTTTCATTTCTGTATTGGTATTTATTTGACATTTTGGCAGGTCTTAATCTCTCCATATTATATTTGTTTAATTACAAAGTCAGATTTGTCAGACGTGACAAATGGATGGATCCACCTGAAGTTTGAAAATAACATAACATCTAAATAAGATTGTTTACCATTTGACAAATTACTGCTACTGCTGCTGCTACGGTTACTACTGCTCATACTGAAACCACTATTACTACTACTACTACTACTACTACTACTAATAATAATAATAATAATAATAATAATAATGACCATCATCATCATGTATGCTGTGTTTGTATGTACTGAATATTGTAAATGTCTCAAAAGGAGTCCCCTGCAGCCCCTGTGGCGTGTTGTGAATGGCGCTCTCCTCTAATCCGACGCCGTAGCCCAGGTTTATGGCCATTTTGTTTTACGGCTGGCATGCCAGACGTGTCACGGGCCGCGTGGAGAAACAACTCATAAAGTGCACATTTGGGATGACAGGACTTTTACAGCGTAATTGGAAATATGCGCCAAGGATTACTACAGGCGATGGCCACTGAGCTCACTGGTGTGTGATGCGGGCACTGTACACTCGGATGGATCTCTTGATACCAGGGAGGAAGCGAGGGCTGTAGTCATTTGTCTTGACCAAGAGGTTACTGCTCGTCCTTCACGCACCGGTGCAAGCGCAATCATCGGCCCTTTGGACAAAAAAAAAGGTAAGGTCCACCATGGACACATATGCAGTAAAGAACTACGGATATAAAGCATCAGGTAGCATGTACAATCTACGCCCTACATGGCACGTAGGTGATACAGTCCTGCAACTGGGGCGAAAGCTATAAGACTATGAACAATGTTGAACTGTGAGAAGTAATGGTGAGAATGAATATTTCTCCCTTTGGGTTAAACAAGGGGGAGGGTGAGGAAGAAGGAGAAGAATGTGAAGAAAAGCGTTTGGATTACAGCAAGACAGGTTGTCTTTTACACCGCAGGTTCATTTCAAAGTTCAATGTTAGAGAAGGTTATGGATGCCACAAAATCAATTCGCACAAAAGATAAAAGAAAACGTAATTCTGCGGTGATCAAAGTGCTGTCTTCTTTTGTGTGTTGCTTTTGTGTGTCTGCATGCACGCGCGCGTGTGTGTGTGTGTGCAAAGCATGCCAGTGTACTGATATTTCAATCATGTGTTATTTATTGGGGAGTAAGACAAGTGACTGAAGACGTGTGGCGTGCAGTGTGAATGTTTTCTGCCTGTTAGAACCATCGTACGGGATGGTGATTTTATACTCATCTAGATTCTCCTCCATCCAGAGTTAAAAAACCCAAAACATGTCTGTTAAGTCTCTCGCTACTCATCAAACATTGCATTGCAGATTTAATCTTTCAGGGCCCTGTCAACGAAAACGTTACGCGATTGGAGAATAGCATACCGACGAACCACAGATGAAGCCCAGCGCGATTTCAAGCGCCAAGCTGTAGCTCCTGTACAGTGCACTGCCTGAGGATCTACTAATCAGACCCTGTCCAATAAAAGTCCTTTTTAAATACACCCATTATGTTCTTTATTGGAGCTTTAAATGAGGATTCATGAGGGAAATTTGTAGACGGCCCCTTACGTAATTGCTTGAACCTAGATAACTGGTTTTCTCTACAGGTATAAAAAAAAAAAGACTAAAAAAACTCCTGCTCCCTCTTGCGTCTGCCACTCCACTGCATCCCTCCCGTCCCCATCTCCTCCACTTTATCTTCATTTCATTTTTGTCTTTTTTCATGTCCCCTGGAAGGTCAATGACATCATTTTCATGGCCAGGTGAGGTCCCTTCCCTGGTCCTCAAGCACCCAGAGCTGAAGAGCAACTGAAGCCGTGCGACGTAACAAAACTCCTCTGAATGCATTTCGTTTGTCTGGAAACAGTTTCCCCCGGCCGAATTGCGTTTGTCAGGGCTATTCTTTAGCCCGCTCCGTTTGGGCTCTGGGCTTATCGGCGCCCTGATGTGGCGAAGCTTTCCCTCCTCGTGTTTTTAAGGATTTTTTCCGGACCGAGAGAACCCTGCTGGATGTAATCAGGGAGGAAGGTGCGGTAGTTGGAAACGTTCCCGTCATTAAGACGTCGCCGATGCAGAGGGAGACGTGATGACTGCCTTCATCATTCTCATTATGAAGTCTTTAATGAGTGCTACAGCTGTGACTGGGGCGGGTGGTCTTTTCAAGCGGCAGTTATCAGAAATCATTTCCCCTCTTGAAATAATGACATTTCTTACGTCCTTCGTTTCCGAAAATACGATATTTAATACTGACAAAAATACAATGGAAATTAGCATAGATGTGAGCATATTTTCCACATGAGATATTTTAATCAAGATACACACACATATATATATAAATATATATATATAAACATAGATAACTTTCTACTGTAGATGTGCCAGTGTGCTCAGTAAAATCAAACTCCTCCAAACAGTTTTTAAAGTCTCTATTTTGGGGTGCACAGGGGTTCAGTTAATATAATATCTTTGCAGAGCTTTGTCCTTCATTTTGTTTTGAATGAATAATCCAATCGTATGAGCAATATGTATCACACACCCTAGTGGGTTGTCTGAGATTAGCATAGCGTGACACAGAGTGCAGGAGCATAAAATAACCCGCGCCGTGTTCAAACGTGTTCGTCCCGGTTAAAAGCCGTAGCGTTCAGACAGGAGGACCTGTACGCCGACGCTCACGTCCTCTCTGACTCGCACGCTGCACCCGGGGCCACATAGGGGCCGGCGAATGTAAACAAAGCAGATTACTGCACTTTATCCCGGGCTGGCTTTAAAGGTGACGGTCATGAGTAAACACTGATTATGAGCAGGGTCGGGTAGGCCCCAGAGACTCTCTCTCTCCGTAAGTGTCCACTGAACCATGCACGGCGGGGCCGCCATGGAACGAAACCACCTGCCAACTGTACAGGTCAGCACGGATAATGGATTCATGGGGGTGGGTGGGGGCGGAATATACAACGCCGGCTGTATATGTCGTTTTTTTTCCGCACTCAGCATGCACTTGTCCATTTCTTTGCAAAGTTTGTGCCTTTGGCTCTCAGCTCCGTTTATCAGCTGGGCTGAATGAATATAACCAAGTTCGAGAGGTGGGGATGGGTGGCAGGGGGGGGGGGGGGGGCTGTTCTGCCAAATAGAAAGAAACAAGGAAAAAGGGTGAGGGGGTTCGAGGAAAAGAAATGAAAGAACTGGATAAGGGTATGTTACAAAGGGACAAAAATGGCAGCTTTTAAAAGGTAATCGCAAAACCATTACATGCCGAGCAGGAAAAAAAAGAAAGGCAATAAAAGGCCATAATGGAAGAGCTGAAAGGTGCTGAGTACCTCTTACCCATAATCCCCTCTGCTCATTCAGAAAAGAGTAGTATAGCAGTCAACCAGATGACTTATTAGTCACAGACTGGCGTGTTTGCTACAAAAAAAGGTCAACAAATATCCCGACCATTACTTTCACAAAGGTTCAGTACCTTAAGCCACTTTTGCATCTCCTCATTGTTTCCTTATTCCTGAATTATTGTGTTTAATTTATTTTGAAAATATTAGAATTATTAATATTTTCTTTCTAGCCTTGTCTCTATCGCTCTATCTCTCTCTCTCACTCTGGTAGAGTGAGCCTGCGACCTGCTGTGACCCCTCTCTGAGGTGTCCTGGCGTCTCATTATTAAATCTGTCTTCTTCTTCTGTTGTTTACTTCTCAAACCAGCTGCCTGATGGTCCCTTCACAGAGGAATTTTTGAGGTTATGTGGAAAGGGCATCATCGCTAGTCAATCCTAACGGTGGTAAAGTTGCAAAGTGGCATACAGACATTTTTGTATCATACCCAAACAGGGGACCAAGAAAATAGTTTTGGTGAATACAGTAGGCCTTTTAATGATATATATTTATCGATCATGATATCTGTTTACTGCATATCCTGTTTGGACGGTTCAGAATGTAATTGGTCTTTCATAAGAGTGAGTTCGAAGGAGTTTGAGGGAGTTCCAGTGAGTTCAAATTATACAATACTCAATACGAAAAGGGAGTTTCAAAACAACTTTAAAATAGCGTTTAAATGTTGGTGGCAGCTCTGTTTCCGCAAAACAATTGCTTTCAAAATGCTTTCCTATTTACAGAGAAAACTCAGACGGAAGGCGGCAGCATCTCCCTAAATGTGTACACTGTAGTCCAGGATCATTTACGTACAGATTTAATCAATGTCCCTCTGGTGGCTAACTCTAAACTCCGTCCCTAAAGCCAGTGGGTCATAATTGTATTATACACTATCATCCCAGAGTGTGTTTAATTAACGATTGTTTAATTAAGTAAAGATACAAGATATGTTGCCTTGCAGTCACAATGAATCCTCCGCCATGTTCCGCTTCCACAAGTCTCCACACTCGCATGCGCTATTAGGGGCTGTCGGGTGCAAAACAGACGGCCTGCTACTCGCCATGTGTGTTTATGTGGCATGCTGACCGCGCTGGTGCCGATGGTGGCTGGCAAAACCACAAGGTGTCACGTGATTGGTTGGAGGGTCGCCCAGGGAGGGAGGGATTCTGTCGCTGGGTTTGTCCTTGTCTCGTAGCGTCAACAAGGGTGCCTGCAATCTGCCAGCGGCAATCGGACGCAGTTCAGCTACAGAGCGAAAAGGGGCGGTGGCTTTGCAGGACAGCGTGTGCTCATGTGCAGAGGAATTGAGAAGGGTCTACAAATACAACATAAGGTCAAATTAAAAATGAGGGATAAAAAATGATATAAAAATAAATGACATGCAAATTTTCCATTTCTGTTGGTTTATGTTTACTGTCCCACTTTTAATTAAATTGTAATTACACTGGTTGGTACAGTGTAACAACAGTGTAGGTACACATTGTTATATTGTACTTACAACTGTAAAACCCCTTTGGGGCTCTATTTCAACTGTTGTTTTCTACTGAAGCCACAACATTGTCTCCACACAGTAGTTATAGTGAACTTATATAGGTATTAGGGCCACTTAAGTGGGCCCAACTTTACTAATATTATCAGATTTAATGATGTCTAAAGGTATAACTGCGAAGAGAGGATCACCGCGATCATCATGTGAAAAAAGCTGTACAAAACAACAGCTGTGACAAAGTTGCTTAAGCAAAATAAATGTTTCCATTGCCCATATCTCATCCATTTGGTACACTATCAAAAGGATGTCATGTAAAAAAAAAAAACCTGGAACCAATATTACTTTCAGTGATTCAATGAATACATACATTTTCGCTAAATTTCTTCCCTGATCAGAGATTTTTCCATCGATCACTAAGACGCACCCACAGAAATGACCTCTTCATCTGAGCTCCTTCCTCCTATGTCCTGCCACAGCCAATGGGACGCGTGCCCTAAAAATTCCCATCAGGCCTCGCTTCCCAGACGGCACCTCCCATGACAGAAACAGCCAGTCCAGCGGCCTGAGCATTTTATATTTTACATTTAACATTTTACATTTTAAAAGTGACATTTTGAGCGACACGGCATCGACGCAGTACCGATGGGCTGAGGGGACCGTAGCCCGGGCAGGTCAGGGAATCACAACTTCGTGCAGGGTTTTTAAAATAAAATTCATGCAGTAATAATTGTATTTGGCCCGTGAGCCAGAGGTTAACGCGACTGCACCGTGGGTCTCTTCATAAGCAATTCATCAAGGTGAGGCTAGCTCGGCTCACCTTGCTCCCCGCGCGTGCCCTCGCCCGTAAACGGGCAGCCGAGGAAGAGAGCCACGCGGGGGTGTGTGTGTTTGTGTCCGCGGGTCTGCATCTGAGGTGGGCTCTCCAATCTGTCTTCGGTACGTTTGTATTTTTTATCGTTATCGTCTTTAGCCTCGGGGAAAAACTAGATAAACTTTACATGCCCGCTTCTTTCGCGAGAGGATCGATTTTCGGGAAGGGGGAGGGGAGGTTGGAATCCCAACCTTATTTTGCTATCGGTATTGCTGTTGAACGGGAGCGCTTGCATCGTGCGAGAGGAGCCGTGCCCTGCCGAGAGGGATATTATTATTTGAGAGCTCGACGGAAAGGAAGAGAAAAGCACAGGATGCACCGCAGCCCTGTCAGTCTATTACCTGGGGCCTCGACCAGGATGAGCTCAGTCTGGAACTTCACATCAGTCTCTGACTCCAGACCCCCCCCCCCTGTCGGCCTCTAAATCACACCGTGGGGGCTGAAGGCTTCCGCCCCGCAGGAGGGCTCATATCGCCGACCCGTGACCCCAATTAAAGATCCTCTGACAACTGAGCCAGGGATGAAGCGCCAATCAAACGGGGTCGACGGCGGTCAACGGCGGTCAAAGGGCGCGCCTCGCTCTGACAGGTCCACAGACCTGCCGATTGATGCATTCGTCTAAAGTGAGCCGCGGGGACTTGTGACATTTTTCGCTTTCTTTTTTTCTTTCTTTCTTCGTTTCTTTATTTATTTTTAAGTCGATGGCAATACGATCGGACGGTCCGTGGAGATGAAACCTCGCCGGCGAGAAGAAAAAAAAGAGAGATGTTTCGTGTCAGACGTCAAAGGCCAAGGGCGGCCCTAAAGATCGACCGTTCCCGGGGCCCGTTTCCCGCCCGGCCATAAATCACCTCTTTCAGGGAGGGTTTGTGTGAGGTGGCCACCTGTCGCGCGCTAACACTCAAACAGTCGCCGGTTTAAGGGAACCGCGGTGATTGATTTGTCGTCGCCACTCAGCCGTCGTTTCTAAAACGCTCTGTGAATGAGGGTGTGCTGCTTGTCTCTTTGCAAACAGCACGTGCACAGCCAAAATTGTTTCGACCGGGAACCAAATTAAATAGGTTAAAAAATAATCTCCTTTCCGACACAAATAATACAGGTAACTGCCAAAAGATAGGAAACGGTTTATTTAAATGAGGAAAAGAGGGAGAAGGCGTTAGGAATAAGAAAATAAATTGAATCAATGTCCTCTGGCTAATTATAAACTTCCTCCCTAAAGCTGGTGGGTAATAATTTTATTACATACTGTTATCCCATTGTTTAATGGTTTCTCAATTCATTAAAGATACAACATCGAGGTAACTGCCGAAATACAGGAAAGTATATTGAAAGCAGGTGCTTCCACACAGGTGTGGTTCCTGAGTTAATGAAGCAATTAACATCCAATCATGCTTAGGGTCATGCATACCCTCCAAAAGCATCCCAGACACTTGTAGAATCTGTGACAAGGCTGCCCAGGTGGCCTGTGGTGACCCACCACCCTATTAAGACACATTATGTTAGTGTTTACTTGTTACCTGTTATCTGCATATTGCCTTTAAGTATTTATCAGAAGCTAAGGTTGTGAGGCATTTTGCTGTTTGATCTTGTTTGACCTTAAGTTACTAGAATATTTTAATTACAACAAATATTAATTGTTGCACCATCAATCACCCTAATTCTGCTGAAGACATGATTAGTTAATCCCGCCCATCTGCTGTGGATCAGGTGATTTAGGGTGAAGAGGGAAAACAAACCGAGTGGGAAGTGAACCAGGGGATTAAACCACAGAGATAATCCACCAATTGAGAGTTATAAATTGTCAAAAACCATGGGGATTTGAAACACAATGTACAATATATGGATATTCTACTAAGGGTATGACTCAACTGCTGTTGATCTCTTCTTGGTTATTTAGAAACAATCATTGCCAACAAAAGTTTTTTTTAGCTCTTAGTATTTTAATATAATTTTTTTGAATTTGAAATAATGTGCCCGCCGGCCTGTATTCTAGAAACAGTCGCTTGAAAGGCTGCTGGATCTGTTCGTTGTGAATTCACGGCGCTGTAACCGTGGCAGGCCTCCGACGCGCATTACAACCCTGGGCGGGGAGCGCCAGCGCATGCTGCGTTCGCGTAGCACCGCGGCGTCCCCGCTGCGGTTTATGCGCGCGAGTGTGGCGCTGGACTCAGATCACAGGAGAATTTGCGGGGAGCCGCGAGGTTTGCTCTGTGAAGTCCGTGCCAGCCCCCGCCGCTGCGGGTCCGCGGCCCGTGGGAAAGATTACGTCGGGGGGATCGCGCTGTCATCGGGGCGGCGGGTGGGTTACGTAGATCCTGATTTGCCCCTCCCCCCACCCCGTGCCCCCTCGGTTACCTTCAAGTCATCCGTGCATCAGATGCTGTCCCCGCATGCGGGGGGATTAGCCCTGTCGCTAAGCAGATACTCATCTTGTGTAATAACGCAGCATATGGCCTCGGCTCCGGGGAGACTGCAGCATATTCTGTCACTCAGGGTCCATCAATCAGCTCTCGGTGCTTCGGTGTTCCACGTTCGCTGTGAAACGCCACGCCCCCCTGAGCTGGCCTTTGACGAGTGACGCCCCCTCGGTCTGCTTGCGCGGATTCTATTTGGCTGCGCTTGCTCTCTCCAGTCCCCCGGGGCTCCTGATAAGAGGGCAGGCTTCATGATCCCCAGAGCGGGCCAAAGTAAAGGAAACGCTAACATATAGTGTCTTAATAGACCGATGGGCCACCACTAAACACCAACACAGCTTCAATGTGCCTTGGATGCATGGATTCTAGAAGTGTCTGGAACCATATTGGAGAGATGCAACACCATTCTTTCGTGAGAAATTCCATCATTTGGTGTTTTGTTGACAGTGGTGGAAAACTGTCATAATCTCATAATATCCCATAAGTGTCCAATAGAGTTGGATCTTGTGCAAGAGACTGCCATGGCGTATGGTTTACGTTTTTTTCATGCTCATCATTCAGTGGCCACTCGTGCCCTGTGGATGGGGGCATTGTCATCCTAGAGTAGGCCACTCCCATCAGGGTAGAAATTCTTCACCACAGGATGAAGGTGATCACTCAGAGTGGCTTTGTATTCATTGCCATTTACCTTGCCCTCTAAGGGGTCTAAGTGGACTTAAATCATGCCAGGGAAATGCTCCTCACACCGTAACAGAGCCACCAGAACCCTTCATTTCCTCAAGTGTTTCCTTTATTTATGGCTGTTACCTGTTTCTCGTGCTGTAAATGACCCTCTAATTTCAAACGAATCAGTGTTTTTTGACGTTTTTTTGCTGTGGAAGGAAAATTATTTTCAATGTGGGTCATGCAAATCACACGAGACTCTCTAGAGTATAGTATGACAGCAGCCTTCTCTTGACAAAGCCCCCTTGGGTTGGGTGTACAGAAAGCTCAATTTGTGAGAGTGTGAATATTTCCTGCCTTACTTTACCTGAAGAACACTGGCTAACTGAAACCAGCTACAAAGGCTAGGCTATAGATCCCAGGCTAGGCTACAGGCCCCAGGCTACACTCATGTTGAGTGCCTGAAGTATATTTTTGTCATTACTTGCTGGACTAATGTTGTAATGCAATGTTGTCGGTTAAGGAAGCACACATGGTCCAGGACTAGAGCTTACCCTTAGTGTTCTGTGTGAAACTGAGATAGGAGTGTGGGGCTTCATGACCCCCCATTATGGGTCGTTGATTCATATGAGCCAATCAAAATAGTTTTCTCTCGATGGAAAAACACCATGATTGGTTAATTTAAGTCAGTTGCTAATAGATCATGGAAGCTCCACCCAAATTGAGGTTCATGAAGCCTCACTGGGTCATTGTGAGGGCTCAATGTCGAGAGCACATGAGTACCTCCTTTCATATTTTTGTATAGCAATACAAAAAAGGTTCTATATGTATTATATGCATATTTAATAATTTAATTTTAATATTTAATTTCTAATACAGAAGAGTAAACTAGTAAAACAAAAGCTTGACAAGAGGATAATAATGATGTTTTATTGAACAGGGAGAGAGTTCATATTTTAATTGCTTCTTTTTCATACATTTGCAAATGTAACTGTGGGATTAGTATATAAACGTGACTTCATTTTTTTCTTTTGATTCTTCTTTCAAGTGAACAAAATCTTCACTGAATTTGACAAGTAAATTGTAACAGACATATAAGATGAATTAATACGTTTGATTTGCACCGTCTCTTCTCCAGCACTGTGTGGCCTGTGGAAGTGAAAATAGCCACTGGCCTCCAGGTGAGTGCTTTAGAGGAGTAAACCCACTTCAGCTTCAGTTCTCCTTGTGCAGGTGTGGGTGGCACAGCCTGGAATTGAGAGGCACCTTTGGTGACTCAAAATTGGGGAGAGAAAAAGGGGGAAAATGTGTTATATTAAAAATGAATGACCCCCCCCCCTAAAAACCGAGAGCAACATTTAGAACTCTACCTTCGTCACCTTTTGATCTGTAATAAGAAATAACGTTTATTTTCTGCTTCTCAAACTCCACAAACTTTATAATCTGTGGTTGTGTAACATCGAAACTTTCTTCACCTGTACCCAGAGCAGCCATCTATTACAGCGAGAAAAAACGTAATAACTGCAAGGCTTACTTCTGTCTCTCCTATTAGCTTCACGGAGTGACACAATTCAATTAAAAAATGCCGGAACGTACTGGAAACTTGTCAATCTTCAGGGTTTTTCTCAGCAGCGTTATTTCAGTCACTTCCGAGATCACATATATCCCTCAGCAAAGTGAGCCCTCCCATGTGCAGATGCTACCTGGTGATAGGGAGAAAAAAACCCAGAAAAACTTTCGTTTTCTTACTCTAATAAATACTCCTTTATTGGGAGTTGATCATTCCCTTCATCCTACAAGGCCAACGTTCAGATCTCCGTCTACCGGCAGACTACACCTCCTCTCATTTCGGCTGATACACGCCGGTGCGTTCTGTGGCGTTTTTACTCAAGAAGCCCTGCAAGAAGGCATTGATTTCCCACCAAATGGATGCTTATTTCAACCGCACTTTATTCTCGGCTGTGAAAATGTGAGCGTTTGATGTATATTTAAAGTTGACAATGCATTTACGCTTATCCGAATTGCGCTCTGCGGAGCTGGTCTTAAAGTGGGGGAATTTTTTTTCTGCTAGACAAAACCTGTCTTTAAAGCTGTTTATCTTGGGAGAGGGCAACAGCCCAAAATATAATACATCTGAATTATCCAACCCTAAAGTAAGACTGAAACTCAGTACGGATGCGTGTTATTTTGAATTGTTCTTACTTTGTAGATGTGGAAGTGGAAATAGGTGTAAGTACAGTGTGTTCAAGGCTTCTCACCAGGGAAGCAAAAAAAGAACACATTTCCCTGTCTATCTTCGGGTTTGAACAGCTGAAGACAAAGCTCTCTATTAAACTGAACTGTGCGTGTTACCTGGACGGGGAAAATAAAGTTGAAATATTCAGTGCCCAATTAAATTATTTTAATGAAACGATCTTTCAAATGATTGGATGGGGATGAGGGTTTGATTAAAGATTTGCCCAGAGGTACAAATGTAATCGGAGGTTATGAATTAACAATTCCATGTGAAGGAGATCATTCTTAAGGATTTCAGAATGTAGTGTAAGTATGTTTTCAACAGTAAAAACCTGGGAATGCTGAAGACTACAGTACTGCTACTCTTACTACTGCTACTACTACTACTACTACTACTACTACTACTACTACTACTACTACTACTACTACTACTACTACTACTACTACTACTACTACTGCATCTGCTCTTACTATTACTAATACTAGTACTGCAACTACTATTACTATTACTAATACTACGACTACTGCGGCTACTACTACTACAATGACTACTACTACTGCAACTACTATTACTAATACTAATACTACTACAGGCAGCTACTACTACTACTACTGATACTGCTACTACTACTGGTGTTTGTACTGATTCTATTGTTACACCTAAGAAGAAGAGGAGGAAGAAGAAGAAAGGCAGAGTAAACACCAATAAACACAAAGCCATTCTGAGCGATCACCTTCATCCTATGGTGGAGCATTTCTGTCCTGATGGGAGTGGTCTCTTCCAGGATGACAATGCCCCCATCTACAGGGCACAAGTGGCCACTGAATGGTTAAATGAGCATGAAAACGATGCAAACCATATGCCATGACCATCTCAGTCACCAGATCTGAACCCAATTCAACACTTATGGGAGATTCTGGAGCGGCGCCTGAGATTTTCCACCACCATCAACAAAACACGAAATGATGAACTTCCTCATGGAAAAATTGTGTTTCATCCCTCCAATGGAGTTCCAGACACCAGCGTCTATGCCAGGTGGCAGTGAAGCCATGCAGGTGGCTCAAGGTGGCCCAACGCCCCCCTATTACAGAAGTAGGAAACCCTGGTCTTGGAGAGCCATAGGATCTGCAGTTTTTTGTGTTCACCCTAAAATCAGCAACCAATTCAGACCCAAGAAACCAGGCGAAGTGAGATAACTGTGTAATCGACCGCTTTAATAGATCATTTAAGTGCTGAGTAACAATGAAAATCATCACACCCTGCGGCCCTCCAGGACCAGGGCTCCCAACCCCTGCCCTATTGATGCTGTGTTTCCTTTACTTGGACATTTGCCCGCGCACAGCTATACTGCAGCCTTTATCTGGCGAGCGTGAGGCGCTTTGATTTCACCGCATATAGAAGCGTCTTTTTTGCACGTTCCTCATTGGCTGGATTCGAGTGCCGCTCCGCTCTTCCCGCCGCTAGTGTGCCGCGGGGGTCAACGTGTTCGGTCGAGCTGAAATCCTGATCAGATTGCGGCACAGCGTGAGCTCCGGGACGATATTCGGTGGCGTTCGCGTGGAGGGGAAGGGGGGCCGGGCGGGGTGGTGCAGCGGACAAAGGCGGTTTAGCCGCGCAGCGGGGCTGGCTTCTCTCTCGCGGGCGTGCTGTCCCTGGGATTAAATATGTGACTCGCACGGGGCCAAACACACGTGCCCAAGCGCACACAAACAACCAAGCGCAACACGCCCAATCACTCACCCCGTCACGCACGCGGTTTCAGCCACGTTATGTTCGTGAGACGTGATATCAGTGTTCTTGAGTGAATTTCACACACACACACACACACAGGCATAGCTTAGGTAGGAAAAAGGGGAAGAATATTTTGGCAGGATTTTGTTGCATTTCTTCATGTAATGTTTCTTGCCTGTTTCTCGCCATGTTATGGCGCCTGATTGGTCCGTATGATTGCATGTCATGGCGCTCGATTGGTCCGTATGATTGCATGTCATGGCGCTCGATTGGTCAATATGATCACATGTCATGGCGCTCGATTGGTCCGTATGATCACATGTCATGGCGCTCGATTGGTCCGTATGATCACATGTCATGGCGCTCGATTGGTCCGTATGACCGTGCACATCCAGAGCACTGAGACAACTAAAGCCCTGGCAGCACAATTTACCAGCTGCAAAATGAAGTAGATGCTACGTTGGCAAGTAAACTCTTTGAGGAAGACCTTTTTAAATGGGACACACACACACACACACACACACACACACAGGCGGTGCTTAATTATACTTATGCCAATGTGTCTCTCCTTGTCCAGGTGGGCGCCCTCCCTCCGGGCTGAAGGTGCCCCAGCCCCCGCACTCAATCACTGCACTGTGACACAAATTAAAGGTTTCAAATTATACACTTCAATAAGAAATGTTTTACAAGAGCCTGCCAGCTATCCTTGGCCTTTTTCATCCGCCTCTCCGTTTTACCTGCTTTTCTCCCTTTGTTATCTTTTCTCTCCATTTCCCCCTGTCCTTTTACTTCTTTTTTGTCCCTGTTTTTTATTTTTTTTGTTCATTCGTCCGTTTGTACTTTCCGTTCTCGGAGTCAGTCTCTGATCGTCGTGCTTCTTTTCCGCATCCTTAAAATGAGACTTTTCTCTCTATCTCTCTTTCTGTCAATCTCTCTCTCTCTCCCTCTCTTTCTCTCTCTTTCTCTTCTCTCTCTCTCTCTCTCTCTCTCTCTCTATCTCTCTGAGCTCTCTCTGTTGATCTCTCTCTCTCTCTTTCTGTCGATCTCTATCTCTCTCTCTCTCTATCTCTCTGAGCTCTCTCTTGTTCCCTGTCACTCTCTCTCTCTTTCTTTCTCTCTCTTGTTCCCTGTCTCTCTGTCGATCTCCTTGCTGAATGAGAACATCGCTAGTTCCTAATATCGTTGCTTGTTGTGAAGGCTTGAAGTGCCATGGGGAGGGAGAGCACAGCAAAGGCAGTAGGCTCCGGGGGGACCGCACCAGCCCCGCGTAGCAACCACTGGAGCAAAGAGGCACACAGGAAGAGCGTCTGTCTTCTGTGTCACGAGTGGCTAGAGAGCACATCCAAACAAACAAGTCTGTGCCAATTAATTTATCATACTTTATCACTTCGAGGACTTAAATATGCATGGTTCGCGCGCAAGCCGGCTTTGTGTGTTTGTTTGAGAGTTTGTTTGAGAGTTTACAAACAAGGAACAAGTAGGACTGGAACAAATATTTTCTGGGTTTTTTAATTTTTTTAATTTTTTTTATTTTCTTGATTTCATTATTCAGCAGCTATTGCAGGAAATGACCGAGCGTATCAATGGGCATTTGAGGATTTTGACCACAAGGTCACGTTTTCAGTTCCGTGGTTTAGCACTGCTGTCCCACCTTCACGTCAGGCGCTGTGCAGTACTTCATCTGAACTTAATCTGCAAGATATCCACCCGTACAACGGACTCACGCGCCGCAACATGTGCTTGTGTCAGCAGCCCTCAACGCAGGTGTATTCTAAGCAACCGAGTTACATAACAGTGAAAAACACAACCCAGGCGACACCTAGTGAGACATCCCATCTTGTCGCTGTAACGTTGTAACAGTGTGCTTTCGTTGTTGCAATGTAACTGAAACGGTCCGCCCCACTTATATCTGTTACGTTGGGAGAAATCAGAGGCGAACGGGAGAGATCTTATGAAAGTGTTTATGCTCCACTTTGCCCTTGTGCCATGTTAATGCCAACGACGTGGCATATGATGCCTCGTCCGCTGGTCCAGCTGGTCAGCCTTTGTCATTGTCCCGCTGCTGAAATAGACTGGTTTGACCTTCCAGTCTTCAGTGAGGTATTTTCTTACGCCCTCCTGCTGTCATGCAATTCTTTATCGCGACCGGGAGGCGTTTCAGTGAAGCGGACACGGGGGGCTATTGCTTTCCGTTCTGTCTTTTTTTCCTTTCCGTTTTCTCTCAGTTGTAGCAAGGCTTCTGTTTGCATCGGTTCCTACAGAAAACTGGCACAATGAAGTCAACACTTTGGTAACCAGAGGGGGGGCACACAAAGGGCCCTGGCCTGGGCTAGGAGAGTCCTGGCTGGGTGGAGGAAGAGGGGAACGGGGAGGGCCGGGCCTATCTGCCAGTACCGGAGCTGGCCACCGCCCAACTGACACTCGTGGTACTGGCCCCCGTTTAGAGGATCCCTCACTTACTCAAGTGTTGCCTTTATTTATATATATAATATAAGCCATTTAGCAGACACTTTTATCCAAATGCATACATTTTTCAGTACATGTGGTTCCAGTGGGAATTGAACCCACAACCTGTCAGTGCTGTGCTCCACCTACTGAGCCACACAGAACCACATTTTGCCAGTTACCTGCATGTAGCTTAGCTGGTAAGGGTTAAGGCTGTGCCCTGTAACGTCAGGGTCAAACCATAGCTATGTCACTCGCTAACTATGATCAAGAGTCTACCCACAACAGAGGGACAAAATAGGCCTCATGTCCTGTAGGGTGGGATTAGGTTGGCCTTGGTTCCTCTGATGACCAACAAATGAGTTGTTGCCAAGGCTACCCGTGGTTGTCGTCAGCGAGAGACAGTGTCTCTCCTCTGGTACTGTGTGGCCTGTAGAGTGTAAAGCAGCCACCGGCTCATAGGGGAGCGCATCGGAGCAGCGTGCTCATTTCAGCTGCACTGACCCTTGTGTGGGGGCAGATGGCCTGGCACTGACCCTTGAGGCACCCCTGGCGATTCAAAATTGGGGAGAAGAAAAAAAACTGGGGGGATTGTTCAACAAAACTAAAACTGTAGAGCGTTTCTGAGCGTCTCTGAGCTATGAGACTGGATCAGAGGAAAGAAAGGTATGATCATTTCCTTTCCTTATCTTAATCTCTCGCAGATAATCTCTCTTCCAGCAGCCTCGGCGCGATTGTGGCTCAGACCAGAAATGGGAAAAGGGAGATAAGGGCCTAAACATAATTATCACTTATATAAATGTGCACAAGGTGAACTGTTATCATCTTTATTATATTTTACTTGAAGTTGATCTGGAGCATCTGCCAATCGGAACGTGCAAACCGCGCAGCGGGCGTTTCACCAGCGGAGCCTCCTCACGATTGGCTATTTCCGCGGAGGAGTTGACCAATAGGGAAATCCCATAGCTAACGCAGGCCCTTGCACACCGTCGCAACTTTCATTCACGACGGCATGAATGGAGATGGCGCTCCACGCCGCAGTGAAGCACATATCTGATGCTTGTTTTTGTTTTTGTCCTTGAGCCATACAAGGGCCACATGTGTGCAATTGTTTTACACGAGGATTCGTCTTGGGCGCTCTGCCGCAGATTGGGGAGTGGAGCCAGAGAAAGAGCCCGGGGACGAGCGAGCTGCGATGGTTGGCCGGATCCTTCTTCAGCACCTGCTAACACGCTTGTGTCATTTGTGCTCAAATGAGATTTTCCTGCGTGGTGCTGCTCTGTGACGTTTGGGGCCAGTCTCAATTACCAGGAGTTATTGAGTTATTAATCCTATTGGTTAAATGGGCTTGCTGTTTTTTATTTTTTCGTTTTTTTTGCCTTTAAAATGTCAGTAGTTCAAAGCATAGTTTAATGAACAATTTCTGCACAAATTATTTTCCGCACAATGAATCCTAATTGCAACCTTGGAGGCAGGGGATAAGGGTGAAAAAAATACGGATCTGTACACTGCACTTCACACATACGATGGACAGTGAAGAGCACGGCATCCAAGCATTGCGGGTGAACTTAAAGTACATGGGAGCACAATGTAGTGAATATTTTTAGATATGTTGTCTCTGAGCATCCTACTCATGTTCCCTGTAACAGAATAACAGTGTGATCGCTCACCATTTCCTGTTCAGATTTCCAGCCTGTTTGGTAGGTATGCGTGTCTGTGCATTTATGTGTGTGTGTGTGTGTGTGTGTGTCTGTGTGTTCTTATCCTATCCATCTACTGACCTATCATTATGAAGAATGAGCTTAAAACATAATTTTCTAGGACTGTTTTATACAAATGTTTAGAACCTATGGTCGCCACCTGGCAGGTATAAAATGATAGTCGTCTCTTAGTAACATAAACGTGTATGTGTGTGTGTTGTCTCTCTGTGTGTGAACTTCAAGGTATAACGATAATTTCAGTGATGACCTTGTGTACGTGTGCATATCACGAGATGAGCTCTTTTGTTATTGTGCTAAAAAAACCATTAAAAACTCCTTTTCAGCACACCAAATGGAGGCCAACAAGCACGAAAGGGTATTTTTAAAAGGCTGTTAAACGGGTGCATTCATTTGTAACTATTAGCATATAAGCATTATTATAATCATTATTTTAAATGCAGCTCTGATCACTTGCTGTTCCAAAGTGGGTAGGCACGCGTTCCCATCTATCCTCTGTGACTATTAAAGTCATGTTTGTTTACGAAAGTGAACGGCCTAGGAGGCAAAGCACACAAGCAACCGCAATAAACACTATTAGAATCAACCTGCGAAGCCAAAGTTTACACCTTTGATGAAGCTGTTTGGAATATAAAATATCTTTTTTTTCTTCTTTTATTACCTTGATGGCAGTAACAAAAAAAGGGGGAGGGTGCAATGAGCATAAATGTATTTATAGGCTTGTTCATAAACACCACCTGATGTGTATTGTTACTACCCTCTGCTGGCGACTGAGTGAATTGCACTTCGGGAATAGGAATAGGTGAAAAGAATGACTCATACCGTCGCACGTGGTCTACACAGTATTCTATCCATTACAATTATATAACAGGGCCATAACAGAACCCACTGTTGTTACTTTATAACCAATAGTACTTCAGGGGATATTGAAGATTTTATTTTGGGCACAGAGGTAGGAAGCCCTGGTCCTGGAGAGCCGCAGGGTGTGCTGGTTTTTGTTGCTACTCAGAACTTAACCGATCAATTAAAGCAGTTTATTACACAGTTAACTTGCCTCACCTGGTTTCTTTGGTCTGGTCTCTGATTTAGGGTGAACACAAAAACCAGCCGCACCCTGCGGCCCTCCAGGACCAGGGCTCCGCACCCCTGTTTTAAATGATGCTGTCTTTATATAGTGCCAGAATTTTATTTTTTCCCTCTAAAATAAAAAGTACTATACTCTGTGCATTTTGATTGCTTTTCTCACCTGGGGTTGTTGCTGAGCAGGAAGACAAATGTTGATACATTCTTTCTAGACAAACTTCCTTGCCAATTTCCTGCTTGGCAGAATGTATGATCACAACATTGACATGTGGCCTGGGCAACCTTCATTTTGTTTCTTCCTATTTCCCCCTTTCCACAAAAGATGACGATGTCCGTGGTGAAGCACTTCTGCCCCTCGATCAGAAGGACGTATTATTGCCTAGAGCCCATTGGTTGACGGCGCTCAGACATAAGTGCAGATGAACTTGAGTTGACCTTGAGTGGTGAGAGGGGATTATCTGGGTTTTCCTCGTAGGAAGGGAGCACTCTAGTGCCCTCTTCATAACTGAAGGGCCCGTCTGCCATGGCCGCAGCCTGCCGCCTTGGCTCCCAGTCACATGGACAAAGGAAACCCCGGTCCTGGAGTGCCAGAGACGTGTCTGCTCTTTGCTCCATCCAAATCCCTGCCTACATAATGGGATTAATTATTAGGCTTAATGACCAGAGTTGACCATGTGCTTGAAGTACTCAGTGTTTCAATATTCAGACTCTGTTCAGGCTCAGACTCCTAATCACGGACCAGGGTTGCTAATCCAAGGAGTGGAGCCGTGTTGTGGCCCCTGCGATGGGGGTTCCTGATGCACGGGGCCATGCACAGACACCCGACACCTTCGGATGCCAAACTGAGCAATGCCCAAAAACCCCAGCCCCACACCCCGCCCTACGCTAAACCCCCTGCCAAGACGCCCACGCCCTGCACACCTGTAGCGTTTTCTTTCACTCATGGCTGGAGCTCTCAGGGGGGGGCAGACTTGTTTTGTGATGTGTGTTATTTATTTTTATACCCGTGGAGTATGAATGAGTGCTATCTTCAAGGAGATAGCCCACTCAGCTTGTTGACTGATGTGATGTGATTCCGGTGAATGGGTTTCATCAGCGCTGCAGCCTTCATCCGGGGCCGGCTTTGGGCAGCTCTGCTGACGGGGGTGTGGTGGGGGTTTGGATGAAACAACCAAGCTCTGTCCTCACCCCTGATATCAATCCTCAACCCTGATATCAATCTTCACCCTTGATATCATTATTCACCCCTGATATCAATCTTCACCCTTGATATCATTCTTCACCCCTGATATCACTCTTCACCCCTGATATCAATCTCCACCCCTGATATCAATCGTCACCCCTGATATCAATCTTCACCCCTGATATCATTCTTCACCCCTGATATCATTCTTCACCCCTGATATCAATCTTCACCCCTGATATCATTCTTCACCCCTGATATCACTCTTCACCCTGATATCAATCCTCACCCCTGATATCAATCCTCACCCCCTGATATCAATGCTCAGTCTTCACCCCCATTTCTATCCTTACCCCTGATAACAACACTGTCTTCACCTCCAATATCAATTCTAACCCCTGATAACTGGGATAACTCTTAATCTCTGCTTGACATGACACGAGCATGAACATTGTCCATCGTCCGCTTTACCCTGCGTAACAACTGAAATATAGCCGTGTTTTTTTCGGCCAGCACGCGACCAGGGTTTTAAAAGCACCGTATCTTGAAAGAGTTATAAGTCATGGCCTAATTTAAAGGCATTTTTTTGTCATTTTATCATTATGATCTTTTTGCTGAGCCTCTCCAGCTGTTGTCGCTGTGCTTTGCCTCTGCCTTTGCCACGGCGGTTTTCCCCGCGGGATTTCTGTTCCTCTCTTAAGAATCACACACAGGTTCGCCACTGCTGAGGAAGCACTTATCCAATCCCCTGGCTCAACATCAAAAAAAAGAACCCTTAAGACTGCCGAGCGCAGAGTTACTAGTGGAGGGAGGAAACAAGAGCAAAACCTCCTCCATACCCCCATTTGGGCTTTTTCATTTTTTTCCTCCCTTTTCTAAAACTCTGCTTATTTTTAAACTTCAGCTATTGCAGCAGAACAGAGCGAATGAAAGAGGGAAGGAAGGAAGTAGCGAGGGATGGAAAAAGGGAGGGGGAAAAAAAGAGCATTCCTCTGAGGAGTGGGCAGTTTGGTAGTCAGCAGAATCCTCTGAGCTGCAGGAGCTCCTGCCGGTGCAGATTGCCAGGGAAGATTTACTGCTGCAGGTGATGCAGCTGCCTCTTTCGGAGGGAGGCAGGGCTTTTTATATCCCGCTCTCTGCCAGGCCGCGCATCCCATTGGCCTACATGTCCGAGACGCGCCTGCGGGGACGCGCACGCCCGCCCGCACACCCGCCCGCCTGACCGCCCGCACGACTTCGGAGTTTTGACGGTTTCGGCCGTCACGCAGACTGACCGATTGCGCTAATTTTCGTTCGTGACTGAAGAGCCAGGGGCAGGCGCGGTGTGTGTGGGGCGGGCGAGGGTAGGCGGAGACGGGCGGGCTATGCGTTGGCACTGCCTTGAGAGGCGTGAGGATCGCCTAAGTCAGCTATTATGAGAAATATGGGCTGGGAAATGCTCCGACAGGCAGTGCTTAGGCATTTAAAATGGAGGGAGCCACATCAAAGGGCGCGCTTCAACAATTTGTCTAGCCCCTTTCGTTTTCAATTAGGTTGCGATTTGGCACTTTATATGCCTGCATAGGCTCAGTTTAGTGTAAAATATTGATAACTTCTTGACGGGGGTGAAAAAAAGTGTCTCCCTATAGGAGCGGATGATGTCTTTAAAATAACCCAGTGGTGTGGGCGTAGCTTTAATTAAGTACCGTTGTGGAAGGTGTGCATGTACATAACCTCTTTAATGGCCCCTGGCGCCCCGCCAAGCCACACCAGACCTGAGCGCTTGATGCGCTTCACCCCCTGCTCGCCTCTCGCAGTCACAGTGGTGGATTGTGGGTAATGGTCTGAAATGGAATTGTGCCCCGTCCACTGGATGACTCATTTCTTCCAGAGGTTTGAATAACCGACATCAAATACGTCGCTGCGATCGACGCACCCAAAACTCCAAATGAACTATAAACATGAACTTTTACCTATGTAATTATTCACAGCCCAAAATCATGCAGGGCAATAGAGTTATTGTTATTCCAAAAGCACGTTTTTAAGACTGAATAATTATTCGCACATGCACATGCACACAACACAATATGATATGTCAATACTGAATATTCTTTTGCAACCAACACAAATCACAGCAGTGTGCAGATTGATCTTGGACACATGGGCGTGTGAAGGTTGATGTGACTTCTTGTTTGTTCCATTATCCGGCCGGCGCTGAGAAATAGGGCTCTTCTGCATCAGAGGGACGGGCACGGACGAGGTCAGGACGGGTCCAGGCGCGCTCATCTGTGACTCTGAAAGACAGGAAGAGGAAACGGGGCGAGATGAGTGAGAGCCGCTCTGATTGAGAGGTCATGCAGGGTACTTAGAGAGGAGAGCAAAGGCACGAGGCAACAGGCATGGGAGGGGGTGAGCATGTACCATCAGGAATGGCAGGGAGGGGTGAGCATGTACTATCAGGAATGGAGGGGTGAGCATGTACCATTAGGAATAAGAGGGAGGCGTGAGCATGTACCATCAGGAATAGGAGGGAGGGGTGAGCATGTACCATCAGGAATGGGAGGGAGGGGTGAGGATGTACCATCAGGAATGGGAGGGAGGGGTGAGCATGTACCATTAGGAATAGGAGGGAGGCGTGAGCATGTACTATCAGGAATAGGAGGGGTGAGCATGTACCATTAGGAATAGGAGGGAGGGGTGAGCATGTACCATTAGGAATAGGAGGGAGGGGTGAGCATGTACCATCAGGAATGGAGGGGTGAGCATGTACCATAAGGAATAGGAGGGAGGGGTGAGGATGTACCATCAGGAATAGGAGGGAGGGGTGAGCATGTACCATTAGGAATAGGAGGGAGGGGTGAGCGTGTACCATCAGGAATGGAGGAGGGTGAACAGGAATCTCTGAACAGAACAATTCCAGACACCTGTTCGGAAACAACACAACACATAAATGTATTGTGTCTTTCTACAATGCATAAACAAAATAAATACACTTTTAGTATTCCAATTGATATCATTCACCTGGAAATTTATTTTATATATATAGTTATGCTATAACAGAATCTAACAGTATACAGTACAAAGCTAAGTGCATCGTTGTCTTGTCTGGGATTGGACCCTGCAACCTCCTGGTCACAGTCCCTATTAAGCCAGTCCCTGTTAGCCTAAATACAGTATATATACAGTACAAATACATACATACAGTGAGCACCATAATTCATTGGACAGTGACACATCTTTTTTATTTTGGTTCTATACTCTAGCACTTGCTAGGCCAGGCCTGGCAGAGCATCACCAGGGAAGATACCCAGCGTCTGGTGATGTCTATGCGTCGCAGACTTCAAGCAGTCATTGCATCCAAAGGATATTTGACCAAATATTAAAAATGATTACTTTATTCTACATTATGTTAAACTGGCCAATGCATTATGGTGCCTGAAAATGGGTACTATTATGTTCTATATTTTCTAAACGGTTCATCCGATATGGATGAAAATACCCTCAAATTAAAGCTGACAGTCTGCACTTCAACCTCCTTGTATCTTTTCAAACTCAAAGTGCTAGATTACAGAACCAAAATAACAAAAATTGTGTCACTGTCCAATGAATTATGGTGCTCACTGTATATACTGTACATATAGCATGGAAAACCATTGCATTGCATGTATTGTGACACTTCTAGGTAAACCATGTGGATATGTCGCTTCATAAAATGGAAAGTGTCATCGTAATGTCTAGAAAAAAGCTGATGTACAGAAAAGATGCCACACAATATTTCATCTGAGACTTAATTTATTCAGTGGCAAAGTAGAGCTCATTAAATCAGGCTGTATGATTGTACAATCAGCAGGGGTGTTGAACATTAGGCTCTACATATGTAATTACACCTGGTTACATGTTCTGGGAGAATATAGATTTAAAAAAAACATAATTATACACCTTGTTTATGATCAATGCACATCAACTTATTTTCCTTAGAAAACTGTCATTAGCTTTTCTTTTTTTTCACTTTTAAAACATGGACTACTTTTTACCAGTTGAGCTACAGCACCACTCGAAAACCCTCAAACCTTTGCCATCATTGGCCATGAAGTAACGGTGCTGTAAAAATATATACAATTATACACGCAATTAGTCTGCTGGATGTGTTGCCAGCAGTGCCGTGAGAAATGCCATTAGTCTACCTCTTCAAGTTTTTCCTTTGAATTGAATGCGTCATTGTCTGCCATTTCTGTATGGCCCCTCACTCCTGTTTTAACAATGGGTTCCTTCCCCAATAATTGTCTTTTAAAAATAAAAATAAAAGCCACTGCCGTCCTCAAAAGAAGTTCTCGAGGCTGATTGCCAGCGAATGACAAGGGGACGTATATTAGAGGTTCTGTATCTCTGGCTACACTAGTTCCCTCCCACATACAGGACGTGTCCCCTCCGAGACGTCTCTTTTGTTACGGAGAGGAGAAGGCGGCTCGTCTTCAAAAAGACCTGTCTGAGCAGAGACCCGGACACAGAGTCATGAAGGGGAAGGGGAGGGAAAGGGAAAAAAATAAAAAATCTTAACGTGTTTGTCGGGTACGAGAGCGATGAGCTATCAGGCACACGCCCAATAAACCGCCTCACGTAACAAACAGCAGCGCTATCTTCTCTTCATTGTAATAATTTATTCTGCTTAGGAGGTGGCGGAAAACTAATTGTTTTACATCTTATCTTGTTACCGGGCGTTTTACTGAATTAAGTTATCGGCTTGTGTCGCTTTGTGAAGGGCACGTCGGCGTTATAAGTGCGCTCCTCTCCAGCGCTCTTGAACAAGACGGAGGTCAATGGAGGCTACGCAACCTTAATACGCGGCTTTGTGTATGCAGCTGTGAAATGTCCAATACAACATTGTATCTTCAGTGTTTTTCACATTCTGGTACCATTGTGTGTGTGCCTCTTAGGCCTTGCCATTTGTACAACCGTGCGACTTTGTGTATTAACAGTATAGGCGTAATGAGTAGGGGGATGGGACGGTATTTAAAACAGTCATATCTGTCTCCCCCCCTATATTTTGTAGATCCCCCCCCCTGTACTTTGTGCATTCCCTTTCATTATATTTAATATGTGGTTACGCCCTGGGTTTAAAGACTCAGAGTGCGATAAGATTAAAACTCACAAGTTTTTTTCTCCCCCTTGCACATAAAGACTTGGTGTTCACTGAAATGAAAACAGTACACTGTTGTACTAATGAACTACTGCGCAAGGGGAAGAGGAGGTCAACATCTCAGAGTGCAAAGCAGATAGTTTAAATGACCCCTGCATTAATTGTGTGTGTGTGTGTGTGTGTGTGAGGGAAAAGACGAGAAAAGAGAGAGAGAGAGAGAGAGAGATATGGAGACTGCAATCTGTGCCAGGACAGAAGATTCTAATTCTGAAAGGCACTGATTAAGTTTGATAGTAGACTTTGATATTTGATATCTGATGTTTGATAAATATATATATATATGAATGGTATGAAATGAGTGTGGAGACTGAAGGGGGTATCCTCAGTGCCCGCTCACATCAGCTCTAATGGAGGAGTGGAGCGATGCACTGATATTCTTAATTGATGGATTAGAACCACACTCAATCCCAGGAGTGCCGCGGATCAAGTGAGCGAGCCTGCGAGTGCCTGACGTGAGGAATTAATGGAACGGGAAATTCCCAGGATATTAAAATGAGATCAGAAGAAGAAGAAGAAGAAGAGATACAAAGAAAGGGAGAAAAAAAAAGATGAAATCAATAAGAGTTGAAGATGTTCATATAAAAATCATACATCGGCGTTGAGTGTTTATGAAGGTCGACCGCAAATATCAACTGCGGACGTATTGTTTGATGACATGTTTACACTTCACGCAGGCGCTCGGAGTGAAAAGGGCAGATGGGTCCCTTAGAGTGCAGAGGTTAAGTGGATGTTTTAAAATGCAGAGGGTGAGTAGATCCCTTTGGGGAGGTGGATCCCTTAGAGTATAGAGGGTGAGTGGTTATCTAGAGTACAGAGTACAGGTGGCGCTCTAGAGTATAGAGGGTGAGTGGTTATCTAGAGTACAGAGTACAGGTGGCGCTCTAGAGTATAGAGGGTGAGGGCTGCTCTAGAGTATAGAGAGTGAGTGCTGCTCTAGAGTAGAAAGAGTGAGTGCTGCTCTAGAGTAGAAAGAGTGAGCAGTGCTCTAAAGTACAGAGCAAGAGGGGAAAATACCAGGAAAGGCCTTGGCCAAATTGATTCCTTTTTTCAAACAATTTTTCATTATTATTTTTTTTTAATGAAAGACACAAAAATAATCAGGGAAGGAGCAGAGACAAAAATTGAGGCCAAATTGAATTATTGATTGTAAATCACAGACTGCCATGTCCACTGGGGGCCCATCCAGGTCAGCATTATTATTTTTTTTAATGAAAGTCAGCAGACAAAAATTGAGGTGAAACTGATTGGTCCCAGTCCTGTGCCAGGCCGATGAGTTTCTAAACTCGGTCCCAGCCCTGTGCCAGGCCTCTCTGGATCGCACGGCGGCGGCGGGAAGCTTCCGGCCCCGAACACGGGCCACATCAGTTTTGTGAACACAGAGGCCGAGGCTATGTGGGATATTCTGTTGAAGGTGATATCGCTCTGTAGCCTGCAACCCGGCGTTTGAGAGCTGAGATGTGCCTGAAGTGGGCCTCGGGACCGTGAGGTGTCACATGACCTAGTCTCTGCAGACATTCAGGTGGTGTGGCAGCTCCCGCTTCCTTGAGAGGCAGTCCGAATTTAGACGTCCGCCCTCCAGACAGAACACTGACACGTCAAACGATTATCTCCCTAATCCTCCTCTCTAATGATGAGGGCCTTAAAGGGAGGACCGAGTTGCCATGGCGCCAGGCGACAGTATCCGTCTCCGCTGTATCCACGCGGCATGCCAGGTAGGCGACTTCACCACTTATATTCAAATCTAGAATAATTATTTCTGTTGCGTATTTTATCTGTATTTGTTGGAAAAAGGCCCCAAAAATCTAGGCTAATCTTTTTGTCTCATATTCAGACAGTATCGTGTTTAAATAATCTTGTATAGGTTAACCCAAACTAAACCATAAAACTCCGAAGGATGATTTTTATTTTTGTTCTTTTTTCAAGAGGAATCCTGAAGATGTCAGATCAATATTTGAACTCATTTACATCTGTAATATAAAACAATACTGAACGAAGGTATTTAGGAATAAATTAAATTAAAAGTAGAGCGTATGTTTGGATATATTGCTGACCAGACATCGTAGACACAGTATTCTTGTGGTGCAAGACAGCAGATGAAAATTGTGAATTGTGCACCAAAAAATTGATTGATGCTGCAAAGAAAATACTCAATGTCTAAATATCTTTGTTTCTGGAGACCACAGTATTCAATCAAGGAAGTTGGGGTGAAAGTTGTTTTTAAATGATATAAGCTGTTTAAATTATGATTAATTAATATTTATAAAACATGGTCATTAAAGAAACACTTATGAATAAGCAATTTTGGTGCAAACAGGATTTGAACTATCGATAACTAGCCACTATTCACTATTGTCACTAATGCGTTTATGGTCATTGCTGTAGGGAGAGAGAGGTGAAATAAGGAAAGGCAGCGTTCTTTGGACACAGCACTTCACAAAAGACAAACCTACAGGCGGAAATTACGGTGAAGAAGAATGGAAGTCCATTTCAGATGGATCCTACCCACAAGACACCTGAAATTACGGCGGGCGATTTTGCCCACCATTTAGACGCCACACTCAAGGGCCCGCCCGCCCCTCACTCAGAGCTGAAGAGCGCTGCACCTGCAATCAGACCTCAGTCCCGTTGAACTGACTCTGTCTGTCTGTTCCCCATCAGAAATATGACACAGCAGACAAAAAAATGATAATTCACTCAATCTGATGGTAGAGATAAATATTAAAGCGCTCTATTAAAAAAAATTTTTTTTGTTTGTTTGTTTTTTTGACATCATAGGATTATTATTTGTTTACCTGTGTTTAAGCCAAATCCGCACACCATGTACACTCTTATTTGGGAGCAGACAACCTTGAGAAATATTGCCAGACACTGCAGTCAGACAGAAAGGCGAGGCAGCGGAATAGCATCAGGAAATCAAACTGAGAAAGGGGAGGGGAGGTCTGGAGAAGGTCAGATCGCCGCGCTGTAACCACCGGGCAGTGTTGTGCCAGCGTCTTACTTCAGCCCGGATGCTTACCGCTACTCGACGTACACCAGACAGTAAGCATGTCCAGCAGTGATGGGATGTTTGTCGGGGGTTAAAGGTCACCGTGCGGACGTGCGCGCCTGGGCGGAGGGATCTGTGCCGCTGCCACGGGAACGAAGTCTGTGTCTCGGGCTCCCGTATTTTTTTATTTTTTATTTTTTCTCTCCTCCACTATCCCGAAATGAATAATTGATTCAAGACTTTCCAAAAGTGTTTATTCTCACAAATAGAATATTTAGCCTCTTTTCTACTAAATAAATAAATAAGTAATCCTTGCCGAGAGGAGGAGACCGGTGTGCCTTCCCTTCTTTCAGAAGGATTCTTCACTTTGGATAGGCTTAAACTTTCATATCCTGTTTACTGATCGTCTCCTGAGTCAGAAATGCCGCCTCAGCGAGTTTGGTTTTTTGGAGGGGGGCTTTTTCCTCCTGATTGTGTCTGTTTTCTTTTTCCTTCCCTTCGCTCCGGGGTGCCCTGCCAGGGAATCAACGGGCGAATCTAAGACAATGACAAACTTTAATGACTAAGCCCCACGCCTTGATACCTCTCAGCATTCCAATAGCTCTCCGATTCGATATGATGGCCTTGTTATCGGCCCGCCCTCTCTCCTTGACTGTCGTCTCCCATCAGTCAAGCGAAAGGATGCAACTCGGTTACGGGAACACAATGGGATTAATGGACGAGGGGAGGGTTTAAATTGCTGTCTCGAAATACTGAGATGTGGGGATTTCTCTCTACAATCACATTCTCACTTCCTTCTCCGGTACTGCGAGGAATCGAATCCCCAGGCATTCCGATGTCCAAATTAAATCATGTTTTTGCTTAGTTTTTTTTTCTTCAAATAAATGTGAGAAGGGAGTTTGCTGCACGGCACACAACATAAACAGACTATGCATGTTCTGTGTTTGTTATGTGTGCCCTAATATGGGACTAGTGTTCCCAGAGAGACAGACATACGTACACGCGCGCCCACATGAACTTAGCCGCACACGAATGCGCACGTGATCTTAGGCATAACATCGTCACTCTGATCTCGAGTCTATACTGAGTCCATATGTTTGTTTGCTCTTCCATCTGAAAACTCCGTCTTTGCAGTCTGGACCGATGTGTCATATTAAGAGATGGCCCAGTGACACCACACTGAAGGCATTAACCGATTACCTTATTCACTGCCTTTCACATATTTACATTTGGCATATTTTTCCATTCAGTCAGGTAACTGCCAAAATAAAGGCAACACGTTTGCTTGAGAGAGATTCCTGTCTCGGGAAAAAGTTATGGGTAGGGTATTTTAGCGGAAAGCTAGAATTAGAGTGGAGTTAGTACAGACAGGGGCAGTCGGGAGCTCAAAGGGCAGAACACAGCCTGAGGTTGCACAAAAGAAAGTCCTCATTTCACACCGACCGCGTGACCGCGCTTGACCGCACCTCTTGGGAGCAACGCGGTCCAGTTCACGGTCCCAGCGTCAGAGCGCGTGAGCATGGCGGAGAATATCACATTGAGTGCAAGGGAAATGGCTGTGGGCCGAGGCCACTTATCAACCACTGTGAGGCCAACGGGCAGAGCCAATGAGAGGGCACGAATCCACCGGAAGGAATCTATTGTCTGCAGACGCTCTCGTAGCTCACGAACGACGCGCTAAATCTCTCCGTCTGCCACGCGCTAAGCTCATAAAGCGCCCTTTGTTTCAATGTTTTGCATTTCTCACAAAGGGAATGTTATTTTTGTGATTGAGGTTTGTGAGGAAACAGTGGCATTATTCTGTCACATTACTCCAAATGCAGCTGTGGCAGCTATATCCAAACAAGCCACCCACGGGGAAAACAGGCAAAGTTTTGATACGAACATCCAAATAAACTCCAGTCCAAACGATACCGTGATATATATAATTCGCAACAACACAAACGAATGAAAATGGCTCACTAAAATTCAATCCAAAGAAATAGTACACCGCCTTGTCATTTTTCCTTGAGCGTCCGCCCACGTGCGGCCTTTCAGAACGAGCTCGTGCAGGTGTGCGGATGGAGGGAAATATGCAGTCTCTGCATAACCTGCTCCTCCCTGGACTGTGTTCTTTATAATCTTAGAAAAGGCCCTTATCAGGGGAAACAGAATTTTTTTTTTTTTTCAATTCTAAATGCCGTGCATATTTTTTGACAGGCAGGGGTGTGAAAGCAGGGGGCAGCTGGACCGTGTGTGCGGAGGTTAGATAAAGGCAGAGTTTGACAGCACAGTTTTTCCCTGTACTTTAAAAGGAGACTAAGAGAAAAAAATACACTTGTACACCAGTTGAACAATGAACCACCATTTATTTGGCAGATAAGCGTTGCTCGCTCTTCATACCCTTGGAAACAGGAAGCGGGCGGCAGGACAGCTCTTTATGTTACCTAGTGAGAAACCACATCTGCTGGTTCCATAACCTGGCAGAGGAAAGGGTTTGGAGCTCTCCAAGGTGCTGCAGCTCCAATGTACTGGGTGCTGTCCGTGGTGCTGAAAATCACCTGCTGGAATTGGTAAGAAGAGGGAGGACATACCTCTGGCCAGATCACAGTCAGAGCTTCACCCTGCACCACCCCCTCCCCCCCCTCCTACAGTAGAACAGCATTTATACAGAGGTATAATTACTCGACAGACCGCTGCTACTAACTGCCAAACCACAGTCTCCTGATCCAAATCGGATGAATGCCTGTCACGCAGTTCGCCCTTTAGCACTTCACTCTCTCCTCTCTCCAGTGATTCATTTCCTGCTTGCACGCTTCAAAAGTTTCAAACCAATATTAAGCTTCAAGCGCAGATGTTTCAGTGTTGGGGTCGAGCATTTCAGAACGTCACAAGCAGACACAAAAGGTTAGAAGCCCGCTTTCTGCAAAGTGCTTATGCAAGCTCTACAAAGCTTTTTCCGGCCAGATAAAATCTCCACCAAACATCTGTGCAAAACAACAACAACAACAAAATGCCTTATAAATAATTCTGAGATGGGGCTCCTTAGCAACGGTTTCTATAGGGAAGGGACGTGACCTACGGTTGAATCCCAGCCATGCCGGTGATGACTGGGGCCAGGAGTTACATTTGGCTGATGCATAGTTGGTGACGGATCACATGGGAGGGAGCACTTCACCTACCAGGGTACCCCCTCCTCTCCTGCCCCCAACACCTCATCACACACCAGGTCAACAAACCCCTACTCTCTCTCTGCACAATCCTCCGCCATTGTGGCTCAGGTGGCTCAAGCTCATTGTGGCTCAGGCAGCTTGCCCAGTGAAAATGAGCACTTTATGATTGATAAACTTCAGAGGATGCGCTTTGTTAGCTCACATTCCTCCAGAAATGACAAACTGCAGTACTGCGTCAATGAGAAGGGCCTAAAATGTGAAAAAACAAGTGATTGGTCATTCCAAATTGACAATAATTGGAAAATGTGTGCATGGAAACGTAATAATAATGATGAGGAGCAGGATCCCGCTTGATGAGTTTGACCCTCCTAAAGAAAAAAAAAGGGGGAAAAGGCTTTTTCAATAAAAAGGCCTGACGATGCGAGAGGGGAGGTTTGAAGAACGGCGGGGGCGAGCGATGGCTGAAAGACGGGTAAAAGAGAGGAGGATCACGAGGCCTGGATCGAGAGAGACTGTTCCCGTTCACCCTGACGGGTGTGGAAGGCAGACGGCGCATCGCGGCGTATCTGGTCCTAAATACGCCTCTTAAAATAGGGCTTAATCAAACACATCCACGGGCCGCCGCGTCTCCGGCGAGGGGGGAGAGCGGAGGAGCGTGGCTCTCCTCGGGGGGGAGTGATGAATGGATTCAGGTCCGTCGCCCGCGTGGAGCCGGCCTGCCTCAGTGGCACTCCGCTCTTCCTCTCGAATCCCACGTCGCTGAAGCCGTACAGGCAGCCATTGTTTTTTATATCCTCGATGTAAACTAGACGGGGGCGGCACGGTGGTGCAGTGGATAGCGCCGTCGCCGCACAGCAAGAGGGTCCCGGGTTTGAATCCCGGCCGGGGGCCTTTCTGTGTGGAGTTTGCATGTTCTCCCCGTGTCCGCGTGGGTTTCCTCCGGGTACTCCGATTTCCTCCCACAGTCCAAAGACATGCACGTTAGGCTAATTGGAGAGTCTACATTGCCCATTGGTATGAGTGTGTGAGTGAATGGTGTATGTGCCCTGCGATGGAATGGCGACCTGTCCAGGGTGTATTCCTGCCTCTCGACCAATGCATGCTGAGATAGACTCCAGCCCCCCTCCCCCCACGACCCTGACCAGTAACAAGTGGGTTAGATAATGAATGAATGAATGAATGAATGAATAAACTCTATGAAAAGTGTCATCAAGCCCTCCAGATATCGCTGTGCAGAAAACAACGATTTCCTGAAAGAGTGACCCACGTCCACAGACAATCTCTTTAGTCGGAGGTGTGACGCATAACTCCGGCGAGTCTTCCGCGTTCGCTCACACAACGTTTTGGCAACTATTATTATGATTATGATGATTATTATTGTTTTATTTTTCAGGTCTTACACTTGGGTGCAAATGCCAAATGAGTTTTTAATGAAATGCATCCATCATGTGAGTACGTATTTTCATAGCACTACCGTGCTCTTACTGCAGCAGGATAATGTTGCTATGCAACTTAATCTGGGGAGTTTTGCAGACCTTTCTGATTCAGGTCATATACCATTTCTTAAACGTGCCATTTTTTATTCAACATGTAGTTAAAGAGAGATAAGAAAAAATTATATTCAAGATCACATAATATTATTTGTAATTCTAATGTAATAAAGTATATATATATATAGAGAGAAAGGTTCAACAGTGGTTCTCCATCAATTATGGGCTGGTGGAGGCAAGACAACAATCAATGCTATTAAAAAAGGAATATCATAAGCCAAATGCTATTTTACAAAAATATTAAGGCCTTTGTCCTGTGTCTCATATTGTATACCTTTCTAAGTTTCAAGATTTTTTTTAAACAATAAATAAATACTGACTTTCTTCTATCCAGCCTTTCCATTCTCCTTGGCAGAGCTGTGAGGTAGCACCACAATATGACTTGTTCTTCAACAGTCGACAAAAAAAAAAAACTGATGCAAGGAAAATATTCTATCTTAGGGCATTTTCACACTTTTTTTACTGTTTTATTTGGATACTAGAGCAGATAAGTTTGTTTGGCTCTATATGTGAAACCTCTGACCGTGACATAATTGCACAACAGTGCAAGTTAAAGCAATCAGACCGAAACCAGCACAGAGAGGTCTCTCGCTTCCTGACAGAGTTCCGTATTTTTGGTTAAAAATAGGCTCGCGGTGCTTTGTCGTCGTATGCACCTATGCACTACCCCTGATTCATTTGTCTTGGTTGCATGTGTGCTAAAGTAAATCATGTCGAAGCGATTGATTCGTTCATTGATTCATTGATTCACTCGTTATTATCGGCTTGACTTTTTACGGTTGTGTGAAGTCCGGTTGCGTTATGGTTTGAGTGGGTATTTTCCGCCTGCACTTAGATCCTGATCTCTTTCTCTTGTTCTGTCTTTGTCATTCCTTTTCATCCCTCTTTTTTCTCCTTCCCCTCTTTCTCCCTCTTTTCCCGCTCCCCTCTCTTTCCCATCTCTTTTCCTCCCCCCTTTTCTTTGTAGCTCTTTAACTCCCTCTCTTGCTTCCTTATCCCTCCCTCCCTCTCTCTCTCTCTCTCTCACTCACACAGATGCACGCACACACAGACACGCAAAACTTTTTTTGTGTGTCTCTTTGTGTGTGTTTGCATCTGTGCGAGCCCTGCCGTTTTGTCCCATTTAGGCTGGAGACAATGACACTATTAAAACGAATACCATTAAACAATCGCCATTTTGCCCATGAATGAAAAGCATTCTACTACTAGAGATCCTTTAGCGAATCATGGCTGTAGGAAATGAGTACCTTAAAATGTGCTTACTAAAATATTAATAGATAGCTCTTCTTTTTCCAAGTTAAAATGCAAAGTTGTGGCGTGGGAGTAGTAGCAGCTGTAGTGTGTCACAACATGTTTTCTTTGAGGAGAAAGGCAAGAGAAAGAGAGTTATTAATTTCACATTTTGGAGAAAATTGATTTTCCAAACTCACGGGGTAAGCAGTACTATAGATCATCTCATTGTCGACATACTTGTCCTATTTCCTGTGCGCCCCCGCTTCGTAGAATGCAGGGCAGGTGCGACTCTGTGGTTCGGTGTTATCTGTGATTAGACTGAGGGACAGCAGGACTGGGTCCACCCAGCTGACAGCCTCAGTGCGCAGACGTGAAGACGCAGACATGAAGACGCAGACATGAAGGTTCAGATGTGTGAATGAGATTTATGAATAATGTTCATGAATGGAGCAAAAAAAAGTTTGTTTCACTTTGAAAGCAATGATATAGAAATATATGTATATACATATACCATATTTGTGTGTGTGTGTGTCTGTGTCTGTGTACGTGTATGTGAATCTTCTGAGATTTTCTGTCACTGGCTATCATAATATCACCATTTTGCAGTTTTTTCTGTGATAAGGAAATGCTTTTTCTGTGATAAGGAAGTGTATATATACGTATATATTTATACTACATATTGTGGCAGCCCAAGGAAATGGCTGCCTGGCCCTTCAACACATTGGAGCCAGAAAAACTACATTTCCCAGCAGCCCGCAGTCCCGCACCTGAATGCAGTCAATAGATTGGGACTATGGACAGCTGAAGGCCATTTGGAGGCCTATTTAAAGAACCAATTCGTGTCACACTGGGAAGAGTATTAGGGTGGTGATTGTGGGGAGTTGAGATAGAGCACGATAGAGTTTGGAAGAAGTATTTTGGATTGTTTATTGTGTTTTACTTGGATTGTTTGAGGACCCCCCTTTGTGTACCGACTACTGGAGTGGATTGCGGAACTGAACTGGACTACTGGACTGGATTACGGACAACGACGACGAGATAAGGATTGTGGACTTTATGTGTTTGAATTCCCCTGAAGACCCCACCCTTGTGTTTGTCAGAATTTGTTTATTAAATCATTGTTTTGTTTGTAATACTGCCTCCTCCGAGTTGTTTAACTTTCTTACACCCTCTGCAAGGTCCGTGCGTGTCACCCAACCCCTAGGGACACCACAATATACATACTATATCAGATTTAACTATGAGAAGAACTCAGATAAAAACATACAAAATGAAAAACCAAACCAAGCAGGTAGATTGTGTGTATGTAGGGGGGGGGTTGGGCTGGGATTAATGTAGAATAATATTCAGGCAAAGTTCCCTCTCATTAAACAGCACAGGGGGGTGATTGTTGGGGCACATTTGACAGGAGCTTCAGTGATGAAGACTGATCAACTTGCTGGTGTTTCATGAGGGACTGTGTCTAAGGTGATGTCACCATGCCAACTGCATTTCCATAACTGAAAATTTCAATCTGGGGTGTGGGCAGGCAGTTTTAATTTTTTTAATTTTTTTATTTTGTTTCTGTTTTTCTCCAAATTTGATAGCCAATTACACCCTCTATTTATTTCGATTTACCCTCCCGGCATGAGTCCATCGCTCGTCTTTACAAGGCAAGATCATTCTCAGAGGGCGGCGAACTCTGCTTCCATCGAGATGGAATTTGACCACCCACATTCTGAAGACACCCTTACGTGCTTCACAGCAGACCCGAGCCGGCTCACCCTCCCCCTCCCCCCTCCCTCTGGGGCGGACAGCCAAATGCCGCCCCCGATCGGGGTAGAGACAGGTTTTGAACCGCATCCCTGACAGGCAGCACAGATGAAGTACGCTACGCTATTCGCTGGTGGGCAGGCAGTTTGATCAAGAACTGTCCATGGAGAACTCTACAGAACAGCACCCCCTAGTCATGTCATGTTGGCGTTTCCACCATGTGGGCCACTACCTGCACTCCCAAACATGTCATCTGGAATTCAACAGTTGCACAGATCAGTATCAGCCACTCAATATTCGACATTTCATTATATCACATATTTCGAGCGAAGTTTGTTGGATGGAGATACATTGAGAAACTTCCCCCACACTGTGGCGTTATAACCAGAAGCCGATCCACTCTGAATGGTAATTAGACACGGCGGTCTAGGGGATAACGATGGGGAGATTTGGTATGCAGGGCCGCAGTCAAAGTTAATGGACTTTAAAATCGACGGAGTGCATTGAATCACTCATTAACGTGGTCTTCAGCTTTAGCGGGCTAGACTTTATTTTAAAGGTCAAGCAAAATGTCAACACAAAAGTTGTAAATAAAATACACTTTCATATTGTGCATGCTGTAGGCTGTTCCTGGAGTGATGGTTGTGTTGTGTGTGTGTGTGTGTGTGTGTGTGTGTGTGTGTGTGTGTGTGTGTGTGTGTGTGTGTGAGAGAGAGATGGTAGAAGCAGGAGTGTGATTGCTTTGCTGATTGACAAAAATCTTCATCAAGGCAAAGGAGAATGTTGAGCGAGAATGTACCTGTTGAAGAAAGCAATACATCACCTTGGCTGGTCGTCCTGCGGAGGGAGAAATGAGTTTCCTTGGTGCTGTGAAGCTCCCACCGCGTGGATTGTGGGAGGAGGATCGGATAACTTCTCAAATCAGGCCCGGGGCTAAGAAACGCTTGCCCTCACACTCCCGGAGAGTAAGGAACATGATGCAATAAAGTAGATGTTAAAAGTAAGCAAAATGGAGCAATAGATAGAAGTACACACAAAAACACACACACACACACACACACACACACTCAGACATTCTCAGACATACACACACAGGCACTCAGACATTCTCACACACTCAGACATCCTCACGTACACACACACACACACACACACACACACACACACAGACACACTGAGACATCATCACGCACACACACACACACTCAAACATCCTCCCGCACAAGTACACACACGCCTACAACACACTCCAACATCCTCACACACACACACACACACACACACAGACATCCTCAGGTACACACACACACACACACACACACACACACTCAGACATTCTCAGACATACACACACAGGCACTCAGACATTCTCACACACTCAGACATCCTCACGCACACACACACACACACACACACACACACACACACACACACAGACATGCTCACGCAGACATCACACACACACACACACACACACACACACACACATCCTCAGGCACACACACACACACACACACACTCAGACATTCTCATGCATAAGTACACACACACACACACACACACACACACACACACACACACACTCAAAAACACACACTCAAGTGAACACACAGTATGATTGCAAGCAGAAGTTTGCGAATGAGCTTATACGATGAAGTCTGACAAAACATGACCGGGACTGCAAGACAAAACGTTTGAAAAGCGCTGCTGCCACGTGTTGAGCTTCTCCGTCTCATTCCTGCTCATTATCCCAGCACCACCTTCTGCGTCTCTTTCTCTCAACATGCGTCTCGATTGTTTTAAGCCAAACACCTCCTTGCAAATTCTGCTTGATAGTTTAAGGAGAATGTAGTTGAAAACGGCAAGGAAGCTAATAAATTCACCCATTTTATAACAGAAACAAAAACAAATACTATTAATGAAATTCAGCTCATGCCTCTCAGGCCGATTCTAAATCTAATCTGTAGTCCTACTTGAAGAGCTTGTTTCTGGCACAGATGTTTTTTTAGTTTTTTTAAATGTTCATGTGTTTTCTCCTGTCAATGAAAAACAACCAACTTTATTTATTATTTGCTTTTGCAATTATTTGTTCCTCTGTTGGCTTGGGGGCATGGATGTGTACTCTGCAGGTGAGAGAGGAAGGAAGAGAGAGATAGAGAGACAGAGAGAGAAAAACAGAGCGATAGAGAGAGAGAGAAAGAGAGATAGAGAGAGAGGGGAGAGAGAGAAAGAGAGAGAGGGGGGAGAGAGAGAAAGAGAGAGAGGGAGAGCTGACTTTCGCCGCTGTTTACAGAGTGTACAAACGATCCAGTGAGTGTTTAAGTGGCAGCTGTGAACGCTTGTCAAAATAAATTTGGGTCATCCATTCCACAGTTCCCAGGGATACCATGATGATCACATCTGTCTTCTGAGGAAAGAAAAGTATGTGTGCTTATTAAGCCCTAAGTCTCTGTAGTCAGAATGAACTCCTCCACTCCCAACCACCCCAACCCCACCTTTGTCTTCCTTTCTCCATCACACACACACACACACACACACACACACACACACACACACACACACACACACACACACACATACACATTCACACACTCACACACACACACACGGACACATACACATTCACACACTCACACACACACACATACAAATTCACACACTCACACACACATACACACACACACAGACATACACATACACTCTCTCACACACACACACATATACAAGTAGCTGCCAAAATAGATAAAAAACCAACATAAAGTGTCTTAATAGGGTGTTGGGCCACCACAAGCCGCCAGAACAGCTTCAATGCGTCTTGGCATAGATTCTATAAGTGTCTGGAACTCTGTTGGAGGGATGCAACACCATTCTTACATGAGAAATTCCAGTATTTTGTGTTTTGTTGATGCTGGTGGAAAAGGCTGTCTCGGGCGCTGCTCCAGAATCTCCCATAAGTCTTCAACTGGGTTGAGATGTGGTGACTCAGATGGCCATGGAATATGGTTTACATCGTTTTCATGCTAACAAAACCATTCAGTGACCACTCGTGCCCTGTGGATGGGGGCATTGTCATCCTGGAAGAGACCACTCCCTTCAGGGTATAAATGCTTCACCATAGGATGAAGGTGATCACTCAGAATGGCTTTGTGTTTAATGACCTTAATGAATGCCAAAAGGCAGGTATGGATGGAACATTTTGTCCAGCTTAACAGGTGAAAATGGAAGGTGCTTTTTTTAAAGGGAGAGAATGGCAGAAAATGAGACAAAAGAGGTAGAGAGAGATATTTTGTCTACAGTCTTGTTATCTGCTGTTTCATATTGAGTGTACTGCTCCAATATTCTAGCTACATCCTCTTTAGGATCACTGGTGATCATGTACTTCAATAATTCGTTATAAATACAGTGAGTCATTACATGCTATAGTTACCAGTTATGACAAGTTTTACGGATCTACAGAGAAATTTCTCATAAAGTAAGATATGTGTAAATGACAGAGAACTGCCTTAGGTTAACTTGTATAAAACGAACTGGCATTTTCCCCACCATTTGCTAATGTAAAATGAGTGCGGATGTCTTCACGCAATTTCTAAAATTGTGGGAAGGAAACTTGAAATAAAATGTATAAAATGTGCCTGTGGCAACAGATTATGAGTTTGAGGTGTATAACTATATCCTAAACTTCAGAAAAAGTATTGGGCATATGTCACTTAGAATTCTGCAGACAATATTACAAATTAATATTATCTCCCTCTCCCTTTCTCCCTCTCCCCTCCTCTCTCCCTCTTATTCTTTCTCTCCCTCTCTCTCTCCCTCTATCTCTGTCTCTCTTTATCTTTTTTCTAGTTCAATATGCTTTATTGGAATGAAATACAGAAAGCAAATATTGTAGGAATATAGAAATACAATTCTCACAATTGGCTTTCACCACCCATGCTAATATGTTACTCCAGCAAATTAGCTTGAGTTTTAATAAATTAATAAATAATATATTTCCATATTTTGTAACCTGAGACTGGCTAATTGTTTTGTCCAGCAATCAGTACACATTTATCCTTAATTGTGATTACCTGTTTGACTCTAAGATTCTTGTATTAATACTATTTGACGACTGATTGACACCTACTTTGCATAATTGTATCCAAGGTTGTCAATATGAGTTGATTTTGACTGAAATGATTATACTCAATAAAAAAAGTTTGGTTATTACCCAAAGCTCTACTGATCAAATTCCTTAAGTAATAATGCATTTCTGCAGGTGTTAATTAGGGTAACAAACATGCAAATGGAAAAATGACTAATTTGATCTGTTTACAACCCCCCAATGCAGGTTTATATTACTCAGATACTGTTTGGGTCAATTTGACCTGACAGTTGGTTTAAAGGCTTAAAAAGCAAAAGACCAAAACTGATTTTTGTTTTTTTTGCAAATTCAAGAGAAAAAAGGTGACTGCCTATTCCCTCCCATTGTACTCCCCCCTCCCCCAATCACACACACACACACACACACACACACACACACACATACACACATACAATCCAACTTGCAAAGTGCAAATATCATTACGCCTCTGATAGGAAACTTGATCAGATTTGATCTCTATAATCCCGGTCCTAATATCCCTACTCTATAACCCAGGTCCTAATGTCACTACTTTATAACCCTGGTCCTAATGTCACTACTCTATAATCCTAGTCCTAATGTCACTACTCTATATCCCTGGTCCTAATGTCACTACTCTATATCCCTGGTCCTAATGTCACTACTCTATAACCCTGGTCCTAATGTCACTACTCTATAACCCCGGTCCTAATGTCACTACTCTATAACACTGGTCCTAATGTCACTACTCTATAACCCCGGTCCTAATGTCACTACTCTATAACCCCGGTCCTAATGTCCCAGTGGATGAAAGGCAGGTGACATTCAGAGGTCCCTGCCCCTTTAGGCAGTACACGCCTCCTAAGGCAGTAAAATATGACACAAACGTCTGGGCAAAAACGAGTGAATGATCATAAGGGAACCATGACCTGTGAGGGGTGAAAAACACTATTACACTATTGATTCAATTGTTAGTAATTGAGATAAAGATAATATTTATGGGGGAAATGTTTCTTTCTAACTAATTTGAACTACTTAAACATGTCATTTTGGCACCATTTTTTTTACTGTTCCTGACAGTCGAGCATAACAGAAGGGTTAAGTAAGAGATGAGGGTGACAGAGGAGACCAAAATAAAATAATAAGTACATTCAAAGAATCATCATTTTGGAGTTATCCTGAAGCTTTTCTTGTTCTGTGCTAAATGTCAAAAAAGACAAGAAGTTGGGCCACATCTGCATCCTGTGCTACCGATGCTATGTGAGTATGTTACAAACATTCTACCGCCAGGCACGTATCAGGCCGATCACCGCTAGATTACATCGCACCACATACGTAGGAGGCAGGGTCGCCTGGATGGAACGTTTCAAAGGTTTTCAGCAGCCCACTCTGACGGGAAACTTCAATTTGAATAGATGCACAAAAATATTAAAGTTTACCCCTTACAACTGTTGTTATATCCTGATGTGAGGGAAGCAGCCTGCCTGTGGTACCGGGTTGAATCGTTCAACTCAGGCCTCAGGGTTATGTGTGTGAGCGTTTCTACTGTGATACTGTTTATTTCTGTCCAAATTTGAGGTTGCTTAGAGCAAATTCCTTATACAGGTTTTTAAAGTACTTTTTTTTATACAGATTTCACAATGTCTAATTTGTGATCTGTCTCTCTCTCTTTCTCTCGCTCTCTCTCTTTCTCTCATTTGTACTCTGCCCAGAGTTTCACACTCAGGGTTAAACTGCCTTGGAACATTGCCGTGCTTTGCCATGCCCCTTGTTATCTGACTTCGTTATGCTAATATTTTGCCCGGGCACAGAGTCTGGGCGCTGTCCGCACCCCCTTGATCATTAATTGATAGGCCGGATGCCCTGGGACAATCCCAGTGCATGTTGGAATGATTGGCCTCAGCTTCACCCAATCACAGGTGCAGACAGAGACGAGACCCCGGGCTTCTCTCTCTGGTTACAGGAGTCAGCACTGTCAGGGAGAGATGGGCCAAGGGGGAGGGCATGCGCGGGGTCACCGACAGAAGGGGGGAGGGGCTCCTGGGGGCCCCCAGAAGAGCGCGCTGATTAATTTGTGCAGATGAAAGTTTTGGTGGGCATGCCCAGAGAAGCCAGGCTATCGCGGTGAAGCGCTCTGCCACCGGGCTCTGATGAATCTGCCGTTCACTGAAGAGGACTCTCACGGGATATTTTCAATTACGCTTGTTACACCTGCCCTGGTGCTGAGGCAAGAGGTACGCAGGCGCTCTTATGCACCCGTTGGGTAGGCTAGCACAAACACACATAGAAACACACACACACACACACACATGCACACATGCACACACAAGTATATACACACACATGCACACACAAGTAGACACGCATAGGGTTTATCACACAAGTAGAACTACATAGGGTTTATATAAACAGAAAATAGTTACACTGAATTGCAATAAAAAGAAAATAATATATGGCAAATCAGTGGCAAGACAGAGTTCAAGCATGCTAATTTCCATCTTCAAACTGAGGTTTCGCAGTCTGTATGGTGACGGAGTGGAGGTTTGTGAAAACAAAGACAATGGACTATGTATTAAACAATGATATCCAATAACGGAAATGACAAAAAAGATACAACTTAAGAATTTGCAGATACATTTTCAGGATACTAAAGTTATTTTAAATGAATACATTTAATTTTTTTCATTATTATTATTACTAACAATTTCCCCTTTTTTCCCCATAATTCGGAAATTCCAATCATCTCTCGATGGTCTACTGCACTCCTCTGATGCGTCCTCCTCCACGCTGCTGCGTGGCCTGAAGTGTATAAAATGAGTAATCTCAAACACCTCGGGACACCCCAGGTCCTAAAGGCAAAGGAGCCACGGCTCTGATCAGAGGAGATGAGTATCTTTCACCGGAGACAGCTGCTAGCCTGTGGGCTCCTGGTGCATCATTGGGAGGAACTTATTCAGAAGAAATAAGAAACTTGGCCAGCCAAAAGCCTTGAGCCTCGCAGTCAACTAAAGGGCTAGGCCGTGGGAAATCACAAGCCCAACCCGTGCTGGGGTGCTCGATGCGGCCTTGGGTCTGAACCTGCGATGTTTAGGGAACAGGGCCTGACCTGTGCTCACGCCTCTCCCCAACGAGTCACTCGGGAAGCTATCCCTCGCAGACAAACAAGCACATCGAGCCTTGGACGGATACTCAAAAGCACACAGATGGGGAAAGAATAGGGCGCTTACAAAAGCCGTTTGGAGGCAGGTCTGAGATCACAAAAATAAAAACATTAAAAAATTTGACTGCGAGATTCCGCCGATGTGATATTTGAGCAGACAGCGAGTGGCAAGCTGACTGGACTCACCACGACGGGCCACATGCCGAAGAGGTGAATAAAAGCAAAGCCGCCGGACACAAACGCAGAACGGTGCGAGGATTGGACGGAAGGCGTGCGCAGACTGGCAGCAGGTGAAGTAAAGAGTGCCTGTGAGGGGACTGCGGGGGCGAGGGGACCGGGGCAGCTGTGGGTACGGGCCCGTGTCCATCCACGGCTCTACAAACATCCGAGATGACAGCGAACGACCAGGAGGCAAAGCGGAAGCCTGCCAGCGCGCATTCTCTAAAACAGCAGCCGGGGATAAAGAGAGGACGAAAATAGAGGCTTCTATATATTCATCCACAGGGGAGGGAAAACATAACCCGCGATATTGAGAGTTGGGAATTCAGATGATTTTTATATGCAACCTGTGGCACGCTCCGGAGCCGTTCAGTCACCAGGGGTTTATTTTTGGCAGAGCAGAGGTCACATCTCTGACCTTTTTGTTTTGTCCTGAAGAAACGCTATAAAAAGACGGAAGCGTAAAACGGAATCGCACACGTTCCCCCACGCCACCCCCCTCTCCAGCGCCCCAGCACGCAGACATCCACTGTGCTGCAGTAAAACATGACATCTGCTTCCTCCCCCCTGACCCCTCTGTGACTCCCAACCTCCCCTGCTCTACTCCCTTCCCAGCATGCACCAGGATTCCTCCTACCCCTGCTCTAGAGAGGGGTGATGCATACATAAACACGTGTGCCTTTTGATAGGAACATTTTTATGCATATTTTCAAATATATACTGTCATAAAATCATACTACATATTTTTATAGTATGTTTTTTTTCCTATTTTTACTGGAGATTTAAATGAAAAGTACCTTACAACACGTACAATAACGGAGGGAATATGCATATTAACATAAAAGACAAAATATTAACAAACAATAACAAATCAACCTCCACAAAATGACGGTGTTGTGATAAGGAGGCTCAAAAGACCTTCAGGGTTGACCTCTTAGCCTAAACTCAAGCCTGTCAATATTTTCAGGTGTTTCACTGCCTTTAGTATTTTCCATGATTTCTCTTGGTAGATATAACACAAGCCCAAATTAATTAATCATAATTCTATCAGAAGTCTCTTAGCTTTCCCTCAATACACACATTCTACTCCTAGATGACATATACAGTATATACTGTATAATCACATACAGCAGTTTTCAAAAATGTATTTTCTTGAGAAGACAGCACACAGGCTTGTATGGCACAGAAGACAGACTTGTATGACACAGAAGAGAAACACAGAACACAGGCTTGTATGACACAGAACACAGGCTTGTATGACACAGAACACAGGCTTGTATGACAGAACACAAACTTGTATGACACAGAACACCTACTTGCGTGACACAGTACACAGTCTTGTATGACAGAGAACACAGGGTTTTATGGTGTGTGCCAAACAGCTTTGTGGAACAAGGCAGGACATAGGACCCACGATCAGCTACGGTGTGTCCCACTGGGTCTCTGGACAGGGATCGAGCCCCTCTCCTTCTCTCTCTCTCTCTCTCTCTCTCTCTCTCTCACTCATGCTCCTCTCTCTCTCTCTCTCTCTCTCTCTCTCTCTCTCTCTCAGTCGCTCTCTCTCTCTCTCTCTCTCTCTCTCTCTCTCTCTCTCTCTTCTCTCTCTCTCTCTCATTCTCTCTCTCTCTCTCTCTCTCTCTCTCTCTCTCTCTCTCTCTCTCAGTCTCAGTCGCGCTCCTCTCTCTCTCTCTCTCATTCTCTCTCTCTCTCTCTCAGTCGCGCTCCTCTCTCTCTCTCTCTCATTCTCTCTCTCTCTCTCTCTCGCTCTCTCTCTCATTCTCTCTCTCTCTCTCCCCCTCTCTCTCTCTCATTCTGTCTCATTCTCTCTCTCTCACTCTCAATGCAGCGAAACGTTTCACGTTTACAGTTCTCTCGTTCCCACAGGTGATAAAATATGGATATGCTAATCAGCTCCCACTTCCAGGTACAGCAAGGTTCCTCAAGGAATAAAATCGCAGTGCCCTCCCTAGCAACCTCGACTGAACGGTGTCCATGCGAAGACGCCGTTACATTGACCACAGTCTAATTAATGCTAATGATTTAACAGTGGGGCGCTTTGTTGTTCCTACCGAGCCAAGCAGTGATAGACAGCCAATTCCCCTGTTATCTATTCAAGTGAAGAAACTAAAATCATTGTCTCAATTACAAACTGATACATCTTAGCCGGATACGACTGCAAGGTGATTTGTTCTCTTTCATTTGAGGGCTTTGAGTTTTTTTTCTTTTTAAAATTTTCACTTCAGATTCAGCGACCTCCGAAAGCACATAATTGAAAGAAGAAAAAAAAACACTTGCTAAAACTTGTTATTCACAGGAAAAAGCCTCACAGCCGTTAATGCGAACCAGGGTCAGACTCTGTTTTGAGTGCGCATTGTTTTGTCACCGCGGATATCAGAGTCGTTGTGCAAATTAAACTCCGGCTGGTACAAGTGGGCTTGGCTTTCCCTCATGAATTAGTTATCCCACGGAAATGGCAGTGGCCTTCTGAGAATTACAAAAAAAAAGAGAGAATTAATTCATTAATTGATCATTAAAAATTGCAGCCGTGTTTACAGTACCTAAAATCGGCTAATTATAACCCCGATGACTTTTCCTCTTCTTCCTCTTCTTGGGGCATGTTATAAATGAACAGATTGAATCCTCTCTCAACGGCGCGTTGACTTTCTCCTTCCTCTTTAAATAAACCGTTGCCTGGTACATTTTAATTAGACAATAATTCGCGAGCTGAGAGTTGCCGGTACGCCGGAGTGTGTGCTAATTCTGGTGATTTGTCCTCATTTTCGGGTCGCTCTGCAGAAAGTGTCACTTTCCTCTCTCTCTTCCTCGTATTGTGAGTTCTCCCTTCAGAGATGGCGGTACAGGGTGTCTCTGTGTATGTGTGTGTGTGTGTGTGTGTGTTTATGTTTGTTTGTGTGTGTGTGTGTACGGTCAGGTCCAAAATTATTCAGACCCTTGGTAAAGAGGCTGTAAAAAATAAACAGTACAAGTTATGATTTTCGTCAATATTTTTTTCCAAAGAGTATATATATCACAATTATTAGCACCCGTAATAATTATTTTAAATAAGAACCAGCAAAAATAAATCTGCATTAACATGTCATCTTCTAGAGTGTGTTATGAGATTGTTGAACATATTGGGAGGATGTTTGACCATTCCTCCATACAGAATCTATTGAGATCATTCAGATCCTTCGGTCTGTGCTTGTGGAATGCCCTCCTCGATTCAAACCACACATTTTTGATTGGGTCCAAGTCTGGAGGCTGAGATGGCCATTGCAGAACAGGCATTTTGTGGTCAGTTAACTATTTCTTGCTTGATTTTGAGGTATGTTTGGGATAATTGTCTTGCTGAAAGACAGACAAACCAGGTTTTGGGCCAAAATGTCTTGGTACTTTCTGAAGTTCATGATTCCATTGACCTTAAAAAGGACCAGAAGATTCAAAACACCCTCTTGACATCAAAAAACCACCACCATATTTCATTGAGGTCATAAGACCTTTTCAACATAAGCATCTTTCTTCTGACGTAAAACCCCACCGCTGGTGTCCATGGCCAACAAGCTCAATTTTGGTCTCCCCTGACCGTAACACCCAGTTCCAATCCAAGTTCCAATGCCATTCTCTGATTG